>CM026403.1:35170656-35191187 GCA_014843695.1 Archivesica marissinica
TTATATACGGTGTATAGAAGTTGTATTTTGTGTACAGGGTTACATACAGTGTATAGATGTTGTATATGGTGTACAGGGTTACACACAGTGTATAGAGGTTGTATATGGTGTACAGGGTTACATACGGTGTATAGAGGTTGTATATGGTGTACAGGGTTACATACAGTGTATAGAGGTTGTATATGGTGTACAGGGTTACATACGGTGTATATGGGTTGTATATGGTGTACAGGATTTAATGTGGTGTATAGAGGTTGTATATGGTGTACAGTGTTACATACGGTGTATAGAGGTTGTATATGGTATACAGGGTTACATACGGTGTATAGAGGTTGTATATGGTGTACAGGGTTACATACAGTGTATAGAGGTTGTATATGATGTACAGTGTTACATACGGTGTATAGAGGTTGTATATGGTGTACAGGGTTACATACGGTGTATAGAGGTTGTATATGGTATACAGGGTTACATACGGTGTATAGATGTTGTATATGGTGTACAGGGTTACATACGGTGTATAGATGTTGTATATGATATACAGTGTTACATACAGTGTATACCAGGTTGCAACGTTGTACATGGTTACGTACAGTGTACCAGGTTATATATGGTGTACCAGGTTACATACAGCATACATGGTTGCATATAGATTACCATACTGGGTGGCATACGTTGTACCAGGTTTCAACGGTGTACATGGTTACATATGGTGTACCAGGTTGTATATGGTGTACCAGGTTGCAATGTTATACATGGTTACATATGGTGTACTAGGTTGTATATGGTGTACCAGGTTGCAATGTTATACATGGTTACATATGGTGTACCAGGTTGTATATGGTGTACCAGGTTGCAATGTTATACATGGTTACATATGGTGTACTAGGTTGTATATGGTGTACCAGGTTGCAATGTTATACATGGTTACATATGGTGTACCAGGTTGTATATGGTGTACCAGGTTGCAATGTTATACATGGTTACATATGGTGTACTAGGTTGTATATGGTGTACCAGGTTGCAATGTTATACATGGTTACATATGGTGTACCAGGTTGTATATGGTGTACCAGGTTGCAATGTTATACATGGTTACATATGGTGTACTAGGTTGTATATGGTGTACCAGGTTGCAATGTTATACATGGTTACATATGGTGTACCAGGTTGTATATGGTGTACCAGGTTGCAATGTTATACATGGTTACATATGGTGTACTAGGTTGTATATGGTGTACCAGGTTGCAATGTTATACATGGTTACATACAGTGTACCAGGTTGTATATGGTAAACCAGGTTGTATATGGTGTACCAGGTTACATACAGCATACATGGTTGCATATAGATTACCATACTGGATGGTGTACAAGGGTTACATACGGCGTACCAGGTTACATATGGTGTACCAGGTTGTATATGGTGTACCAGGTTACAATGTTATACATGGTTACATACAGTGTACCAGGTTGTATATGGTGTACCAGGTTGTATACGGTGTACCAGGTTACATACAGCATACATGGTTGCATATAGATTACCATACTGGATGGTGTACAAGGGTTACATACGGCGTACCAGGTTGTATATGGCGTACATGGTTACATACGGCGTACCAGGTTGCATATGGTGTACCAGGTTGCAACGTTGTACATGGTTACATACAGTGTACCAGGTTATATATGGTGTACCAGGTTACATACAGCATACATGGTTGCATATAGATTGCCATACTGGGTGGCATACGGTGTACCATGTTACATACGGTATACCAGGTTGCATACAGTGTACATGGTTACATACGGTGTACCAGGTTGTATATGGTGTACCAGGTTGCAATGTTGTACATGGTTACATATGGTGTACCAGGTTGTATATGGTGTACCAGGTTGCAATGTTATACATGGTTACATATGGTGTACCAGGTTGTATATGATGTACCAGGTTGCATTGTTATAATACATGGTTACATACAGTGTACCAGGTTGTATATGGTGTACCAGGTTACATACAGCATACATGGTTGCATATAGATTGCCATACTGGATGGTGTACCAGGGTTACATACGGCGTACCAGGTTGTATATGGCGTACATGGTTACATACGGCGTACTAGGTTGCATATGGTGTACCAGATTACATACAGTGCACCAGGTTGCATATTGTGTACCAGGTTGCATATTGTGTACCAGGTTACATACAGTGTACAAGGTTACATACAGTGTACCAGGTTGCATATTGTGTACCAGGTTGCATATTGTGTACCAGGTTACATACAGTGTACCAGGTTGCATATTGTGTACCAGGTTGCATATTGTGTACCAGGTTACATACAGTGCACCAGGTTGCATATTGTGTACTAGGTTACATACAGTGCACCAGGTTGCATATTGTGTACCAGGTTACATACAGTGTACCAGGTTACATATTGTGTACCAGGTTACATATTGTGTACCAGGTTACATATTGTGTACCAGATTACATATTGTGTACCAGGTTGCATACAGTATACTAGGTTGCATACAGTGTACCAGGTTACATATTGTGTGCCAGGTTGCATACAGTATACCAGGTTGCATACAGTGTACCAGGTTGCATATTGTGTACCAGGTTACATACAGTGTACCAAGTTACATATTGTGTACCAGGTTACATACAGTGTACCAGGTTACATACAGTGTACCAGGTTACATACAGTGTACCAGGTTACATACAGTGTACCAGGTTGCATACAGTGTACCAGGTTGCATACAGTGTACCAGGTTGCATACAGTGTACCAGGTTGCAAACAGTGTACCAGGTTACATACAGTGTACCAGGTTATATACAATGTACCAGGTTACTTACAGTGTACCAGGTTGCATACAGTATACCAGGTTACATATTGTGTACCAGGTTGCATACAGTGTACCAGGTTGCATACAGTGTACCAGGTTACATACAGTATACCAGGTTACATATTGTGTACCAGGTTACATACAGTGTACCATGTTGCATACAGTGTACCAGGTTGCATATTGTGTACCAGGTTACATACAGTGTACCAGGTTACATATTGTGTACCAGGTTACATACAGTGTACCAGGTTACATACAGTGTACCAGGTTACATACAGTGTACCAGGTTACATACAGTGTACCAGGTTGCATATTGTGTACCAGGTTACATACAGTGTACCAGGTTACATATTGTGTACCATGTTACATACAGTGTACCAGGTTACATACAGTGTACCAGGTTACATACAGTGTACCAGGTTACATACAGTATACCAGGTTACATACAGTGTACCAGGTTACATACAGTGTACCAGGTTACATACAGTGTACCAGGTTACATACAGTGTACCAGGTTGCATACAGTGTACCAGGTTGCATATTGTGTACCAGGTTACATATTGTGTACCAAGTTACATACAGTGTACCAGGTTGCATATTGTGTACCAGGTTACATACAGTGTACCAGGTTACATATTGTGTACCAAGTTACATACAGTTTACGAGGGCACATATTGTGTACCAGGTTACATACAGTGTACCAGGTTGCATACAGTGTACCAGGTTGCATACAGTGTACCAGGTTGCATACTGTGTACCAGGTTACATATTGTGTACCAGGTTACATACAGTGTACCAGGTTACATACAGTGTACCATGTTACATATTGTGTACCAGGTTACATATTGTGTACCAGGTTACATACAGTGCACCAGGTTGCATACTGTGTACCAGGTTACATATTGTGTACCAGGTTACATACAGTGTACCAGGTTACATACAGTGTACCAGGTTACATACAGTGTACCATGTTACATATTGTGTACCAGGTTACATATTGTGTACCAGGTTACATACAGTGCACCAGGTTGCATACAGTGCACCAGGTTGCATACAGTGTACAAGGTTGCATACAGTGCACCAGGTTGCATACAGTGTTCCAGGTTGCATATTGTGTACCAGGTTGCATACAGTGTACAAGGTTGCATGCAGTGTACCAGGTTGCATACAGTGTACCAGGTTACATACAGTATACCAGGTTACATATTGTGTACCAGGTTACATACAGTGCACCAGGTTACATACAGTATACCAGGTTACATATTGTGTACCAGGTTGCATACAGTGTACCAGGTTGCATACAGTGTACCAGGTTGCATACAGTGTACCAGGTTGCAAACAGTGTACCAGGTTACATACAGTGTACCAGGTTATATACAAAGTACCAGGTTACTTACAGTGTACCAGGTTGCATACAGTATACCAGGTTACATATTGTGTACCAGGTTGCATACAGTGTACCAGGTTGCATACAGTGTACCAGGTTACATACAGTATACCAGGTTACATATTGTGTACCAGGTTACATACAGTGTACCATGTTGCATACAGTGTACCAGGTTGCATATTGTGTACCAGGTTACATACAGTGTACCAGGTTACATATTGTGTACCAGGTTACATACAGTGTACCAGGTTACATACAGTGTACCAGGTTACATACAGTGTACCAGGTTACATACAGTGTACCAGGTTGCATATTGTGTACCAGGTTACATACAGTGTACCAGGTTACATATTGTGTACCATGTTACATACAGTGTACCAGGTTACATACAGTGTACCAGGTTACATACAGTGTACCAGGTTACATACAGTGTACCAGGTTACATACAGTGTACCAGGTTACATACAGTGTACCAGGTTACATACAGTGTACCAGGTTGCATACAGTGTACCAGGTTGCATATTGTGTACCAGGTTACATATTGTGTACCAAGTTACATACAGTGTACCAGGTTGCATATTGTGTACCAGGTTACATACAGTGTACCAGGTTACATATTGTGTACCAAGTTACATACAGTTTACGAGGTCACATATTGTGTACCAGGTTACATACAGTGTACCAGGTTGCATACTGTGTACCAGGTTACATACAGTGTACCAGGTTACATACAGTGTACCAGGTTGCATACAGTGCACCAGGTTGCATACAGTGTACCAGGTTGCATACAGTGTACCAGGTTGCATACTGTGTACCAGGTTACGTATTGTGTACCAGGTTACATACAGTGTACCAGGTTACATACAGTGTACCAGGTTACATACAGTGTACCAGGTTACATATTGTGTACCAGGTTACATATTGTGTACCAGGTTACATACAGTGCACCAGGTTGCATACAGTGCACCAGGTTGCATGCAGTGTACAAGGTTGCATACAGTGCACCAGGTTGCATACAGTGTTCCAGGTTGCATATTGTGTACCAGGTTGCATACAGTGTACAAGGTTGCATGCAGTGTACCAGGTTGCATACAGTGTACCAGGTTACATACAGTATACCAGGTTACATATTGTGTACCAGGTTACATACAGTGCACCAGGTTACATACAGTATACCAGGTTACATATTGTGTACCAGGTTGCATACAGTGTACCAGGTTGCATACAGTGTACCAGGTTGCATACAGTGTACCAGGTTGCAAACAGTGTACCAGGTTACATACAGTGTACCAGGTTATATACAAAGTACCAGGTTACTTACAGTGTACCAGGTTACATACAGTATACCAGGTTACATATTGTGTACCAGGTTGCATACAGTGTACCAGGTTGCATACAGTGTACCAGGTTACATACAGTATACCAGGTTACATATTGTGTACCAGGTTACATACAGTGTACCATGTTGCATACAGTGTACCAGGTTGCATATTGTGTACCAGGTTACATACAGTGTACCAGGTTACATATTGTGTACCAGGTTACATACAGTGTACCAGGTTACATACAGTGTACCAGGTTACATACAGTGTACCAGGTTACATACAGTGTACCAGGTTGCATATTGTGTACCAGGTTACATACAGTGTACCAGGTTACATATTGTGTACCATGTTACATACAGTGTACCAGGTTACATACAGTGTACCAGGTTACATACAGTGTACCAGGTTACATACAGTGTACCAGGTTACATACAGTGTACCAGGTTACATACAGTGTACCAGGTTACATACAGTGTACCAGGTTACATACAGTGTACCAGGTTGCATACAGTGTACCAGGTTGCATATTGTGTACCAGGTTACATATTGTGTACCAAGTTACATACAGTGTACCAGGTTGCATATTGTGTACCAGGTTACATACAGTGTACCAGGTTACATATTGTGTACCAAGTTACATACAGTTTACGAGGTCACATATTGTGTACCAGGTTACATACAGTGTACCAGGTTGCATACTGTGTACCAGGTTACATACAGTGTACCAGGTTACATACAGTGTACCAGGTTGCATACAGTGCACCAGGTTGCATACAGTGTACCAGGTTGCATACAGTGTACCAGGTTGCATACTGTGTACCAGGTTACATATTGTGTACCAGGTTACATACAGTGTACCAGGTTACATACAGTGTACCAGGTTACATACAGTGTACCAGGTTACATATTGTGTACCAGGTTACATATTGTGTACCAGGTTACATACAGTGCACCAGGTTGCATACAGTGCACCAGGTTGCATACAGTGTACAAGGTTGCATACAGTGCACCAGGTTGTATACAGTGTTCCAGGTTGCATATTGTGTACCAGGTTGCATACAGTGTACAAGGTTGCATGCAGTGTACCAGGTTGCATACAGTGTACCAGGTTACATACAGTATACCAGGTTACATATTGTGTACCAGGTTACATACAGTGCACCAGGTTACATACAGTATACCAGGTTACATATTGTGTACCAGGTTGCATACAGTGTACCAGGTTACATACAGTGCACCAGGTTGCATATTGTGTACCAGGTTACATACAGTGCACCAGGTTGCATATTGTGTACCAGGTTACATAGAGTGTACCAGGTTGCATATTGTGTACCAGATTACATACAGTGCACCAGGTTGCATATTGTGTACCAGGTTACATACAGTGTACCAGGTTGCATATTTTGTACCAGATTACATACAGTGCACCAGGTTACATATTGTGTACCAGATTACATACAGTGCACCAGGTTGCATATTAGTCTAATATGTTACATATGACTATTAATCATATGTGCAAATAGTATATCAATACACACATACTAATTGCAAATATTTTTTTATTTTACTTTTGTTGCCAAAATGAGAAATTATTGGCCGAAATGGAAAATAGGCATGTTATAAAAAAATTATAAAAAAACTAAGTTATTAGAATATCAATTTTATTTCATATTTTGGTTAGTAATACATAGTACTAGAGATGTATCAAGTATGAACAAATTCTATTGTTGTAAACTTTTTTTACAAAACTGTAGAGAAGGCCTTTAATAACAGGCTGATTAAACAAAGTGCAGAGTGTATTAATTAATACATATATAGGTAATGCATAAATATGTAATTACATACTGACTTGGACAAGTCTACGGACTAATGCAATTACATACTGACATAGGCAAGTCTAACGACTAATGCAATTACATACTGACATAGGCAAGTCTAAGGACTAATGCAATTACATACTGACTTGGGCAAGTCTAAGGACTAATGCAATTACATACTGACATAGGCAAGTCTAATGACTAATGCAATTACATACTGACATGGGCAAGTCTAAGGACTAATACAATTACATACTGACTTGAGCAAGTCTAAGGACTAATGCAATTACATACTGACTTGAGCAAGTCTAAGGACTAATGCAATTACATACTGACTTGGGCAAGTCTAAGGACTAATGCAATTACATACTGACTTGGGCAAGTCTAAGGACTAATGCAATTACATACTGACTTGAGCAAGTCTAGCGACTAATGCAATTACATACTGACATAGGCAAGTCTAACGACTAATGCAATTACATACTGACATAGGCAATTCTAACGACTAATGCAATTACATTCTAAGGACTAATGCAATTACATACTGACTTGGGCAAGTCTAAGGACTAATGCAATTACATACTGACTTGGGCAAGTCTAAGGACTAATGCAATTACATACTGACTTGGGCAAGTCTAAGGACTAATGCAATTACATACTGACTTGAGCAAATCTAGCGACTAATGCAATTACATACTGACATAGGCAATTCTAACGACTAATGCAATTACATTCTAACGACTAATGCAATTACATACTGACATAGTCAATTCTAACGACTAATGCAATTACATTCTAATGACTAATGCAATTACATACTGACATAGGCAATTCTAACGACTAATGCAATTACATACTGACTTGAGCAAGTCTAATGACTAATGCAATTACATACTGACATAGGCAAGTCTAACGACTAATGCAATTACATACTGACTTGAGCAAGTCTAAGGACTAATGCAATTACATACTGACATAGGCAAGTCTAAGGACTAATGCAATTACATACTGACATAGGCAAGTCTAAGGACTAATGCAATTACATACTGACTTGAGCAAGTCTAGCGACTAATGCAATTACATACTGACATAGGCAAGTCTAAAGACTAATGCAATTACATACTGACATAGGCAATTCTAACGACTAATGCAATTACATACTGACATAGGCAAGTCTAACGACTAACGCAATTACATACTGACATGGGCAAGTCTAACGACTAATGCAATTACATACTGACTTGAGCAAGTCTAAGGACTAATGCAATTACATACTGACATGGGCAAGTCTAAGGACTAATGCAATTACATACTGACTTGAGCAAGTCTAGCGACTAATGCAATTACATACTGACATGGGCAAGTCTAAGGACTAATGCAATTACATACGGACTTGGGCAAATAAATATACGACGTTTGTTGACATTTACAAATGCATGTAAATATGGTCAACAGTCATGCGTAATGCAGGGCGTGTAACAACATTTATGATACATATTTACCGTTATATCTCACAACGCATATTTATTTATCATTTACATTGTCTCTAAACGACAATATCACGCGCTTGGTAAAAATAAATCAACGTCAATTCAGGAACGCTACAGCATGACGATTATATGAAATCCTACTGACCGCGAATTATTTCGGAAGCAATTGTAGTTGTAATGTTATTTATATATGAAAATGCAGACAGTTTGCAATGTAATGTCGCTTTAATCATGCCTCACAAAAATAAATACATGGAAGATTTGTAAATTAAAAAAAAATATTATATGATGTCATACAAAGCGTACATCAGCGCCAACGAGAGATTAATATAAGTTGTTAAAAACTTGCTTCGCAATCGTTGTAAAATAAATAAAGTTTAAAGAATGTCATAGCATATGGAAACAGCGTTTCTTTTGGTAAAGGCATGTTTACACATATATTGCACATGCTATATGTATCATTTGAATACATAATGTTTACACAACGGTAGGAAATTTGACTTATGTGCAGTATGTGGGTAATGGTTATGGGTTCAAGCCCAAGTATATATTGTTGTGTCCCATGCTTTGCTTAGGGACTCAGTGGTTCCATACTGCCGGAATTTCATTCAGGTTAGCTGTAATTATTATACTGTGACATTGGGAAGCGCATTAATCGGATAGCCAAATATGTATCACCATAGTGTACGCGGGGATCGGCCCAATGCTCACAGAGATTAAAAATCCACAATTGTGGAATCAATTCATTCCCAATGTAGAAAGTTGGGCTGGTATGTATTACGTGTGTAGCGGCTATGGGTCCACCTCGTGTGTAGCGGCTATGGGTCCACCTCGTGTGTAGCGGTTGTGGGTCCACCTCGTGTGTAGCGGCTATGGGTCCACCTCCTGTGTAGCGGTTGTGGGTCCACCTCGTGTGTAGCGGCTATGGGTCCACCTCGTGTGTAGCGGTTGTGGGTCCACCTCGTGTGTAGCGGCTATGGGTCCACCTCACCCACCCACCCCCACCACCCACCCACCACCACCCACCCACCCACCACCACCCACCCACCCACCACCACCCCACCACCACCCCACCAACACCCCACCACCACCCACCACCACCCCACCACCACCCCACCACCCACACACCACCCACACACCCACCACCACCCACACACCCCACCACCACCCACACACCCCACCACCACCACCCACCCACACACCCCACCACCACCCCACCACCACCCACCACCCCCCCACCACCACCCCACCACCACACCACCACCACCCACCACCACCCACCCACCCACCAACCCCACCACCACCCAACACCACCCACCCACCCCACCACCACCACACACCCCACCACCACCTCGTGTGTAGCGGTTGTGGGTACACCTCGTGTGTAGCGGCTATGGGTCCACCTCGTGTGTAGCGTTTGTGGGTCCACCTCCTGTGTATAGCCGCTATGGGTCCACCTCCTGTGTATAGATGCGGTTATG
Source organism: Archivesica marissinica (assembly GCA_014843695.1). Taxonomy (NCBI): domain Eukaryota; kingdom Metazoa; phylum Mollusca; class Bivalvia; order Venerida; family Vesicomyidae; genus Archivesica; species Archivesica marissinica. Next base: position 35,180,995 of record CM026403.1, read on the forward strand.
GGTCCACCTCCTGTGTATAGATGCGGTTATGGGTCCACCTCCTGTGTATAGATGCGGTTGTGGGTACACCTCCTGTGTATAGATTCGGTTATGGGTCCACCTCCTGTGTATAGATGCGGCTATGGGTCACCTCCTGTGTATAGATGCGGTTATGGGTCCACCTCCTGTGAATAGATGCGGCTATGGGTCCACCTCCTGTGTATAGATGCGGCTATGGTCCACCTCCTGTGTATAGATGCGGTTATGGGTCACCTCCTGTGTATAGATGCGGCTATGGGTCCACCTCCTGTGTATAGATGCGGCTATGGGTCCACCCCTGTGTATAGATGCGGTTGTGGGTACACTCCTGTGATAGATGCGGTTGTGGGTACACCTCCTGTGTATATATGCGGTTGTGGGTCCACCTCCTGTGTATATATGCGGTTGTGGGTACACCTCCTGTGTATAGATGCGGTTGTGGGTACACCTCCTGTGTATAGATGCGGTTGTGGGTACACCTCCTGTGTATAGATGCGGTTGTGGGTACACCTCCTGTGTATAGATGCGGTTGTGGGTACACCTCCTGTGTATAGCTGTGCTATGGGTCCACCTCCTGTGTATAGATGCGGTTATGGGTCCACCTCCTGTATAGCGGCTATGGGTCCACCTCCTGTGTATAGATGCGGTTATGGGTCCACCTCCTGTATAGCGGCTATGGGTACACCTCCTGTGTATAGCGGTTGTGGGTCCACCTCCTGTGCATAGATGCGGTTATGGGTCCACCTCCTGTGTATAGATGCGGTTATGACCACATGGGTCGATCAATAATAATATCATATTTCTGATATTGCATAGTAATATGAAAGAGCCAATACATTGGGTAGCCAAACCCAAGATATAAAATTGGGCGTATGTGTAATGCTTGTCTGTTGGATTCGGGCTTATATCCATGTATAGTCAATGGTGTCACATTCCCTAATTAGGGCCCCAGGGGCCGTTCAATGTCGAATTTCGTCTTTTATTTCTGAAATAATTTTAATTACATAGTGATTTGGAAGAGCCCATAAATTGGGTATCCATCCTCAAGGTAGACAGTTTGGCGTATGTGTACTGTGTGCCTATTGGATTCTGGCTCGTACCCATGCATATTTATTGGTATCACATTCCTTATTTAAGGCCCAGTTGGCCGGTGGATAACTATCTGCTATTTGTTTCATATATATTATTACTGCAAATAGTGGCATTAGAGAAGCCCATATGTTGGGTATCCATACCCAAGGTATAAACCGATCGGTGTGTGTATTATGTGGGAATTGCTTGGAGGTCCACGTCTATGCATATCCAGTGGTGTCACATTCCTTATTTAAGGCCCCAGATGTCGTTCATCAATATCGAATTTCTGTTCTATTCCTGAAATAACATAGTGATATCATAGGCACAAGACACACATTTTGTGGACACTATATGACCATAGGGCAAAACAAATTGTGTCTTGTGCCTGTGAGTGATATTAAAGAGCCCTTAAATTGGGTATGTATACATGTATGTTCCATTAATGTCAAACCGCTTGTGGGGACCTAGATATGTTTTCCTGGGCAGGCTTAGCCGACCTAAGCGATTAACCAGTACTAAGAAATATGTGAGGTGCCTTGCTCAAGTATCGAACCCGGGACCGTTCGATTCCAAATCCGGCGCTCTACCACTGGACCACGGACGCACTTGGGTATCCAACCCCAAGGTAGAAAGTTGGGTTTATGTGTATTATGTGCATATTGGATATGGGCTCACACCCATCCATAGTCAGTGGTGTCACATTCCTTATTTATGGCTCAAAATGCCGTTAACCTGTACCGTGATATTCTCAATTTATTTCTCGAGGGTACGCATTCACAACCGGATAACCGTATCTTACTATATGCATAAAATTCTACTAAAACACAAACGGAAGTAGAATCTGTAAACACGCAAAAATTATATTTTTGTTTTTGATATCATTTTTAACGAAGATGACATAAATTCATGAAACATACGTGAACGATGCCAGCCAAACAGAGAAAGATTGCTCTTATGGGCTTCAGATCTGTTGGTAAGAAAACCTCGAAATAAGGACACAACAAAATACCTGCTAAGCCATTTTCCGGCGGGTGGGGTATCCGATAATTATTTAAAAAAGCAATATGTTGTCTGAAGACTAAATATATGTTATTATTAGGCGACTTATTACTGGATGCATTATGTGTTAGCGTTCTTCAGCTTTGTAGTATTTCACATAAATATGTGAGATGTTCTGTGTTCGTAGTCCAAATATTTAGACTTGAAAAATGTGACATTTTACTTTTAGTATCCAGGCAAGTCTAAACGCTAAGCTTCAATTACACATAACATATGAACACACATACAATTGTTTGAATTCTGCACAGTCTATAACGTCTCTTGACACAATATTATGCAAGAAATTAACGTTTAAATTTCATGGGAGAGTTTCATCATTCCATTTCGTCCATTTTGAATTTTTTTGGTTATTACGAAAAGCCAAAATAGAAATCATTAGATGAAATTGTTTTGAAGATTTATCTTCCGTGCCATTACAGTGAACCAAATAGGATTTTGTTCAATATCCAATAGTGTGGCGTCCAGTGGTAGAGCGTCGGATTTGGAATCAAGCGGTCCCGGGTTCGATACTTGGTCAGGCCACGTATGTAGTGTCCTTGAGCAAGGAACCTCACACACATTTCTTAGTACTGGTTAACCACTTAGGTCGGCTAAGCCTGCCCAGGAAAACATGTCTAGGTCCCCGCAAGGGGTTTGACATTAATGGAATATACATAAAATTGTTTGAAATGTACTAACAAATAATTCATTCGGTTTCTTTTGTCAAGACTGCGCAAATAAGGTGGGAAAATCTCACCTGTCGACTTCAAACAGCTAAATGATATGCACAAGGGTAAGATGATATATTTTAAACGTTCTTAATATCTATATTTATGATTATTCTTAAGACCAATGCACAAATTTATAACCATTCATGTCCGGAAATCTTCAAAATATTGGTCAGAAATCCTGCCATCGGTTCAGGGCGGAAAGTGCTATGCGAAAATGAGCGCTAACCATAAGACCTCAAAATAACAGATCGAAAACAAATTTATGGAGAGGTCTTATAATATTATATAGGACTACTGTGTTCGATGCTGACACCGTTAACGATAGAGGCAGTAGCGAAATATACAATGGGCAGTAATCTCTTCAACTTCATACTGCCGAACACTTGACTGTATATATGTCGGTAGACTGTTCCATAGCCTGATTGTTCTTGGGGAAAATGAGTTGGCATGGTATTGGGTTTTTGACTGTGGGATTAGATAGTTACGGTTTCGTGTGGGTGTAACTGTAAGGTGATGATGATCTACAGCAACTAGTTCATTTCTTATTGTATTGGGTTTTTGACTGTGGGATTAGATAGTTAAGGTTTCTTGTGGGTGTATATTGGTGATGATGAACTACAGCAACTAATTCATTTCTTATTTTGAAAAACCTGATTAGTGAGGCTTGGTTTCGCCTATGTTCTAAAGTTTTCCAATTGAGGGTGGATACCATTTGTGATACACTACTAGTGTAGTTGAATTCATTGAATATATATCTGGCTGCAGATCTTTGGATCATTTCTATTTTGTAGGTAAGGTGTACTGTGGAGTAGTATTCAACCTGTGGGCGGACATAAGTGATATATTCCTTTTCTTTGACCTGTTTGTTATTGTTTTGACATTCCTTTTGATGAAGCAGGGGGTGTTGTTAGCTTTTGATGTGATATTATTGATGTGTTGAGCCCAGTTAATGTTCTTACTAATGGTGACTACGAGATATTTGGAGTGTTCAGTTAACCTTAATTATGTGTTATGTAACATGTATGGGTAAATGGTGGGGTTTCTTTTCCTATGGATTCTTAATATTTCACATTTATCAGGATTAAATTCCTGACCATTCCTTTTCCCAAGATTCTAAGAGATGTAGGTCATGTTGTAGAGCTTCTGCTGAGGACTTGGATTTGATGGTAAGGTAGACGATTGTGTCGTCGGCAAAGAGACGGGCCCCGAGACAATCTTGGCAGTAATATGGACATTAGGGTTAGGGTTAAATTTGATCTTCAATTGAAGAGTATTCTACTTTTCAGCTTTAGTTTACTGCCACCTGTTTTGTGGAATTACTGCCTCTATCCCTAACACTCTGACACTGCACATATAGTATGCATTAAGGTACTAGCTATTTAAATCCAAAATACAGATATACTATGGCATCGTGTCAGCAGTTACGTAATCAGTAGTTCCGGGTATACCGCGGCAAATGGCCGAGGCCCTGATTTGGGCGTTTATACCACGGTGGTCATAATAAAATTATGTGAATATTTGATAGAGACCTTAATCTGCATAATATGTAAGTCTATCAGTATATTTATCATTTTAACATATCTTTTTAATCTCCCACAAGAAAATAACAAATAGCTTTACTCTTTATGAATAATAAAATGCGGGAATCTGGCTATATCACCATATGTCAATTGATGTACATCACAGGAGAAAGTTCCAGAGATATGATCATCAACTTTTTTAAAATAAAAATACTAATAATGATTCAGTAGAAAAAGCCTGTCTCGGATCTCATTATTATGCCCATATTTGGCAATGCGGGAAGTACGTAGTAACCTAAACACATGATCAAAACAGTTTCACACATACATGTAAATACCAGATAGCAGACCGTCAAATTGGAATGAACATAAATATATATTATGGACATTTGGAGCATTTTTTTCAGATAGATGGGTGGGGTAATTTTACATAGAATTTGATATTCAGGTAACCATCTTTCATCAGTAGTTTACTCACCACTTGACAGTTGACAGATTATGATTTCTTGTTTATCAACACATGTTTACCTTTCTTGGTCTAAACTGATCCAATGGAAAGAATGATAGGTGGCGTTATTTTACCTTGTTCTGAAAAATTGTGGATGCCTCAGTATGTCAAGACCAGCGGTATGTTAAGAAACGACTATGCATATATCCTGGGTATAGTGATTACCGGTAAATTAATATAAGCATTAACCTGTGTATATATGTACGTATATTCCATTAGTGTTAACCCCCTTCTTGGGACCTAGCTATGTTTTTCTGGGCAGGCTTAGTCGATTTAAGCGTTAACTAGGGACGTTTGATTCCAAATCCGACGCTCTACCACTGAACAACGGACGTCACACTGTATTTGTATTTCAAAATGAAACTGTGCAAATAATGATCACTCTCAATTAAGCATAATGTTATTAATTTATTGTATGCAATATCAATTAATGAGAGAGATACATCATAACTGAATCAATAACAAAGTGAAAGCAACAGCACTGACCTCCATCTTTTATTTAAATTACACTGTGATACCAATGGTGTCAATTTCGTCTCAGAAGTTTATAACAGTAGCAATGCATGCCACATACTGCAATCATGTGATCGTCACATGACAGACAAGCACTTTACAAATGTCAATTGCAGCCGATACTTAGTTTATACAAATTTATTTTAACTCGATTGCTAAACAACTTATATTAATCACTCTCGAGACCTCATTCCTGATGGAATCCATCGCCACGAGGGAGAGAGAAGAGACAACGTGGAATATGAATGCATTGCCTAAGTGCACAATCGCATGGAACGTGGTAAATCTACAGGTAAATCATTATGTATTGTTCATCACTACAGGTAAATCATTATGTATTGTTCATCACTACAGGTAAATCATTATGTATTGTTCATCACTACAGGTAAATCATCATGTATTGTTCATTACTACACGTAAATCATTATGTATTGTTCATCACTACAGGTAAATCATTATGTATTGTTCATTACTACACGTAAATCATCATGTATTGTTCATTACTACACGTAAATCATTATGTATTGTTCATTACTACACGTAAATCATCATGTATTGTTCATTACTACACGTAAATCATTATGTATTGTTCATTAATACACGTAAATCATTATGTATTGTTCATTACTACACTAAATCATAACAACACACAACACATTATGTATTGTTCATTACTACACGTAAATCATTATGTATTGTTCATTACTACACGTAAATCATCATGTATTGTTCATTACTACACGTAAATCATTATGTATTGTTCATTACTACACGTAAATCATTATGTATTGTTCATCACTACAGGTAAATCATTATGTATTGTTCATTACTACACGTAAATCATTATGTATTGTTCATTACTACACGTAAATCATTATGTATTGTTCATTACTACACGTAAATCATCATGTATTGTTCATTACTACACGTAAATCATTATGTATTGTTCATTAATACACGTAAATCATTATGTATTGTTCATTACTACACGTAAATCATTATGTATTGTTCATTACTACACATAAATCATTATGTATTGTTCATCACTACAGGTAAATCATTATGTATTGTTCATTACTACACATAAATCATTATGTATTGTTCATTACTACACGTAAATCATTATAAATCTATTGTTCATCATTACAGGTAAATCAAGTCTTACCATCCAGTTTGTGGAAAATCAGTTTGTAGACTTGTACGATCCTACCATAGAAAATAGTAAGTATATCACATAACTTTGCTTGTACCCAGTGTAATACAGTCATAACATAATTTCTGATATGTACACACGTGTAATAACATCGGGAAGGATTCTGATTGGTTGAGAGAATAATCCTTATAATTTGTAAACTATTTGAATTGGTAGATGATGTTAATGGTAAGATTGTAAAGATTTAAAAGAAGTCTTGACGCAATTATAACGCTGTTTAAAATATACTACAACGCTGCTTTGCCTAGTGACATCATGACAATTTGGTAACGTCATGACAATTTGGTAACATCATGACAATTTGGTAACGTCATGCCAATTTGGTAATGTCATGATAATTTGGTAGCGTCATGCCAATTTGGTAACATCATGACAATTTGGTAACGTCATGACAATTTGGTAACGTCATGACAATTTGGTAACGTCATAACAATTTGGTAACGTCATGCCAATTTGGTAATTTGGTAACGTCATGACAATTTGGTAACGTCATGACAATTTGGTAACGTCATGCCAATTTGTTAAAGTCATGATAATTTGGTAGCGTCATGCCAATTTGGTAACATCATGACAATTTGGTAACGTCATGACAATTTGGTAATGTCATGACAATTTGGTAACGTCATGACAATTTGGTAACGTCATGACAATTTGGTAACATCATGACAATTTGGTAACATCATGACAATTTGGTAATGTCATGACAATTTGGTAACATCATGACAATTTGGTAACGTCATGACAATTTGGTAACGTCATGACAATTTGGTAACATCATGACAATTTGGTAACGTCATGCCAATTTGGTAACATCATGACAATTTGGTAACGTCATGACAATTTGGTAACATCATGACAATTTGGTAACATCATGACAATTTGGTAATGTCATGACAATTTGGTAACGTCATTGGTAACGTCATGACAATTTGGTAACATCATGACAATTTGGTAATGTCATGACAATTTGGTAACGTCATTGGTAACGTCATGACAATTTGGTAACATCATGACAATTTGGTAACAGTAACATCATGACAATTTGGTAACATCATGACAATTTAGTAACGTCATGACAATTTGGTAACATCATGCCAATTTGATAACATCATGCCAATTTGGTAATGTCATGACAATTTGGTAACATCATGACAATTTGGTAACGTCATGACAATTTGGTAGCATCATGACAATTTGGTAACATCATGACAATTTGGTAACACATGACAATTTGGTAACATCATGACAATTTGGTAACAGTAACATGATGACAATTTGGTAACAGTAACATGATGACAATTTGGTAACATCATGACAATTTGGTAACATCATGACAATTTGGTAACATCGTGACAATTTGGTAACATCATGACAATTTGGTAACATCATTACAATTTGGTAACATCATGACAATTTGGTGATGTCATGACAATTTGGTAACATCATGCCAATTTGATAACATCATGCCAATTTGATAACATCATGCCAATTTGGTAATGTCATGACAATTTGGTAACATCATGACAATTTGGTAACGTCATGACAATTTGGTAGCATCATGACAATTTGGTAACATCATGACAATTTGGTAACGTCATGACAATTTGGTAACATCATGCCAATTTGGTAACATCATGACAATTTGGTAACGTCATGACAATTTGGTAATGTCATGACAATTTGGTAACATCATGACAATTTGGTAATGTCATGACAATTTGGTAACATCATGACAATTTGGTAATGTCATGACAATTTGGTAACATCATGACAATTTGATAACATCATGACAATTTGGTGACATCATGACAATTTGGTAATGTCATGACAATTTGGTAACATCATGACAATTTGGTAACATCATGACAATTTGGTAACGTTGTGACAATTTGGTAACGTCATGACAATTTGGTGACATCATGACAATTTGGTAACATCATGACAATTTGGTATCATCATGCCAATTTGGTGACATCGTGACAATTTGCATGACAATTTGGTAACGACATGACAATTTGGTAACATCATGACAATTTGGTAACATCATGACAATTTGGTAACATCATGACAATTTGGTATCATCATGCCAATTTGGTGACATCGTGACAATTTGCAAGACAATTTGGTAACGACATGACAATTTACGCTTACATTTGGCTCCAAAATGACAGTAGCAGCGTAATTTTGTTAAAAAATATATGATTAAAACCAAATTTGGTAATGTGATAAAAGGATCTTACACTCGTGTTGATTTCATACCATATTTTATGAAACTCGTTTTGGAATTTTGATATTAAGCTCGTCAAAAGACTCGCTTAATAGGAAATTTCCAAAACTAGTTTCATAAAATATGGTATGAAATCATCACTCATTAAAGATCCTATATTTATCAGTATTTACCGATTACCAATCAGACCCGTGAACCGCTTACTTAGACGGACAATCAGCCAAATCCGATTGTTATTGCTCATACCAGGGATCATTCTAGAGGGCGATGTGGGCGAAATAGTCGCCCTAGGGACCCTGACTTTGCCCTCTGGGGGCCCAACTTCTACCTTAAAAAAATGTTTTTAATTTTTTTTTTTTACAATTTTCATACAAAATTTTGTCCAGTAAGATACACTGGCTTATTATGAAGCACTTCTTATATTTAAATGTTGTATTTAATGGTCTTACTGTGCATTTTAACCATATTTTGTTGAAATTTATTGAATAACACCATCTAAGCACACGCTCGCGCACTTTCTCACTTCTGCCACATATTCTGACCTAGAATGAACCCTGTCATACACTTTGTATTAGTTTTGTTAAGCATTTTAACCATCTGATCATTTGTATTCGTGATTTTGTATGTTTACAGAAGTGTTTACTTTAATAGTAATCACAGATTTATCTGGTGGCCTAATAAAAGTACGTTTATGAAATATTATTAAATAGTTAAATGAAAAGTCGCCCTAGGTGCCCTGATTTTGCCCCCTGGGAGTCCCATTTCTCCTTAAATAAAAAATATGTATTTTTTTTTGGCAATTTTCATACCAATTTTGTCCAGTAAGATACACTCCCCCATTATAAAGCACTGCAGATAATCACATGTTCTATTTAATGGTCATATTGTGTACTTTAACCCTATAGTGTTGAAATTTATTAACCCTTTCAACACTATAGGCCTCTAAATAAACTTACAAAAAGTGAAGATCCAGATGAGCCGGCTCGTGACGAGCCATCTCATCAGGATCTGCACTTTTTGTAAGTGAGTAATAATTATTACTATTTTTAGATAAAATTACCCATTTTGATAAATGAACTGGTGCAACGGTAATTTTCTTATTAATTTATTGATCTAAGAATATCATGCACCAGTCCATGTCAGTTACTTGGGGTTGAATGGGTTAAATAACACCATTTAAGGACACAATTTCATGCTTTCTGACTACTCCCAAATTTTCCGACCTAGAGTGAGCCCTTGAGTACATTTGGAACTAAGTTCTATTGTGTATTTGCAGCATTTCAGAAAACGATAAAGATTGGTGGCCAGGAATATGCCTTACAGCTCGTTGACACAGCAGGACAGGTAAACC
>CM026403.1:35192187-35231857 GCA_014843695.1 Archivesica marissinica
TATACACAGACTCGGAACCAATAGTGACCTTCACGGTCTAAATATACACAGACTCGGTACCAATAGTGACCTTCACGGTCTAAATATACACAGACTCGGAACCAATAGTGACCTTCACGGTCTAAATATACACAGACTCGGAACCAATAGTGACCTTCACGGTCTAAATATACACAGACTCGGAACCAATAGTGACCTTCACGGTCTAAATATACACAGACCCAATAGTGACCTTCACGGTCTCAAATATATATACTCGACTCGAAACAAGTACCTTCACTCTAAATATACACAGACTCGAGACCTCATTCCTGATGGAAACCATCGCCACGAGGGAAATATAAGAGGCAACTGGGTAATTAAAATACTCAACTTGCCCTAAGGGAACAATCGTACGGCTCCAGCTGGGCTCGAACTCCTGACCTTTCGCACCTAAAACGAACCGCATCCAATGTGCTATCCACGACTTACACACTCCAATAGTGACCTTCACGGTCTAAATATACACAGACTCGGAACCAATAGTGACCTTCACGGTCTAAATATACACAGACTCGGAACCAATAGTGACCTTCACGGTCTAAATATACACAGACTCGGAACCAATAGTGACCTTCACGGTCTAAATATACACAGACTCGGAACCAATAGTGACCTTCATGGTCTAAATATACACAGACTCGGAACCAATAGTGACCTTCACGGTCTAAATATACACAGACTCGGAACCAATAGTGACCTTCACGGTCTAAATATACACAGACTCGGTACCAATAGTGACCTTCACGGTATAAATATACACAGACTCGGTACCAATAGTGACCTTCACGGTCTAAATATACACAGACTCGGAACCAATAGTGACCTTCACAGTCTATATATACACAGACTCGGAACCAATAGTGACCTTCCCGGTCTAAATATACACAGACTCGGTACCAATAGTGACCTTCACGGTCTATATATACACAGACTCGGAACCAATAGTGACCTTCCCGGTCTAAATATACACAGACTCGGAACCAATAGTGACCTTCACGGTCTATATATACACAGACTCGGAACCAATAGTGACCTTCACGGTCTAAATATATACAGACTGTGTACCAATAGTGACCTTCACGGTCTAAATATATACAGACTGGGTAGCAATAGTGACCTTCACGGTCTAAATATACACAAACTCGGAACCAATAGTGACCTTCATTGTCTAAATAGATACAGACTCGGAACCAATAGTGACCTTCACGGTCTACTTATACACAGACTCGGAACCAATAGTGACCTTCACGGTCTAAATATACACAGACTCGGAACCAATAGTGACCTTCCCGGTCTAAATATACACAGACTCGGAACCAATAGTGACCTTCACGGTCTAAATATACACAGACTCGGAACCAATAGTGACCTTCCCGGTCTAAATATACACAGACTCGGAACCAATAGTGACCTTCCCGGTCTAAATATACACAGACTCGGTACCAATAGTGACCTTCACGGTCTAAATATACACAGACTCGGTACCAATAGTGACCTTCACGGTCTAAATATACACAGACTCGGACCAATAGTGCCTTCACGGTCTAAATATACACAGACTCGGAACCAATAGTGACCTTCCCGTCTAAATATACACAGACTCGGAACAATAGTGACCTTCACGGTCTAAATATACACAGACTCGGAACCAATAGTGACCTTCACGGTCTAAATATACACAGACTCGGAACCAATAGTGACCTTCCGGTCTAAATATACACAGACTCGGAACCAATAGTGACCTCACGGTCTAAATATACACAGACTCGGAACCAATAGTGACCTTCCGTCTAAATATACACAGACTGGACAATAGTGACCTTCACGGTCTAAATATACACAGACTCCAATAGTGACCTTCATGGTCTAAATATACACAGACTCGGAACCAATAGTGACCTTCACGGTCTAAATATACACAGACCCATACCAATAGTGACCTTCACGGTCTAAATATACACAGACTCGGTACCAATAGTGACCTTCACGGTCTAAATATACACAGACTCGGAACCAATAGTGACCTTCACGGTCTAAATATACACAGACTCGGAACCAATAGTGACCTTCCCGGTCTAAATATACACAGACTCGGTACCAATAGTGACCTTCACGGTCTAAATATACACAGACTCGGAACCAATAGTGACCTTCACGGTCTAAATATACACAGACTCGGAACCAATAGTGACCTTCCCGGTCTAAATATACACAGACTCGGTACCAATAGTGACCTTCCCGGTCTAAATATACACAGACTCGGAACCAATAGTGACCTTCACGGTCTAAATATACACAGACTCGGAACCAATAGTGACCTTCACGGTCTAAATATACACAGACTCGGTACCAATAGTGACCTTCACGGTCTAAATATACACAAACTCCAATAGTGACCTTCATGGTCTAAATATACACAGACTCGGAACCAATAGTGACCTTCACGGTCTAAATATACACAGACCCAACCAATAGTGACCTTCACGGTCTAAATATACACAGACTCGGAACCAATAGTGACCTTCACGGTCTAAATATACACAGACTCGGAACCAATAGTGACCTTCCCGGTCTAAATATACACAGACTCGGAACCAATAGTGACCTTCCCGGTCTAAATATACACAGACTCGGTACCAATAGTGACCTTCACGGTCTAAATATACAGACTCGGAACCAATAGTGACCTTCACGGTCTAAATATACACAGACCCATACCAATAGTGACCTTCACGGTCTAAATATACACAGACTCGGAACCAATAGTGACCTTCACGGTCTAAATATACACAGACTCGGTACCAATAGTGACCTTCCCGGTCTAAATATACACAGACTCGGAACCAATAGTGACCTTCCCGGTCTAAATATACACAGACTCGGTACCAATAGTGACCTTCACGGTCTAAATATACACAGACTCGGAACCAATAGTGACCTTCCCGGTCTAAATATACACAGACTCGGAACCAATAGTGACCTTCACGGTCTATATATACACAGACTCGGAACCAATAGTGACCTTCCCGGTCTAAATATACACAGACTCGGTACCAATAGTGACCTTCACGGTCTAAATATACACAGACTCGGAACCAATAGTGACCTTCACGGTCTAAATATACACAGACTCGGAACCAATAGTGACCTTCATGGTCTAAATATACACAGACTCGGAACCAATAGTGACCTTCACGGTCTAAATATACACAGACCCATACCAATAGTGACCTTCACGGTCTAAATATACACAGACTCGGTACCAATAGTGACCTTCCCGGTCTAAATATACACAGACTCGGAACCAATAGTGACCTTCCCGGTCTAAATATACACAGACTCGGTACCAATAGTGACCTTCACGGTCTATATATACACAGACTCGGAACCAATAGTGACCTTCCCGGTCTAAATATACACAGACTCGGTACCAATAGTGACCTTCACGGTCTAAATATACACAGACTCGGAACCAATAGTGACCTTCACGGTCTAAATATACACAGACTCGGAACCAATAGTGACCTTCACGGTCTATATATACACAGACTCGGAACCAATAGTGACCTTCCCGGTCTAAATATACACAGACTCGGAACCAATAGTGACCTTCCCGGTCTAAATATACACAGACTCGGTACCAATAGTGACCTTCACGGTCTAAATATACAGACTCGGAACCAATAGTGACCTTCACGGTCTAAATATACACAGACCCATACCAATAATGACCTTCACGGTCTAAATATACACAGACTCGGTACCAATAGTGACCTTCACGGTCTAAATATACACAGACTGGGTACCAATAGTGACCTTCCTGGTCTAAATATACACAGACTCGGAACCAATAGTGACCTTCACGGTCTAAATATACACAGACTCGGAACCAATAGTGACCTTCACGGTCTAAATATACACAGACTCGGAACCAATAGTGACCTTCACGGTCTAAATATACACAGACTCGGAACCAATAGTGACCTTCACGGTCTAAATATACACAGACTCGGAACCAATAGTGACCTTCACGGTCTAATGTTAGCCCGTTTAGCCTGAGCTATAAAATATATTATCAGTCAATAAATCCATCATAAATTGTAATGTAGGTAACCTCTGGTGTGATGTGAAAGTCTGTAAGTTAATACCATTCAATAAATCAATCGTAAATTGTAATGTAGGTAACCTCTGGTGTGATGTGAAAGTTCGTAAGTTAATACCATTCAATAAATCAATCGTAAATTGTAATGTAGGTAATCTCTGGCGTGATATAAAAGTCTGCAAGTCAATACCAATCATGTTGTCGAAGTTTGTTGCTATTTCCTTAGCTAAACATTTCCCAGTTTCAGCCACTACATTAATAATACCCAATATCCCCAATGCTTATTCCCGTACAAAACATATAAACAAAATAATTACTTGTGTTTAATATATAGTCTGTGGGGATAAAACATGTAGATATAGATAGCTGTAGATATATTTGCCATTTCAGACAAACCAATTTACATAGTGTGTATGCATGGCTTTATTATACAAATTTGTGTTAATATAATACAAAATACAGTCAAACCTGTCTATAAAGGCCACCTTCAGGAAAGTCAAAAAGTGGCCTTTGTTGGCAGGTGGCCTCTCAATAGAGGGTTAAAATGCATTGAAAATGGCTCGTCGGGAGAGAAAAATGGTGGTCTTTAGATACAGGTTTTTCATATGCGGCCTTTAGTCGGAGGTGGCCTTTAGCACAGGTTTGACTGTATATTAAAATGATTGAAACTATAACAACGGTTCTTGATTTATTACATGTGTTATTTTGTATTGACAGACACTGATGTCTGTGATAGTTTATACTATCTTAGTTGTGGTTACAAGTCATTTATTCTAACTTCACTCTGGCTAACTCCTTTATTAAGAGGGTTTGGTCCACCTTAGGTCTGGCAACTCCTTCAGTAGATGATCTTAGGTCTGACAACTCATTTGGTAGATGATCTTAGGTCTGGCAACTCCTTCGGTAGATGATCTTAGGTCTGACAACTCATTTGGTAGATGATCTTATGTCTGGCAACTCCTTCAGTAGATGATCTTAGGTCTGACAACTCATTTGGTAGATGACCTTAGGTCTGGTATATTTTTTTAAATAATATTTTATTGCATTTTTTCATACAATACATTACATATATACATACGATACTAAGAACAAATCAGAGATTAATATGTAATTATATGAGTGCAGTATACGATACATTTGTTTTGTCAAGGGGAAAAAAGCAAATGGGTTGGGCTACAAGTTATAACAACATTATTTACAGCCCTCCCCGTAAAGTCTTAGGTCTGGTATATCCTTTGGTAGATGACCTTAGGTCTAGCAACTCATTTGGTAGATGCCATTAGGTCTGGTATATCCTTTGGTAGATGACCTTAGGTCTGGCAAAGCCTTTGGTAGATGACCGTAGGTCTATCAAATCATATGATAGATTACCGTAGGTCTGGCACCTCCTTTGATAGATGATAGAAGCTCTAGCGAATCCTTTGGTAGATGACCTTATGTCTGGCAAAGCCTTGGTAGATGACCGTAGGTCTATCAAATCATTTGGTAGATTACCGTAGGTCTGGCAACTCCTTGATAGATGCGCTAGGGAATCATTTGGTAGATGACCTTAGGTCTGGCAACTCCTTTGATAGATGATAGAAGCTCTAGCGAATCGTTTCGTAGATGACCTTAGGTCTAGCAACTCCTTCGGTAGTTGATGGTAGGTCTGGCAACTCATTTGGTAGATGACCATAGGTTTGTCAAGCACATACAACTGTACACAGTGATATATGATTGTTTACCTATGTGTAATACCTAGGCTACCTACCTAGGGGTAGTACAGGCTACTGTACACATTGTCCTATGATTGTGTTCTACCTAGGGGTAGTACAGTCTACTTTACACATTGCCATATTATTGTGTTCTACCTAGGGGTAGTACAGGCTACTGTACACATTGTCCTATGATTGTGTTCTACCTAGGTGTAGTACAGACTACTGTACACAATGATCTATGATTGTGTTCTACCTAGGGGTAGTACAGGCTACTGTACACATTGTCCTATGATTGTGTTCTACCTAGGGGTAGTACAGGCTACTGTACACATTGATCTATGATTGTGTTCTACCTAGGTGTAGTACAGACTACTGTACACATTGATCTATGATTGTGTTCTACCTAGGGGTAGTACAGGCTACTGTACACATTGATCTATCATTGTGTTCTACCTAGGGGTAGTACAGGCTGTTGTACACAGTGTCCTATGATTGTGTTCTACCTAGGGGTAGTACAGGCTACTGTACACAGTGTCCTATGATTGTGTTCTACCTAGGTGTAGTACAGACTACTGTACACAATGATCTATGATTGTGTTCTACCTAGGGGTAGTACAAGCTACTGTACACATTGATCTATCATTGTGTTCTACCTAGGGGTAGTACAGGCTACTGTACACAGTGTCCTATGAGTGTGTTCTACCTAGGGGTAGTACAAGCTACTGTACACATTGATCTATGATTGTGTTCTACCTAGGGGTAGTACAGGCTACTGTACACAGTGTCCTATGATTGTGTTCTACCTAGGGGTAGTACAGGCCCGGAGTTCGCACTTAGCTGTAGCCTATATGATTGTGTTCTACCTAGGGGTAGTATAGGCTACTGTACACATTGATCTATGATTGTGTTCTACCTAGGGGTAGTACAGGCTACTGTACACATTGATCTATGATTGTGTTCTACCTAGGGGTAGTACAGGCTACTGTACACATTGTCCTATGATTGTGTTCTACCTAGGGGTAGTACAGGCCCGGAGTTCGCACTTAGCTGTAGCCTATATGATTGTGTTCTACCTAGGGGTAGTATAGGCTACTGTACACATTGATCTATGATTGTGTTCTACCTAGGGGTAGTACAGGCTACTGTACACATTGATCTATGATTGTGTTCTACCTAGGGGTAGTATAGGCTACTGTACACATTGATCTATGATTGTGTTCTACCTAGGGGTAGTACAGGCTACTGTACACATTGATCTATGATTGTGTTCTACCTAGGGGTAGTATAGGCTACTGTACACATTGATCTATGATTGTGTTCTACCTAGGGGTAGTACAGGCTACTGTACACATTGATCTATGATTGTGTTCTACCTAGGGGTAGTATAGGCTACTGTACACATTGATCTATGATTGTGTTCTACCTAGGGGTAGTACAGGCTACTGTACACATTGATCTATGATTGTGTTCTACCTAGGGGTAGTATAGGCTACTGTACACATTGATCTATGATTGTGTTCTACCTAGGGGTAGTACAGGCTACTGTACACATTGATCTATGATTGTGTTCTACCTAGGGGTAGTATAGGCTACTGTACACATTGATCTATGATTGTGTTCTACCTAGGGGTAGTACAGGCTACTGTAAACATTGTCCTATGATTGTGTTCTACCTAGGGGTAGTACAGGCCCGAAGTTCGCACTCAGCTGTAGCCTATATGATTGTGCCTGTAGGCAATTTAAAGTACTTAAATTCCACATTGTCTCTCCTCTCCACCTCTCCTCTCCCTCTCTCCGCTCACTAGAATGTTCTGTCTTATGAGGCACCTCGAATGATTTACATTTCGCTGGTATAGAGATACATAGCAAACCATGAAGACGTCATAAATAGAGATATATCATATAGAACCATTTGCCAAGAATCCTTCATCAAAACCATTTCTCCCTCATCCATGACAACCGTCCAACAACATGCGGTTGTTTCAACAGTTTCAGAATGCTAGCGCATGACACCATTTGCCAAGAATCCTTCATCAAAATCATTTCTCCCTCATCCATGACAACCGTCCAACAACATGCGGTTGTTTCAACAGTTTCAGAATGCTAGCGCATGACACCATTTGCCAAGAATCCTTCATCAAAACCATTTCTCCCTCATCCATGACAACCGTCCAACAACATGCGGTTGTTTCAACAGTTTCAGAATGCTAGCGCATGACACCATTTGCCAAGAATCCTTCATCAAAATCATTTCTCCCTCATCCATGACAACCGTCCAACAACATGCGGTTGTTTCAACAGTTTCAGAATGCTAGCGCATGACACCATTTGCCAAGAATCCTTCATCAAAACCATTTCTCCCTCATCCATGACAACCGTCCAACAACATGCGGTTGTTTCAACAGTTTCAGAATGCTAGCGCATGACACCATTTGCCAAGAATCCTTCATCAAAACCGTTTCTCCCTCATCCATGACAACCGTCCAACAACATGCGGTTGTTTCAACAGTTTCAGAATGCTAGCGCATGACACCATTTGCGAAGAACCCTTCATCAACACTGCTGCTCCCTCATCCATGACACCAGTTCAACAACATGCAGTTGTTTCATCGGATTTAGTATGCTAGCGTATCACAGTATTGCTAGTAACACCGTTCCTTCCACATCCACAACCACGGTCCAACAACATCATGATACTTTTATCAGTTCAAGAATTTCTCACAGAATTGCCCGAAGACCATGACTTCTCCGACACCAACTTTAGGGTCCATACTCATGAACTCTTTGATGTTGTTTGTAGCTGCTGAAAGAAGAACATCAATGTCAAGTCTGGGTATCTTTACAACATGTGGCTAGGCAAATAGTTTAAGTTTAAATTTTTATCCCATTCCAACCTGGAACCGTGACTCATTGTATGTTCGTATGTGGTAAAGGATTAATGCAAATATATTTAAAAGCAAGAGCTTCAGTTGTCATTCTATTAAAATAACATAATGTTTATTGGCATTAAATAGCATAAACACATTTATATCATCATACATGATGAAGTTTGACAAATAGTGAAATACATGATACAGTTTTCTGAGAAGTTTGAATATATCAGTTAACAATTAGTTGATGAAAAAGTACAATAAGTGACACGTGAAATATAATTACTGCATTGTTCGTGTAGTTATGTATTACATGTACCTAGATGTTTTCTTAATCGAAAAGCAAACAAGATATATTTCACGAGATTGTTAACATTCTTTACGGATTTATTTGACATTCTATTAAAGGAAGTCATTTCTAGGAACATATGCAGTTTTTTGTTTAATTTACTGGTAGGAAATACAAACATATTACATGTTTTTTTCTAGTATAGATTCATATTAACAACTGTTTACATGTATTAAGAAGATATGTTTTCATATAAAAAGGTCAATGAGCTTTCATAACCGACTATATAGCAACATATGTATATGAATAACAAGAGTAAAAGATTTATGGCAAATAAAAATCATGAATTAAATTAAACATACTATGTTAAAACATGCTTATTTAGTCTAAAACGTAAAATAGACAACTTGCTGAAATGCTGTATGTATACACGATTAAACCAAACTACAGAGTGATATAACACTGTAGACAGGCGGATCTGTAGTCCAGTGGTAACACGCTGGACTGGTAATCCAAGGATCGCAGATTCGATCCCCCGTCTGACCATAATAAAATTAACAATCTTTCAGATGGGACTTTAAACCAAGGTCTTGTGCTTTACACCGTGCACGTAAAAGAACAAGAGGAGACTCTGGAATGGGTCTCTGACTGTATCATTGCACTATCCTCCAAAAATCTAAAATGACTAATCTCTTCAGGAGGCGTCGCTCATATGGGCAAATGGTAGCGACGATAAATAAATGTAAAACACACGCAGTAGAATGTAAGTGTACCTGTTGTTTGTATGCATGGATACGTTGGCGGAGACTTCAGCCATACACCATCATCATCAAGCATATGGGATCTGTCTGATGCAAACGTGGACAGAAACTCAGCTGCAGCTACAACTCTGAACTGCCTGAATCAACAATACAAAACATGATAGAGATATGTCATGTCTGATTATTACAAACAAATTCAAACTGTTCTATAATTTCATATCTATTCACCTCATAGTCAGTTCATTAGCTTCTCAGAGCTTATGTCTCGTGGAAGACGTAATATCGCACTGGTAACGAGTTCGCTTCAGGTGTGAGAGGCCTGGAATTCCATCCCAACTGTAGCCGTTAGTTTATACAAATTTATTTTTGCTCGATTGCGAAACAAGTTGTTACAACTTATATTAATCATTCTCGAGACCTCATTCCTGATGGAATACATCGCCACGAGGGAGAGACAAGAGGCAATGTGGAATTTAAATGCCTTGACCAAGGGCACAATCGTAACGAATCCAGCGGGGCTTGAACTCCAGGTCTTTCGCACCTGAAGCGAACGCGCTACCATTGCGCTATCACGTCTTCCACAAATTGGTAGCCATTACGATTGTGTCCTTGACACTTATGTTCCACAATGCAGTTCTGGCTTTGGAGATGGAAGAATAAAATTGAGGTGGGGCGGACGGACAACAAATGTACCTTTATCGGGTATTTCTTTCCATAAAATCAACCCATCAGGACACCCAACATACCCAACAAGCATTACGGAATGCATGGAAAGCACAGTACAGCAGTTGTTCGCAGAATCCAGCAAGTGTCCTCTTGTAGGCTAGGACAGTTGTCACATGGTTATAATTATTCTTACTGGTGCCTGGTATATTGTACATTTATGTAGATATATACATGTTGTATGGTGCCTGGTATATTATGTAGATATATACATGTTGTATGGTGCCTGGCATATTATGTAGATATATACATGTTGTATGGTGCCTGGTATATTATGTAGATATATACATGTTGTATGGTGCCTGGTATATTATGTAGATATATACATGTTGTATGGTACCTGGTATATTATGTAGATATATACATGTTGTATGGTACCTGGTATATTATGTAGATATATACATGTTGTATGGTGCCTGGTATATTATGTAGATATATATATGTTGTATGGTGCCTGGTATATTATGTAGATATATACATGTTGTATGGTACCTGGTATATTATGTAGATATATACATGTTGTATGGTGCCTGGTATATTATGTAGATATATACATGTTGTATGGTACCTGGTATATTGTACATTTATGTAGATATATACATGTTGTATGGTGCCTGGTATATTATGTAGATATATACATGTTGTATGGTGCCTGGTATATTATGTAGATATATACATGTTGTATGGTGCCTGGTATATTGTACATTTATGTAGATATATACATGTTGTATGGTGCCTGGTATATTATGTAGATATATACATGTTGTATGGTGCCTGGTATATTATGTAGATATATACATGTTGTATGGTGCCTGGCATATTATGTAGATATATACATGTTGTATGGTGCCTGGCATATTATGTAGATATATACATGTTGTATGGTGCCTGGCATATTATGTAGATATATATATGTTGTATGGTGCCTGGCATATTATGTAGATATATACATGTTGTATGGTGCCTGGTATATTGTACATTTATGTAGATATATACATGTTGTATGGTGCCTGGTATATTGTACATTTATGTAGATATATACATGTTGTATGGTGCACATACTCAAATAGACCAAACAAATGGGTTAGAAATTGCAGGATTTCTGTGTATACATATTTGTTGTGGGTATCTACACCTTCGGATAGGCTTACCGTTGATACTGTTGTTTAAAGCTGGTACATGACTTAATTCCTCTCTCCACGTATTGTTTAAATGAACATGGAAAATCCAGTCTTGTGTCCAAATCATAGACACAGCTACCATCTGATCCCTGGTGAACGAATATCACATGATAGTCCTAAAATGACATTTAATTCTTTATGATGTATTATTCTTATTACAGGTTTTAACCCTTTTAACACCACAGGCCTCTAAATAGGCTTACAAAAAGTATAGATCCAGATGAGCCGGCTTGTGACGAGCTGTCTTATTTTTTGTAAATTTTGACTGGTCAAAGTCAAAAGTATTATCAATGTCCACGGCCATAGAACATTCATTACTTTTGTTGAACTAAGTTTGTTGCCAAGAGTAAAACCAAAATGCTTTACACTCTATCAAAGTAAATACAAAAACTGTGAAAAATAATGTCAAAGAAAAATACATTGGTTTGTATTATGTATATATTGAATTATATTTAGTTTAACCCTTTCAACACCACAGACCACTAAATAGGCTTACAAAAAGTGTAGATCCAGATGAGCCGGCTCGTGACGAGCCGTCTCATCAGGATCTGCACTTTTTCATAGTAATATTATTATTCTTAGACAAAATTATCCATTTTGATAAATGAACTAGTCCAAATGTAATTTTATTATTGATTTATTGGTCTAAAAATATTATGCACCAGTCCATGTCAGTTACTTGGTGTTGAATGGGTTAAACAATATTTATTACTTTGAACAAACATAGTCACGTATAAATAATATGTACATACATGTACATGTAGGATTGAGGTGAAAGCAATCTGCTTGTATTTACACGTATATAGCACATATTCCAAATACACACCATATTGAATGGAATACACAATGATGTACTACAGAGATACTCGTCGTG
This sequence comes from Archivesica marissinica, assembly GCA_014843695.1. Classification (NCBI taxonomy): domain Eukaryota; kingdom Metazoa; phylum Mollusca; class Bivalvia; order Venerida; family Vesicomyidae; genus Archivesica; species Archivesica marissinica. Next base: position 35,204,727 of record CM026403.1, read on the forward strand.
TATGCAGGATAGATCTTGTTATAGCTTGTTATACCCCATACACGTGTAACAACAATGCTATATAACGTATATCTACATTATTTATATATGGACACACTACAAGCATCAAATGCTGCATACAGATCAACAGTAGGTAAATAAAGCTAGCATAATATATACCCAGATGACTAATCCATCTTCTCTTTTACTCGACGTCTGATCCCAAAGTGGTACCTGCAAGACAATACGATATATGCTGATATACTGAAATGGGAAAATAATCTCAATGCAAGACATACAAAAAACTAATTCATTATGTCGTGATAGCGCAGTGGTAGTACAATTGCTTCAGGTGTGAAAGGCCAGGAGTTCGAGCCCAGCTGTAGCCGTTACGATTGTGTCCATAGGCAAGGCACTTAAATTCCACATTGCCTCCTCTCTCCCTTGTGGCGATGGATTCCATCAGGAATGAGATCTTGAGAGTGATTAATATAAGTTGTAGGAATTTGTTCCGCAATCGAGCTAATATAAATCTGTATAAACTACTGAATTATAACCATTAATGTTGAGGCTTGTTGCCACAGAATCAAGCTGTGCCATCTGTATGCACGAAGGTGAATTACGGTACTCAAATAATGCTTGAACAAGAAATATAGGTTCTTACGTGAGTGGTGATTTCATACCATACTTTATGAAATGAGTTTTGGAATTTTACTATTAAGCGAGCTTTTTGACGAGCTTCATAAAATATGGTATGAAATCACCATGAGTGTAAGATTTTTATCACATTAGCACAGTAACAACAACCATAAATTAGTTTTTTGTTTGCAAGTATATTTTTGAGCCTTATTACATTAAGCTGTATCGGTACGCTGTAGTAAATAGTCACTGATAATCAAACAACTTCAAGCAAATCATCAACAAAATAATTTTAATCACTGTATTCTGCTAATTCATATTTAGCATTTTATTGATTTTAGCAGTTGATTTTCAACAAATAAAGCATGAATGCAACAAACATGTAATGTCAATTGCATGCTGTCAATGTCATGCTGCGACCAATCAGAACCCTTCCAGGTGTTATTAAACGTGTGATCATACAAGAATTTATGAGATGACTGTATTACACTGAATACAAGCAAATTTATGTAATAAAACTGTATATGAAATTAGTTATGACACTGTGTATTACAGGAGCATAAATAGATCTCCACAATTACAGGAGCATATATAGATCTCCACAATTACAGGAGCATATATAGATCTCCACAATTACAGGAGCATATATAGATCTCCACAATTACAGGAGCATATATAGATCTCCACAATTACAGGAGCATATATAGATCTCCACAATTACAGGAGCATATATAGATCTCCACAATTACAGGAGCATATATAGATCTCCACAATTACAGGAGCATATATAGATCTCCACAATTACAGGAGCATATATAGATCTCCACAATTACAGGAGCATATATAGATCTCCACAATTACAGGAGCATATATAGATCTCCACAATTACAGGAGCATATATAGATCTCCACAATTACAGGAGCATATATAGATCTCCACAATTACAGGAGCATATATAGATCTCCACAATTACAGGAGCATATATAGATCTCCACAATTACAGGAGCATATATAGATCTCCACAATTACAGGAGCATATATAGATCTCCACAATTACAGGAGCATATATAGATCTCCACAATTACAGGAGCATATATAGATCTCCACAATTACAGGAGCATATATAGATCTCCACAATTACAGGAGCATAAATAGATCTCCACAATTACAGGAGCATATATAGATCTCCACAATTACAGGAGCATATATAGATCTCCACAATTACAGGAGCATATATAGATCTCCACAATTACAGGAGCATATATAGATCTCCACAATTACAGGAGCATATATAGATCTCCACAATTACAGGAGCATATATAGATCTCCACAATTACAGGAGCATATATAGATCTCCACAATTACAGGAGCATATATAGATCTCCACAATTACAGGAGCATATATAGATCTCCACAATTACAGGAGCATATATAGATCTCCACAATTACAGGAGCATATATAGATCTCCACAATTACAGGAGCATATATAGATCTCCACAATTACAGGAGCATATATAGATCTCCACAATTACAGGAGCATAAATAGATCTCCACAATTACAGGAGCATATATAGATCTCCACAATTACAGGAGCATATATAGATCTCCACAATTACAGGAGCATATATAGATCTCCACAATTACAGGAGCATATATAGATCTCCACAATTACAGGAGCATATATAGATCTCCACAATTACAGGAGCATATATAGATCTCCACAATTACAGGAGCATATATAGATCTCCACAATTACAGGAGCATATATAGATCTCCACAATTACAGGAGCATATATAGATCTCCACAATTACAGGAGCATATATAGATCTCCACAATTACAGGAGCATATATAGATCTCCACAATTACAGGAGCATATATAGATCTCCACAATTACAGGAGCATATATAGATCTCCACAATTACAGGAGCATATATAGATCTCCACAATTACAGGAGCATATATAGATCTCCACAATTACAGGAGCATATATAGATCTCCACAATTACAGGAGCATATATAGATCTCCACAATTACAGGAGCATATATAGATCTCCACAATTACAGGAGCATATATAGATCTCCACAATTACAGGAGCATATATAGATCTCCACAATTACAGGAGCATATATAGATCTCCACAATTACAGGAGCATATATAGATCTCCACAATTACAGGAGCATATATAGATCTCCACAATTACAGGAGCATATATAGATCTCCACAATTACAGGAGCATATATAGATCTCCACAATTACAGGAGCATATATAGATCTCCACAATTACAGGAGCATATATAGATCTCCACAATTACAGGAGCATATATAGATCTCCACAATTACAGGAGCATATATAGATCTCCACAATTACAGGAGCATAATATTATATAGATCTCCACAATTACAGGAGCATATATAGATCTCCACAATTACAGGAGCATATATAGATCTCCACAATTACAGGAGCATATATAGATCTCCACAATTACAGGAGCATAATATTATATAGATCTCCACAATTACAGGAGCATATATAGATCTCCACAATTACAGGAGCATATATAGATCTCCACAATTACAGGAGCATATATAGATCTCCACAATTACAGGAGCATAATATTATATAGATCTCCACAATTACAGGAGCATATATAGATCTCCACAATTACAGGAGCATATATAGATCTCCACAATTACAGGAGCATATATAGATCTCCACAATTACAGGAGCATAATATTATATAGATCTCCACAATTACAGGAGCATATATAGATCTCCACAATTACAGGAGCATATATAGATCTCCACAATTACAGGAGCATATATAGATCTCCACAATTACAGGAGCATAATATTATATAGATCTCCACAATTACAGGAGCATATATAGATCTCCACAATTACAGGAGCATATATAGATCTCCACAATTACAGGAGCATATATAGATCTCCACAATTACAGGAGCATATATAGATCTCCACAATTACAGGAGCATATATAGATCTCCACAATTACAGGAGCATATATAGATCTCCACAATTACAGGAGCATAAATAGATCTCCACAATTACAGGAGCATAAATAGATCTCCACAATTACAGGAGCATATATAGATCTCCACAATTTGGTTAGCATAAACATCATCTAGTTTACAATGATTGTGAAACAAGCTTTATATTAATCGGTCTCGTTTGCTCAGTAGAAAGATATGGGGATCTGTGATTAATGTTTAATAATGCAACTGTAGCGAAAACTCACCGATTTTGCCTGGTTGGATATGAAGACAATGTAACATCTGACAAGTTCACCCGCATGCTTTTCTCTCACTGCACTGCATAAATGCCACACATTCTCCTCACTGCAAAACAGAAATGTTGGCGGGGTATTCACATCTGTCGTTGAGAATGGTGCTGAGTGAAACTGTTTGCTTCTTTATTTCCGGAGCAATAAACTAATGAGAGCAAATATCCTATATAATGCCATCATGAACTAAACTCACAACAACTGCTTCTTATCACATAACTTTGCTTGTATTCAGTGTAATACATCCATCACATCTTTTCTTATATCAAAACACGTGTAATAACATCTGGAAGGATTCTGATTGGTCGTGGCATGACATTGACAGCTTGCAATACACCTTCGACATGTACATGTAGTTTGAGTTCATGCTTTATTTGTTGAAAATCAAATGCTTAGATCAATAAAGTGCTAAATATGCATTAGCAGTCAGGGTGCATTCTAGGTCAGAATTTTTGGGAGAAGTGAGAAAACGCTTGATCGCTATCTTAAATGGTGTTCTTTAATATACTTCTGCAAAATCGGGTTAAAATGCATAGTACAACCGTTAAATACAACATTTGAATAGAAGGAGTGCTTTATAATGGGCCAGTGTATCTTACTAGACAAAGTTTTGTTTGAAAATCGTAAAAACCAAAGGGAGATGTGGGGCCCCTAGAGGGCCAAGTCAGGGTCCCTAGGGCGACTATTTCGCCCACATCGCCCTCTAGATTGATCCCTGAGCAGCATAATTATAGTGATTAAATATATTGTGTCGTGAAGTTGTTTGATTATTTGGCTACGGCTTAATGTAATAAGGCTCAAAAGTATACAAACAGAAAGTATTTTTCTTTAAATTTATGGTTGGTGTTACCATAAGGCCACTAAACCTGCCCAGGAAACCATGTATAGATCCCCGCAAGGGGTTTGACATAAATGGAACATACATTGGGGGTGCATTGAGGTGCATTGCTCAAGGACACTACACTTGTGGATGTCGTGATAGCACAGTGGTAGCGCATTCACTTTGTTTGAGCCCAGCTGTAGCCGTTTACGATTGTGCCCTTAGGCAAGGCATTGAAATTCCACATGGCCTCTTCTCTCTCCCTCGTGGCGATGGATTCCATCACAAATGAGATTTCGAGAGTGATTAATGTATGTATGCATGTACCATTAATGTCAAACATGAGGACCTAGACATGTTTTCCTGAGCAGGCTTAGCCAACCTCAGGGATCATTCTAGAGGGCAATGTGGCGAAATTGTCGCCCTAGGGACCCTGACTTGGCCCTCTGGGGGCCCCACTTCTCCCTAAAAAAATGTTTTAAAAATATTTTATTTTTGGGTTTTTACGATTTTCAAACAAAATTGTGTCTAGTAAGATACACTGGCCCATTATAAAGCACTCCTATTCAAATGTTGTATTTAATGGTCATACTGTGTATTTTAACCATATTTTGCAGAAGTATATTAAAGAACACCATTTAAGGAAGCGATCACGCGCTTTCTCACTTCTCCCAAAAATTCTGACCTAGAATGAACCCTGCAACCTAGGCGGTTAACCAGTACTAAGCAATGTGTGTGAGGTGCCAAGCTCAATAACACTACATTCTACATACGTGTCCTGATCATATATTGAACTTTGAACCCTTTGATCCTAAATCCGACACTCTACCACAGACACCACACTATATGATCTGCTCAAGCAAACAAACAACATATAAATTATTACGTTAAAATTACTGATCTGTAGTCCAGTGGTTAACACAATTGACTGGTATTCCAAGGATTGCAGGTTCGATCCCCCGTCTGACCATAATAAAATAAACAGTCTTTCAGATGGGATTATAAACGATGTCTCGTGTCGGTGCTTTACACTGTGAACGTAAAAGGGAGACTGGAATAGGTTTCTCTCTGTATCATTGCACTATCCTCCAAAAATCTAAAATGACTACTCTCTTCAGGAGGCGTCGCTCATATGGGCAACCGGTAGCGACGATAAATAAACGTAAACACACACTGTTTAAAATGATACATTACCAATAGCAACTTGTGTAAACACATTCATTTCGTGAAGTAAACAACACATTTCCGGAAACAGAATCATTCATGCCGTGCTCAAAGATAACATTGTTTGAAGCCATGCTTCACTGTATCAGTTTCGCCAATGAAAATGCACTGACATTATGATACGCAGGGTATTGTAATAAATAAGGAAATCTCCCAAAATATATCTCATGGGCGCAGACATGTTGCTTCACTTGATTAATATTTTTAATTTCCTTTATGTTTAATTTTAATCGATTGTAAATGTATGAATGTATACGATCATGTATTTTCCGTTAATGTCAAACACATTGTAGAGACCTATACTTAGCCGACCTAAGCGGTTAACCAGTACTAAGCAATGAGTGTGAGGTGCCTTGCTCAATTACATTACATACGTGGCCTTACTGAGTAGCGAACCGGCACCTAATCGTCATAAGTGAAGGAGTGCTGTATACACGAAGAAGAACCCGAGACCGTTCGATTTCAAAATCCGACGCTCTAACACTGGACAACGAAAGCCACGAAGAAGAAAAGACACATGTATTAGTCTAAACATGATTTATTTCAGTAGTTTTATATGTAATCAAATATAATATGGCAGTTTTGTACATATAAATTAACAGCAGTAGACTGAAAGGGATTAGATGGGGAAACATTTAATTTCAGAAGTTATTGTATTAGTGAGTAAATAGTTTTGGATGTTAAAAAGAAAATGGTTAACATTTAAAAATGAATATACATGTGACTTGACATGACGCATACAGCTGATAAACCAATGAGCATGTACCATCCAGGGATGCAATCTGCTGCTTCTCCAAAGTTTCCTCTATTACTGGAAGTCTACTGAACAATGGAACTCTATTTTGCTTGATCGGAGCAGTGATTGGTTTTTCTATTGTGTCAAGTCACATACTGAGCTTTACTGAGTGTTCTATATGTTTATGAGCTTCGCCAACTTCCTTGTCCTCTATGCCACGCGTGTCCAGAACAAGATGCTGTTCAGAAGTCTATAAGAATGAGTTACCAATTTCCTGTATTACTGAGCACAACTCTATTAACTTGATATTTAAAGTTACTAGCAGTATTCTTTTGTTTGTTTATGATGTGTTACGCTTGTGTTCTTCTTGATCTTACAGTTCTCTTGAGAATCTTCAAATTATTGTATCACTCCACATCAACATAGAGGTAAAAATTCCCTTCCTCCAAGATCTAATGGATATGAATATTATCTACTTAAACTTCAATATCAAGAACCAAAACTGAAATTGTGTACTGTCGTCCTGTCTGTTGACAGTAACGTTCGAAAGACATGCTGAGGCATTTGTACTATTATCAATGTATTCACTATACTGCTGTTTCATCAGAATGAAAATGGATCGTGCTGTGACTTGATGAGCGTCCCTGATACGTGTTATATTCGTGGCATTAAGAAACTACTCGGAAGAATCAGAAGTAGCTATGTTAGCTTGTGTGATGGCATTACACCACCTGCTATCTTGAAACCAGTCACCGATTGTTTTCAGTGATATGGTATCCACAAAACATAATTACAAATCGACTCTCTGTTTGGCGATGACCATTGAATCTCTGTAGCAACAGCATATGTGGGCTGATCATAGGTGGTGACTGATATTTGGCCTGGATATATGAATCCAACTTACAATTTCTCCATGAACAGCATAGTATTACAGACAAAAGGCATCTAAAACTGTACTTCCCGCGGATTTCAAATGTAATTTAGTTTCTGTAGTTAAAAGAAAAAGTTATTTCTGCCACTTAATATTGTTAATCTGATAACATGTTTCATCATTATCGAGTTAGATTCACCCTTTTAAATCATATAGGGCATTTAAATCGTAAAAATCTTTTGTTTTGGTGGCCATTTTGGCCTCCATCTTGATTTTTAGAAGTGGGTCTCGATCTTAAAATAATATCCAGATGTTCAACTATTACCATGGTAAGTTTGTTGCTTCTATCCAGAAGTGAACAATTATTGTTATGGCAAACTGGAGTTATCACCCTGAATTGGTACATAACGTTAATTGTAAGACGTGTACACTACGATTTAGAAGAAGTCTCGACGCAATTATAACGCTGTGTAAAACATAAATTATAATACTGCTTTGCGGTTACTGGGTAACGTCATGGCAATTTAGTGACGCTATGGTAATTTGGTTTTATTGCCTTCCGCTGACACTTGGAGCTAAAATGAAAGTATCAACGTTATTTATTAAAATGAGATTGTGGTAGACCTAGTGTGGTAAAAAAGTATCTTACATCCGTGATGGTTTCATTCCATATTGTATGAAACCCATTTTGGATTTTTTCTATTAAGCTTAATAGCAAAATTCCAAAACTCGTTTCATACAATATGGTATGAAATCATAACTCATGTAAGATCCTATATATATATATAGTGAGTAATTAAATAGGTTTGTCTCGAAATAATATTGCATGCATATATATATAGTTACACGTATACATATCACACCGAGTACAGCTTCATTGTCCCGCCGGACAACTTATATGTATTCACGTGAGTAGATATGTAGCTATGTATGGTGTGTGTGCGTTATGATATATGTTCAGCATTGCCTTAATTTGTATTTGCATGCTGAGCAATACATATTTAGACTTATACAATATCACGTTATTTATAAATTACTTTATTTATCTATCATTTATCTCACCGAATTTACCGGACCAGCCATATTGGGATTTGTATGAGGTGAAATGTTGACAGTAAAATAAAAATCGTTGTCAAGTTCACCGGTCTATAATACTCGTTTCGACAGAATACCAATGCATTTTGTGATTATTTGTATATTGGTTTGTGTGATTCCATCTAAGTTTTGCACAAACAATAATAGACTTTTCGTGACTTTTGTAGCTTTCCGTGACTTTCCCCGTTGGATCACGTGACTGTTCAAAATGGCGGCTACACTAAAACTCGGTAACATTGTTGCCAATAAAACAGTTTTCTTTTGTTGTGACATGCAGGAGAAATTCCGACCAGTAATTCAGTATTTCCCAGAAATAGTTATATGTTCTAGTCGGTTGGTACGTATTTAAACTGACTGTCATTGTCCCGAGCACAATATTATCCACATAGTCCCGCATAGTTGCATCGTTTTCTATCATAACAACATTGTTCAGCTTAAAATAAAAAGATTATCTGTTTCTTTTAGGGAATGATCGAATAATATTTCACTCATAAACATAGAAAGCTAATACTATCACTCGTGGCTAACGTCTCTCGTGGTAATATTGCTTTCGATGTTAATGCTTTCCAACCAAAACCACCTAACACATACAAGGAACCTGAACTACTTAATTCCTCAGTCCTGAACCCAATACCATATAAACTCTTTTTTCCACCGAACCATACGTCTCTGGAATGACCTCCCCTACTATGTAGTCCAGCCCCAGCGTAACCATTTTTGCTGAGCGGATGACCACGGTACCACTAATGTATCTGTTTTTAATCCTTTCCTTTAACACTCTCTATCTCACTAATTGAGATTTTTAACCACTGTCCCTGACAAGCGCCTCCCTGTCATACTCGCGTCTGAGTGTTGGGAGAACTATGTAGATGTTTTATACAGTGAAATATAATTCAATCATACACTGAAATAAACAAATATCCTCTTAGCATTAAAATAATGTTGTTTGTTAATGAAACATTTGAACAATTGTAACAACTAATAATTGAAACATGAACGGAGGATAACGGAACAAGTTGAACATTAATTAATTATTTCTTCTACTTCTACCAGTTACTGGCCACATTCAACAAACTGAACATTATTGCCCGGGGGGTGCGCATAGAGAAAGAATTGAAATAAAAGTGATAGTATGTACAGTGGAGAGTTAAAAATACAAGACTGCTGGGAGATTAGATAAAGTTGGTGGCTAGTTGAGCCGTGAAGGCGTCAACTGTGCCAACTGATATAGTGTTTGGAGGAAGCTTGTTCCACTCCTTGGTGTTCTTGTAAATGAATGACTGTTGGCAGTAGCTAGTAGAACAGTGTGGAATTAGGAAGGCATGGTCTGCTGTGTGACGCGAGCGGAGGGGGTAATAGTCGGTCGGTCTTGTTGACTGCAACTTGGTTGTTGACTATTTTGAATAGTAGAACTAGGCGTGATGTTTTTCTTCTGTCCTGGAGTGATGTCCACTGTAGGTATTGGAGCATCTTGGTGACACTGGATCTACTCTGGTAGCAGTGTTTGACGAATCGTGCCCCGCGACGTTGAACCATCTCCAGATTGTTGATGTCTGTTGTTTCGTAGGGATCTCATACTGATGAGGTGTATTCTACAGTGGGTCTGACCAGTGATTTGTAAGCGAGTTCTTTTGTTGGGGATGAGGCAATGTTATGGTTCCGTCGTATGAAATTCAGGTTTCTATTATCTTTGGTTGTGATGTTGGCAATATGTTCTCAGCAGTCAAGCGTGACGTTGATGGTGACTCCCAGGTATTTTGCTGATTTGACGTGTTGTAGTGATTGGTTATGAAGTTGGTAGTCAGAATGGGTGGTTCTTTTCTTTCGCGAGATAGATATTACCTGGCATTTGTCTGGGTGGAAGGCCATACTTGCTTTCCATCTGTGCTAGTTTGTCAAGATATTTTTGTAAACTGGCGCAGTCGATGTTATTAGCGATGGTAATGTAGGCGATGGTAGCATCCAGACTGTGTGGGATGTCATTAATGTAATACTTCTACTATTTCTTGTTTAATGGTTCAAATAATTTTATCTTTTGTCTATACAAATTTGAATTCGCTTAATTATGAAACAAGTTTTTACAACTGATGGTCACATGAAAGAACCCCGCTCAGGCCGTGTCTCATTTATATGAAAAAGTTGGCAGTTTCTTACAGAGGTTGGTGCACCCAAGTACTGGTTAACTACTGGAGCCTGCCCAGGAAAGGTGTTGTTAGGTAAACTGCCCGCCGGCGATATAGCCAAAAATGGTGCTGATGCAGTAGTAAAACCCGAACTAACAAACAAATAACATGAGTGTAATCACTCTTGATGTCTCGATGGAATCCATGGCCATGAGGATAGAAACATGGCAATGCGGATTCAGTGAGATTCCTTCAAGACACCACCATGATTCTTGTGGGACTCAACCTCTCAATGCCATTGTTACAAGGCTGACACTATTTGCATTGCACCACAACGGATCCTAATTGTTAATATGCATTGCACCACAACGGCTGCTAATTGTTAATATGCATTGCACCACAACGGCTCCTAATTGTTAATATGCATTGCACCACAACGGCTCCTAATTGTTAATATGCATTGCACCACAACGGCTCCTAATTGTTAATATGCATTGCACCACAACGGCTCCTAATTGTTAATATGCATTGCACCACAACGGGTCCTAATTGTTAATATGCATTGCACCACAACGGCTCCTAATTGTTAATATGCATTGCACCACAACGGCTGCTAATTGTTAATATGCATTGCACCACAACGGCTCCTAATTGTTAATATGCATTGCACCACAACGGGTCCTAATTGTTAATATGCATTGCACCACAACGGGTCCTAATTGTTAATATGCATTGCACCACAACGGCTGCTAATTGTTAAATTGTTAAATGCATTGACCACAACGGCTCCTAATTGTTATATGCATTGCACCACAACGGCTCCTAATTGTTAATATGCATTGCACCACAACGGCTCCTAATTGTTAATATGCATTGCACCACAACGGCTCCTAATTGTTAATATGCATTGCACCACAACGGCTCCTAATTGTTAATATGCATTGCACCACAACGGCTGCTAATTGTTAATATGCATTGCACCACAACGGCTCAAATATGCATTGCACCACAACGGCTCCTAATTGTTAATATGCATTGCACCACAACGGGTCCTAATTGTTAATATGCATTGCACCACAACGGGTCCTAATTGTTAATATGCATTGCACCACAACGGCTGCTAATTGTTGTCATGTTTGTGTCTTACAGCTTCAAGGTGCCAAGATTCTCCAAATTCCTGTCATTGCAACGGAACAGGTTTGTACACATTGAATTACCTTCACACAGGGGGTTTGTATATCTTAAAACACATAGGTTTGTATGCCTTCATACACAGTTTGTATACCTCCACACATAGGTTTGTATACCTCCATATATAGGTTTTATACCTCCATACAAAGGTTTGTATACCTTCATACATAGGTTTGTATACCTCCATACACAGATTGTATGCCTTCATACACAGTTTGTATACCTCCACACATAGGTTTGTATACCTCCATACATAGGTTTGTATACCTCCATACATAGGTTTTGTATACCTCCATACATAGGTTTGTATACCTCCATACATAGGTTTGTATACCTCCATACATAGGTTTGTATACCTCCATACATAGGTTTGTATACCTCCATACATAGGTTTGTATACCTCCATATATAGGTTTGTATACCTCCATACATAGGTTTGTATACCTCCATACATAGGATTGTATACCTCCATACATAGGTTTGTATACCTCCATACATAGGTTTGTATACCTCCATATATAGGTTTGTATACCTCCATACATAGGTTTGTATACCTCCATACATAGGTTTGTATACCTCCATACATCATACATAGGTTTGTATACCTCCATACATAGAGTTGTATACCTCCATACATAGATTTGTATACCTCCATACATAGGTTTGTATACCTCCATACATAGGTTTGTATACCTCCATACATAGGTTTGTATACCTCCATACATAGATTGTATACCTCCATACATAGGTTTGTATACCTCCACACATAGGTTTGTATACCTCCATACATAGATTTGTATACCTCCATACATAGGATTGTATACCTCCATACATAGGATTGTATACCTCCATACATAGGTTTGTATACCTCCATACATAGGTTTGTATACCTCCACACATAGGTTTGTATACCTCCATACATAGGTTTGTATACCTCCATACATAGGTTTGTATACCTCCACACATAGGTTTGTATACCTCCATACATAGGTTTGTATACCTCCATACATAGGTTTGTATACCTCCATACATAGATTTGTATACCTCCATACATAGGTTTGTATACCTCCATACATAGGTTTGTATACCTCCATACATAGATTTGTATACCTCCATACATAGGTTTGTATACCTCCATACATAGATTTGTATACCTCCATACATAGGTTTGTATACCTCCATACATAGGATTGTATACCTCCATACATAGGTTTGTATACCTCCATACATAGGTTTGTATACCTCCACACATAGGTTTGTATACCTCCATACATAGGTTTGTATACCTCCATACATAGGTTTGTATACCTCCATACATAGATTTGTATACCTCCATACATAGGTTTGTATACCTCCATACATAGGTTTGTATACCTCCATACATAGATTTGTATACCTCCATACATAGGTTTGTATACCTCCATACATAGATTTGTATACCTCCATACATAGGTTTGTATACCTCCATACATAGGATTGTATACCTCCATACATAGGTTTGTATACCTCCATACATAGGTTTGTATACCTCCACACATAGGTTTGTATACCTCCATACATAGGTTTGTATACCTCCATACATAGGTTTGTTCCAAATTGCATCAAACAAAGAAATAACAGTATCAAATATTATTTGTATTAAGTATGTGCTTCAAAATGACGTCTCCACTGAAACTGCATTAACAATGTTGCTTTATTAACCCCTTCAACACTACATACCTCTAAATAGGCTTACAAAAACAATAGATCCAGATGAGCCAGCTCATCATCAGGATCTGCACTTTTTGCTAGTAATTTTACTATATTTAGACAAAATTGCCCATTTTGATAAATGAACTGGTCCAAATGTAATGTTCTGACTAATTTATTTGTTTAAAAATATCACGGACCAGTCCATATGAGTTACTTAGTGTTGAATGGGTTAAACATTGTCTGTAGCATTGTTGCTAGCCTGGGAACAGGCGTCGATATATTTTGCCTGGTCAGTCAAATAAATATATTTTAACACCGAGACTATTAATTTGGCCTTATTGAGTTTCTGAACATATCATTTGGCTAGAAGTTAAAAAGTGAAAAATTGACAGACTGGCCCCCAGGCTACATTGTTGCAAACAATATATATTATAAATAGTTACGAGCAAGTATAATCTGAAATCCAAATTGGTCACCATGACCTCAAACTTGAAAATCTATTTTGCAACTACTTCCTAATGAACATGTCTGTCAATCGTAATCAAACTTGTTGTGTGTGCTTTACGTTTATTTATCGTCGCTACTGGTTTTCCATATGAGCGCATCCTCCTGAAGAGATTAGCCATTTTAGATTTTTGCAGGATAGTGCAATGATACAGACAGAGACCCATTCCAAAGTCTCCTCTGGTTCTTTTACGTGCACGGTGTACAGCACCGACACGAGACATCGGTTTATAGTCCGATTTGAAAGACTGTTAATTTTATTTAAGGTCAGACGGGGATTAATGAAACTTGGTATATGCATCAAGACAATTACATAAATATACGAGTTCAATTTGTGTGTGTATCATCTTACTGTCTTTTGATTGGTTGATAAAAGCCCAGTGCCCCTTCGACAATTTTCTTCCTCGTACGGGAGCCTTGGTAGAACCACCGACATACTGCAAGCCAGATCGATGGATGTTCATACTGCAAGCCACATAGATGGATGTTCATACTGCAAGCCACATAGATGGATGTTCATACTGTAAGCCAGATAGATGGATGTTCATACTGCAAGCAGATAGATGGATGTTCATACTGCAAGCCAGATATATGGATGTTCATACTGCAAGCCAGATCGATGGATGTTCATACTGCAAGCCAGATATATGGATGTTCATACTGCAAGCCAGATAGATGGATGTTCATACTGCAAGCAGATAGATGGATGTTTATACTGCAAGCCAGATAGATGGATGTTCATACTGCAAGCCAGATAGATAGATGTTCCTATGTACTGGTACATTGTATATCTTTATTACAGTAAGTGTGGTAACTAATGTTGCTAGAACTTGTGGCCTGACCCGTTTGCCTTTATTTAATTTGTCAATTTTTGTATTGACATGTATATCTAAAACGAATCGAGCAATAAAATATGATTAAACTAATTATTACAGTATTCAAAGGGACTTGGAAAGACCGTGGCTGAACTAGATTTATCTCATGCTGTGGGTGTATTTGACAAGACAAAGTTTAGTATGGTCATCCCGGAGGTGAAGAAGGCGATGACAGGACTTTGTGATGGAGATGTGAAACATGTTGTATTATTTGGTATTGAGGTAAATTTAAACTTTATTTATTTTACAATGATTGCGAAACAAGCTTCATCGACTTATATTAATCATTTTTATTTGCGCGGACGAAAGCATATATGTAGTCATTCGTGTGGGAGGAAACCTGAGTACCTGGAGAAAACCCACCTGTCCGATCTGGCGACCATGGTACCATCTCACATACTTCCCAGTCCGAGGATCAACCCTGTGTTGCATTGGTGAGAAGCTAGCATGCTAACCACTGCGCTAATCGGACAGCCAAGGTATTGAGGTAAAATTAATAGATAGTATTTACATGTGTAGTTATGTTGATTGTTTGGGGTGCGGGATAAAGTGACACTGATAGCTTACTTGTATGGCGTGGAGGTAGAGCTCAGTCGCCACTCCATGCACTGTTTAGGGCACTGGCGGGTTCCCTGGTAGATGTGTCGACCTTCTGCAAGCTAGGTAGAATGCTTTCATACATGATAAATCATTTGACAACCCAGGCGAGATTCAAATTTACTTCAATGTGTACCATTAGTGTACCTAAGTGAAATACTGAAATAGAAATAAAAATAGATATCACCCACTCCAGATTTGAGTGTATATCTCAGATTTCACCCACTCCAGATTTCACCCACTCCAGATTTCACCCACTCCAGATTTGACTGTATCAAGTTGAAGACCTGTTTGTATTAATATACGTGTATTACCCACAGGCTCATGTGTGTGTTCAACAAACAGTGTTAGACTTGTTGGAGAGTAACATAGAGGTTCATGTTGTAGCCGATGCATGCTCATCCAGGAGCCAGATGGACAGAAACTTTGCTTTTGAGGTATTCGTAGCTTCAATAATTCTTCTATTGACCCTTTCTATAATTATAGCATCTTACATACGAGTGAAATCATCAAGAGTGTAAGATCCTATTTATCACATTACCATATGTGGTTTTTAATCATAAAAGTGTTACTCTCAAATTGTTATGACGTCACTACGCAGAACAGCGTTATATTTTAGTTTTAAACAGCGTTATAATTGTGTCAATACTTCTTTTAAATCATAGTTTGTCTTAACATTAAGATTATGTACCAATTCAAATAGAAATGTGCATACTTTAAAGTTTAAGTACATATAAGAAATTATCAGATGGCTATATTTAACTGAATACAAGCAAAGTTATATGTGATAAATATATATATGCATCCACCCTACATAACCCGATATAAGTGATTGTCTTTACTGTGAATTTACTGTTATTACACTGAATACACTCACCATTACGCTCTACTGCCGATTCACCTGACTTGGGAGAGACATGTTTCTTTAAAGCGACCATTTCTACTTTAATAGCAAATTTAATAGCAAATTTATCTTTGCATCATTCATTCCGATTCACCTGACCAAACAGATTGGGAGATATTAAAAGGCAAATTCAACTCTATATATATATAGCACTATATTGGCTATCAAATCATGAATTTATTTGTCTACGTACAGTTATTTTGTATTTAGAAGAAATAGTCTTCCCAAGCTGCCTCACTTCTCCCTCTGTTCTGAGAAGAGATTTCCTTAGAATACATAGTACTAGAGTAGCTCATGGTTGTTGAGTATGCACTTTATTGTACAGACCTAAACTCTTCAGGAATCCACTAATTGAAGGTCTAGGAACAATATTTGGTTGGTAACACATTTGCCACCGACGGCGAAATAGCTGAAATGGCCACACCCCTTTTTGGGCCACGCCCCCTTAACGCCGTGACTGTATCTACAGAACCGTTCGACCTAGGAGGTTGCCCGACCACTCAAAATTTGCGCAATGGCCACATTATGGGGGTCACAATACATTTTCATATCCAAAAGTCAATGGTTTTTGAGACAATTGCCAAAAACCGATTTCAGCATGTTACGAACTACAATTGTATGATACCACCAAGGCCACAACATTATATGACACTTTATCATAACCTGTTATACCTTTTATTTTGCATATATATTTTATTTTGCATATATATTTTGCATCTTCCTATTTTGGAATTTAATTATTTTGATTTCTACACTTTTCTCAGGTTCGATCCCCCGCCTGACCCTAATACAATTAACAGATGGGACGTTAAACCGAGGTCTCGTGTCGGTGCTTTACACAGTGCACGTAAAAGAACCCGAGGAGATTCTGGAATGGGTCTCTATCTGTATCATTGCACCATCCTCCAACAATCTAAAATGGCTAATCTCTTCAGGAGGCGTCGCTCATATGGGCAACCGGTAGCGACGATAAATAAACGTAAAACACACTCAAAATGTGTCAACAAACCATGTGAATGATTGTATGCCTTAAACCTCTCCCTTTTTTGAGGTTGCAGCTTCAAGGCTATAAAGGAGGTTAAAAAAGCTTTCTTATATCTCAATAAAAGGAGGTTAAAAAAGCTTTCTTATATCTCAATAAAAGGAGGTTAAAAAAGCTTTCTTATATCTCAATAAAAGGAGGTTAAAAAAGCTTTCTCAAATCTCAAGCAATATGATTGGGTGAGTTTGAGATTAGTTCTTGATTCAACCATTCAGACGCTTGAGATTTGAGAACAGTTTTATAACCTCGGGCCCTGCTTTATTCCCCTGAGGAAGACCTGTCAACTAAAGGTCGAAATGTTGGACTATTTTGAAAGTTTATAAACCTCTCCATTGTTAGTTTTAGTTTAAACTTTATTTATTTACGATTGCGAAGCAAGTTCTACCAACTTATATTAATTACTTTTGTTGGCACTGATGAAAGCGTAAATGTGGTCATTCATGTGGGAGAAACCGGAGTACCCGGAGAAAACTCAACGTCCGATCTGGCGACCACTGTACCATCTCACATACTTCCTGGTCCGAGGATCGAACCCGGGTTGCATTGGTGAGAAGCGAGCGCGCT
This sequence comes from Archivesica marissinica, assembly GCA_014843695.1. NCBI lineage: Eukaryota > Metazoa > Mollusca > Bivalvia > Venerida > Vesicomyidae > Archivesica > Archivesica marissinica. The sequence continues at coordinate 35,222,890 of CM026403.1, forward strand.
AACCACTGCGCTAATCGGACATTGTTGAATAGTGTATTCCTGTAGTACCGTTTCTTGATTATTTATATATACCATCGTACCATACAGTATCTGTGGTCAAGTGGTTACGGTCGCTGACTTGGTTACCACTGTAACCTATCATCACTGATGGTCACGGGTTCGAGTCCCACTCAGACCGTGTCTCATATATACATATATGTAGTTGGCAGTTTCTTACAGAGGTTGGTGTACCCAGTACTGGTTAACCGATGGAGCAAGTGTTGTTAGGTAACCTGCCCGTTGTTCAAATGGGCAACCGATAACGCCGTTAAATAAACTTAAAACAAAACAGTATCGTGTGATATTTCAGAGATTTCGGTCTATCGGAGCTACGGTGACCACGAGTGAGGCTATCCTGCTTCAGCTGGTAGGTGACAAGGACCATCCATCCTTCAAGGAAGTACAAGGACTGATCAAAACTAGTGCGCCTACATCTGGGCTGGTCAAACTATAACCTTGTGAAACCAATAATATGTCTAGATGTAGTAGCAACTGTACAGTTGCAGTACAAGTGTCTACAGTCAAACCTGTGTTAGTGGTCACCTCTATTAAGCAGTGTCAAGTCAAGAGTTTCAAGCAAAGTGATGTCTTAAACCACATGGGTAACATTGATGAAATAACCAGATGAAATGTTTAAAATTGTCTGATTCAAATTCCAATAAGTCCACCGGGTTGCACTATTGGATATATACCGTGGCCTAGTAGTTAGGTCATCCGTGGGAGGTCGAATGCTCGAACCTCGTCAGGGGTTCATTCTGATATGGCCGGTTGGTGAGCTGCAAGCTAGTTAAATAATGTTTACTGATTGCCTATCAGCCAGGCACCTGGCCTTCAAGGATAGGATTCGGTAAGTACTGATGTCCATAAGAGGTGTCTCATAAGTCAGCAATGGCTGGTCCTTTCAATAGGGTGACACTAATAAACAAACACTTTTACTTGTATAGGTTCGACTTGTCCTGAATAAACATAGACAGATTTCTCCTAGTTTTGTTTCTCTATCTAGTAAGATGACAACACGCTAATATGTTGCGTATCTAAATCAAAGATGGTCGCATGAAATATTTTCGGTTACTTTTCTGATAGTATAAACTTCATATATTTTACAACGATATGAAACAAGATGCAATAACTTGTATTAATCACTCTCATTGGCGTGGATGACGGTATATTTGTGGTCATTTGTGTGGGAGAGTACCTGGAGAAAACAGACCTGGTGACCACCTTACCATATCACATACTTCTCGGCCTATGGATCGAACCTGGGATGCATTGGTGAGAAGCGAGATTGCTAACCACTGTGCTAATCGGACAGCCGATATCTTGTAACTTATAATAATAACTAATAATGTCTGTTTAGTCGTGTCACTGTAGTCAAAACTTACGCCAAAGATATATAAATAAAAATGTTCAATGCTTCGTTAAATATACGGTTTTACACAACCTTTTCAGAGCTCATTCTTGGTCAGAATGTTTGGGAGAAGTGATAAAAGCATGTGATCGCGTCCTTAAATGGCGTTATTTAATAAATTTAACAAAATATGGTTAAAATGCTCAGTATGACCATTAAATACAACATTTGAATAGAAGTGCTTTATAATGAGCCAGTGTAGTTTACTTGACAACATTTTGTATGAAAATTGTAATTTTTTATATATATATATATATTGTTTTTTCTTTAGGGAGAAGTGTGGCCTCTAGGTGGCGAAGTCAGGGTCCCTAGGGCGACTATTTCGCCCAAAAACGAAGAATAGAATGAGCCCTGCCTTATAATAAACCTGTTTAACCCTGGCACTGTTTTTTTATCAACATAATGAGGACATTTATTTTCAACATATGTTCTAGTAAACATCCACAAGTACATTTATTGAAACATCTATTAGAATCCACTAGATGTCAGTAGGGGTCTAGATGTTTTATGGAACTCTTCTAGGTACTCGTAGTCGTCCGTGTAGATTTTTCTACCACCGTTGTAGATTTTTCTCCCGTCAGTTCATTCCCGTTGCAGGCTCCAAAATGGATGGAACGGAAGTTTTCAAAATCGTTTCTTCCCTCACTGCAAAATATACAAACAATATATTTACACTTAACTTGTTTATGATCGTAAGAATTTGCGAGAGTCCTACATGCACGTGGTTGGCTGATGTCATTTTACAACTGTATATCTGTGAGGAATAATTCATTGCTGCTGGTGAGATGGGAGGACAGCGGCGTAGCCAGCTGAAAATGATGTGCAAGCCCATTTGAACTATTAAGCACTGTAGGCGCGAACCTGGTAGGGGGTCTGTGGGCATCCTCCCCACTAATTCGTTGAAACATTGACATCAAATGATGCACTCTGGTACCTTTTAAGGGAATATATACACTAACAAACACATAAGAAAAGTTCAGTTTTTCATCTACTACTGTATATCCAGCAAAAAGAAAAACACTTCCTGAATATAATGTGCAAGCCCGCGCATTGTGGCGTAAAGACAACTACGCGCCATGAGGAGGGTGGTGTGGTTATTGTCGTTGATTTTCAATCACTTACCCCTCACTGATGATGGTTCGAATCTACTGGGTGTTATTTCATGTAAGGAAGCTATTAATCTGGCTTATTGAAGGTCAGTGGTTCTAACTGGGTTCCTTGCCTGAACTACTGCTCGGAGTGCCATCCGGGTGTCTTCCTCCGCCAGTAACAGCTGGAGGGTCGCCAAGTTGTCTGCGTGACTAAACCACAATAACCAAACCGTCCTTGCTGCTGTATGTTTAAACTCTAAGCCATGCGAATACAACGAACCATTCCAGAGTCTACTCTGGACCTTTTACGTGCACGGTGTACAGCATCGACATGAGACCTCGGTTTAAAGTCCCATCTGAAAGCTGTTAATTTTATTAGGGTCAGACGGGGGATCGAACCTGCGATCCCTGGATTACCAGTTCAGCGTGTTACCACTGAACTACAGATCCGTCTGTGGAATGCAGGGCATGATATAAGTGCATAGGGTGCCACGTGGGATTTGTATATCAGTGTAATTAAATATTAGTCAGCGTTACTTACTTACCTTAGATCTCACAACTTGTCAATTACGCAGAAGAAAACAGCAGTTGTTTTGTCGTCGTATTTTTATTTAATTATTTGATTTCACAATACATGTATAAGGAAAGCCACCGATATGACAGTGGCTTCCACTCACGTGCGTACTAACATATCGTGTACCATATTCACGGGTGGTCCGTGTATGTCGGATTTTCTTACACACCATTGTGTTTGATATTCGATTGCCACATAGAAGTCCGCATAGTCAGGATATGTTTGATTGACCGGTTCCTGGCAGAGTTGACCTCATTAGTATGTAACCTGGTGCACAGAAGGTACCAACTATTTTTATAAAACTTATTTTACAACAAAAATGGTTGTCCGATTAGCGCAGTGGTTAGTACAACCCGGGTTCGATCCTCGGTCCGATCTGGCGACCATCGTACCATCTCACATACTTCCCGGTCCGAGGATCGAACCCGGGTTGCACTGTTGAGAAGCGAGGTACCATTAATTTTTCATTACTGTGACACACAAGAAATCAAAGGCAGGTCATGTACACTGAGATGTTAGGGAACATTCATTGCTTTTGTAACAGAGAAGTCGCTCGTTTCTATGACATACATTATACAGTGTAGCCTGGGATCAGGCGCCGATTTTGCCAGAAGGTAAGTGAAAAATCGACAGACCGTGTAGCCTGGGAACAGGCGTTGATATATTTTGCCTGGTCAGTCAAATAAATATAGTTTAACACCGTTACTAATAATTGGGCCGTATTGAGTTTCTGATAATATCAACAGGCGTCGATTTTGCCAGAAGTTAAAAAGTGAAAAATCGACAGACTGGAACCCAGGCTATAGACATGAACACCATCTTACTTGCACCCCTGAGATTTCAGGAAGCATGGGTTACTGTTGTAGGTTATTCCATCGGAGCCACAGAACTTGATGATGTACATTGGACATAAGTTGTTGCAGGCATTTCTCCGCTCTGGGAAACCGCTCACACCTGTTATGCGAAACAGCAGAATTTAATAAATTGAGGAAGACGGACGTTGTGTGTTTTACGTTTATTTATCGTCGCTACCGGTTGCTCATATGAGCCTCGCGAAGAAATTAGTCATTTTAGATGTTTGACTAGAAGACCTCTCCAACTTAAATCCGATGTAACGGTGTGGCTTATTGAATGTCTATTTTAAGAACCAACCATATTCATCCACTACGATGCAACCTAGTCACGATATATCTGACCTATGGTGGTATACAGTCAAACCTGTGTTAGTGGTCACCTCTATTAAGCAGCCAACCTGTGTTAAGCAGCCAGTTTAAAGATCACAATATGTTGTTTTACTATATATTTGACCTCTATTAAGCAGCCACCTGTGCTAAGCAGCCACTTTCTGTGATTCCCTTGGCTGGCTGCTTAAGACAGGTTTGACTGTAGTGAATTTAACTTTTTCACCATGGGAACGTAACGAATTGAAAAAAAATTATAATAAAATTGTTCCATATTAACTTCATGTATCGGGCCCGGTCGTTGATTGGGCGGCGTCTCCCCACCGTTTCCAAGATTTGTTTAAAGTAATGATAAAATTGGTGCCATTTGCAGGCTTTAAAATCCTTTTTTTCTGTAGGTTTTTAAATCCTTAATTATTTCTTTCTCTGAGTTTAACCCTTTTCCTCATAGAAACACCTCATGACGCCATTACCAATATGACATACATTGACAATGTAGTAGCCAAACCAATGTTCATGATAACGGCCAGAATCTCATGTAGTCCCAGTAATATCTATCGAGGTGAGATAGATATGGCGACTACTTATCCACTGCATGATAGCTAAATGGCTGCCGTTTGTATGGAGATATAATAGTATATTAACCTAAATCTCTATGAAGGAAAGGGCTAAATTATGACATCGATAATCTACTATATTCTAGTTTATGGTAGTCCGATTAGCGCAGTGGTTACCGCGATCCCTTCTCACAAATGCAACCCGGGTTCGATCCTCAGACCGGGAAGTATGTGAGATGGTACGGTTGTCGCCAGATCGGACATGTGTATTTTCTCTGGGTACTCCGATTTCCTCCCACACGAATGACCACATTTACGCGAACGAGAGTGGTTAATATAAGTTGTTAAAACTTGCTTCGGACAGCCTTAAAGATGGTAGATATTGTGAAAGAAGAACACCTCCTTACCTACTATAACGAGAGCCAGGATAACAACATTCATCATGAGGAGCATACGCAGCAAACAATAATCTCTATTTTGAATATCGCACATATAAGACGTGTAAACTCAGATAAGGTTAACATGACGTCATCACTAGCTCAGGTCTGGCCGTACCATTGTCTGTGGGAGACACAGTTCTCAAGACCGCAACATTTAGCTAGTTTCGTTCCGATTTCATTGGGGTTAAAGATGATAAGCGACGCCTCCTGAAGAGATTAGTCATTTTAGATATTTGCAGGAGAGTGCAATGATACAGACATAGACCCATTCCAGAGTCTCCTCTGGTTCTTTTACGTGCACGATGTAAAGCATCGACACAATACCTCGGTTTAAAGTCCCATCTGAAAGACTGTTAATTTTATTAGGGTCAGACGGGGGGTATCGAACCTGAGATCCCTGGATTACAAGTCCAGCATGTTACCACTGGACTACATATCCGTGTATCAGAGTGTGACACAGTCATTACCTATTAAATATATTAAACAATATTTCTATCAAAGGCCATCAATGTACAAGTTTATTAACCTAATGCAATCTACCAATAAATCTATTTTAGCTAATCTAGTTAAATTTATCAAAGAATCGTTGAAAGTTAGAACTTCACTTTTAAATATTATTATGTAATGTGTTCATTATCTGCTATTAATGCTATTGCAAAATGTTGTGTACAAATTCACGTGAATTAGTATGTATGTATTATATAAGTATGTATGTATTATATAAGTATGCATGTATTATATAAGTGTGTATGTATATTTGACGATGTACAAGTCTGAATAAATGTTCTGTTCGGTTCTGATCTGTTTTTATTTGTGTGAAAATACAATGTAGATTTCTCTCCCCATACTATTAAAATCACATAATGGCCGACTTATACAAGTTCCGAGCGAGCATTTGTTTAAGCCTGGAGGTTAAGATTCATACGAGGTATTCAATAGTCTACATATTGTGGAAGTCATGATAGCGCATTGGTAGTGGGTTCGTTTCAGGTGCGAAAAGCCCGAAGTTCGCGCTCAGTTGTAGCCGTTACGATTGTGCCCTTAGGCAAGGCATTTAATTCCACATTGCCTCTTCTCTCTCCTTCGTGGCGATGGATTCCATCAGGGATGAGGTGTCAATAGTGATTAATATAAGCTGTAATAACTTGTTTCTCAATCGGTCTAAAATAAAAATAAATGTGTATAAACTAAGAATATATTGGTGTAGTTTTATTATAAATTATGTGACCTATCTTGTGAGATTCGTCATCGTGCAGGAGAGGACATTTTATAGTACTGTGTTATCGTTTATAACTCACAAATTTGAGACGACATTACATTGATAAGACTTCGACCGTATCATGTTACAGCACCGTGTCATCGCAACCAGTGTGGTATACAGTCCAATTAGTCCAGATGGGCCTCGCAGGTTCGATCCCCCGTCTGACCCTAATATCATTAACAGTCTTTCAGATGGGACTTTAAACCGAGGTCTCATGTCGGTGTTTTACACCGTGCATATCAAAGAACCAGAGGAGTCTCTGGAATGGGTCTCTGTCTATCCTTGCACTATCCTCCAAAATCTAAAATGATTAATCTCTTCAGGAGGCGTCGATCATATGGGCAACTGGTTGCGACGATAAATAAACGTAAAACACATTCTTATCAGTAAGAGTTGGGAATGTAGAACGTTCCCTAGAGGTGGACTAGATACGTGTATTACTGATAACATCGATCCCGATGAAGCTTCTAATTCTGTTGGCTCTGATTATTGCTGGTAATATAGTTTTCATTTGCTTTACTGTAATCGATTATCATGTTATAACGTCGTCGGTGCCATAGCCTATTATATCACTACATTAACTCTTTCCTTCATAGAGATTTAGGTTAATATACTATTATATCTCCATACAAACGACATCCATTTAACTATCATGCAGTGGATAAGTAGTCACCATATCTATCCCACCTCCATAGATACTACTGGGACTACATAGAGATTTAGGTTAATATTCTATTATATCTCCATACATGGGACTTTATGGGACTTGTGCTTATTTATATTGTTTTAACAAACAATCCTTAAATCTTTTGACATATATATCTGGTATACATATTCTTTAACTGCATATGTTAGTCTTATGGCGTATGCCTTTTAGTTCTTGCTTTGAAGTCCACACACGCTTTCCCTCTTCTGCCATGGGGACAGGGGCCTCTGGCAGGCGAGGGTGGGCCCGGTATGTGACCATTACATTATTTTTTTAAAACCTCACTGACTAAATTAGTTAGGATACATTTTTACATTACTTTAAGTTATACTATTGTTTTATTACATGTTTTACTGTTTTTACTTGCATACTCTTATTGTAAAGCACCTTTGAACGTATCTGATATGAAAAGGGTGCTATATAAATGTGGTATAATAATAATAAATAATAATAATAATACAAACGATTTAGCTATCATGCAGTGGATATTAAAGTAGTCGCCATATCTATCCCACCGCCATAGATATTACTGGAACTACATAGAGATTTAGGTTAATATTCTATTATATCTCCATACAAACGACAGCCATTTAACTATCATGCAGTGGATAAGTAGTCCCCATATCTATCCCACCTCCATAGATATTACTGGGACTACATAGAGATTTAGGTTAATATTCTATTATATCTCCATACAAACGACATTCAGCTAGCTATCATTCAGTGGATAAGTAGTCGCCATATCTATCCCACCTCCATAGATATTACTGGAACTAGACGAGATTCTGGCCTTTATTATGCGCATTTGTTTTGCTACTACGTTGACAATGTATGTCGTATTGATAATGGCGTCATAGGGTGCTTCTATGAGGGAAAGGGATAGCTGTACACTGTAAAAAAAAAGAACACCTTACGTGTTCGGTAGTTGTTTATATTCTAAACATGTAACACCCTATGCCGTTTACTTACCAAATATCACCGATGTTATGGTGTTTAGACGTGTTCAACTGTTTAGATTAGAACAAACGTGCTTAGATTTAGAACACGTATGGTCCCAAAATAGCTTGATTGTTTAGGTTTAAAACATCACCGTTTACCCACGTGCTTAAATCAAGTACACCTGTCTAAAAATAGAAAACAAGTATTAATCTCTATCAATATATTTTGTTTAGTGAAGTTGTTATGTGTAGTTTGGAAGTAGCATTCACATATGCTTTTGATGACGTGATATAATTGTTGAAACTCAGATGTTTACAAACTGAAATTATAAGTATAATCGAATAAATATACGTTGATATTTTGTTTACAGGCTATATTTTCCAAACTACCAAAGGCGCCAAAAATTGTTGTTCTTCGTTGTAGGTTTATTTCTTTGTCGAAAATCTTTGATAATTTGTTTACTTCGATATGAATTACCACTAATATGTGCTAAATATGTAAATGTATATCCATTGTATTGCGTGCATGGTCGAAGTTCTTTGCGGACACGCTGTCATTGTCGGAAAAATAACAGCTTGTGAAGTAAAGATCTCGTTACCCCACCCACTAATACCAAACTTATTACCGGTGAATACCAATTACCGAACACCGGTTATAGCCACTTATTTAAATGTGATTTGGTATTATCTTTTATGAATATAATTTGAGTTTACAAGAGACCTGCCCAGTCAGGGCCGTCGCTGGAGCTATTTTGATGATACGCACGGCGGAC
>CM026403.1:35232857-35260018 GCA_014843695.1 Archivesica marissinica
TCAAACTATAACCTTGTGAAACCAATAATATGTCTAGATATAGTAGCAACTGTACAGTTGCAGTTCAAGTTTCTACAGTCAAACCTGTATTAAGCAGTGTCAAGTCAAGAGTTTCAAGCAAAGTGATGTAAAATGTTTAAAATTGTCTGATTCACTGAACACTTTTACTTGTATAGGTTCGATTTGTCCTGAATAAACATAGACAGATTTCTCCTAGTTTTGTTTCTCTATCTAGTAAGATGACAACACGATAATATGTTGCGTATCTAAATCAAAGATGGTCGCATGAAATATTTTCGGTTACTTTTCTGATAGTATAAACTTCATATATTTTACAACGATATGAAACAAGATGCAATAACTTGCATTAATCACTCTCATTGGCGTGGATGACGGTGTATTTGTGGTCATTCGTGTGGGAGAGTACCTGGAGAAAACAGACCTGGTGACCACCTTACTATATCACATACTTCCCGGCCTATGGATCGAACCTGGGATGCATTGGTGACAAGCGAGATTGCTAATCGGACAGCCGATATCTTGTAACTTATAATAATAACTAATAATGTCTGTTTGTTGTTTCTTTAGTCGTGTCACTGTAGTCAAAACTTAAGCCAAAGATATATAAATCAAAATGTTCAATGCTTCGTTAAATATACGGTTTTACACAACCTTTTCAGAGCTCATTCTTGGTCAGAATGTTTGGGAGAAGTGATAAAAGCATGTGATCACGTCCTTAAATGGCGTTATTTAATAAATTTAACAAAATATGGTTAAAATGCTCAGTATGACCATTAAATACAACATTTGAATAGAAGAAGTGCTTTATAATGAGCCAGTGTAGTTTACTTGACAACATTTTGTATGAAAATTGTAATTTTTTATATATATATATATATTGTTTTTTCTTTAGGGAGAAGTGTGGCCTCTAGGTGGCGAAGTCAGGGTCTCTAGGGCGACTATTTCGCCCCAAAACGAAGCCCTGCCTTTTAGTAAACCTGTTTAACCCTGGCACTGTTTTTTATCAACATAATGAGGACATTTATTTTCAACATATGTTCTAGTAAACATCCACAAGTACATTTATTGAAACATCAATTAGAATGCACTAGATGTCAGTAGAGGTCTATATTTTTATGGAACTCTTCTAGGTACTCGTAGTCGTCCGTGTAGATTTTTCTCCCACCGTTGTAGATTTTTCACCCGTCAGTTCATTCCCGTTGCAGGCTCCAACATGGATGGAACGGAAGTTTTCAAAATCGTTTCTTCCCTCACTGCAAAATATACAAACAATATATTTACACTTAACTTGTTTATGATCGTAAGAATTTGCGAGAGTCCTACATGCACGTGGTTGGCTGATGTCATTTTACAACTATATCTGTGAGGAATAATTCATTGCTGCTGGTGAGATGGGAGGACAGCGAGGTAGCCAGCTGAAAATGATGTACAAGCCCATTTGAACTATTAAGCACTGTAGGCGCGAACCTGGTAGGGGATCTAGGGGCATCCTCCCCACTAATTCGTTGAAACCTTGACAGCAAATGGTGCACTCTGGTTCCTTTTAAGGGAAGTTTATACACTAACAAACACATAAGAAAAGTTCAGTTTTTTATCTACTATTGTATATATCCAGCAAAAAAACAACTTCCTGAATATAATGTGCAAGCCCGGGCATTGTGGCGTAATGGCAACTACGCGCCATGAGGATCACCATGTCTACGTCCCCGCGAGGGGTTCGACATCAAAGAAAGATAGATAGAGGGCGGTGTGGTTAATGTCGTTGATTTTCAATCACTTACCACTCACTGCTGATGGTTCGAATCTACTGGGTGTTATTTCATGTAAGGAAGCTATTCATCTGGCTTATTGAAGGTCGGTTGTTCTAACAGGGTTCCGTGCCTGAACTACTGCTCGGAGTGGCATCCGGGGTCTTCCTCCGCCAGTAACAGCTGGAGGGTCGCCAAGTTGTCTGTGTGACTAAACCACAATAACCAAACCGTCCTTGCTGCTGTATGTTTAAACTCTAAGCCATGCGAATACAACGAACCATTCGAGAGTCTACTCTGGACCTTTTACGTGCACGGTGTACAGCATCGACACGAGACCTCGGTTTAAAGTCCCATCTGAAAGCTGTTAATTTTATTAGAGTCAGACGGGGGATCGAACCTGCGATCCCTAGATTACCAGTCCAGCGTGTTACCACTGGACTACAGATCCGTCTGTGGAATGCAGGGCATGATGTATGATATAAGTGCATAGGGTGCCATGTGGGATTTGTATATCAGTGTAATTAAATATTAGTCAGCGTTACTTACTTACCTTAGATCTCACAACTTGTCAATTACGCAGAAGAAAACAGCAGTTGTTTTGTCGTCGTATTTTTATTTAATTATTTGATTTCACAATACATGTATAAGGAAAGCCACCGATATGACAGTGGCTTCCACTCACGTGCGTACTAACATATCGTGTACTATATTCACGGGTGGTCCGTGTATGTCGGATTTTCTTACACACCATTGTGTTTGATATTCGATTGCCAATAGAAGTCCGCATAGTCAGGATATGTTTGATTGACCGGTTCCTGGCAGAGTTGACCTCATTAGTATGTAACCTGGTGCACAGAAGGTACCAACTATTTTTATAAAACTTTTATTTCTTTTACAACACAAATGGTTGTCCGATTAGCGCAGTGGTTAGTACAACCCGGGTTCGATCCTCGGTCCGATCTGGCGACCATCGTACCATCTCGCATACTTCCCGGTCCGAGGATCGAACCCGGGTTGCATTGGTGAGAGGCGAGGTACCATTTCCATTACCTTGACACAATAAATCAAAGGCAGGTCAATCTATACATGTACACTGAGATGTTAGGGAACATTCGTTGCTCTTGTATCAGAGAAGTCGCTCGTTTCTATGACATACATTATACAGGGTAGCTAGCCTGGGATCAGGAGTCGATTTTGTCAGAAGGTAAGTGAAAAATCGACAGACCGTGTAGCCTGGGAACAGGCGCTGATATATTTTGCTTGGTCAGTCAAATAAATATAGTTTAACACTGATACTAATAATTGGGCCGTATTGAGTTTCTGATAATATCAACAGGCGTCGATTTTGCCAGAAGTTAAAAAGTGAAAAATCGACAGACTGGAACTCAGGCTATAGACATGAACACCATCTTACTTGCACCACTGCGATTTCAGGAAGCATGGGTTACTGTTGTAGGTTATTCCGTCGGAGCCACAGAACTTGATGATGTACATTGGACAGAAGTTGTTGCAGGCATTTCTCCGCTCAGGGAAACCGCTCACACCTGTTATGCGAAACAGCAGAATTTAATAAATTGAAGAAGACGGACGTTTTGTGTTTTACGTTTATTTATCGTCGCTACCGGTTGCTCATATGAACCTCCTGAAGAAATTATTCATTTTAGATTTTTTACTAGAAGACCTCTCGAACTTAAATCCGATGTAACGGTTTGTCCTATTGAATGTCTATTTTAAGAACCAATCATATTCATCCCTTAAGATGCAACCTAGTCACGATATATCTGACTTATGGTGGTATAGTGAATTTAACGTTTTCACCATGGTAACGTAACGAATTCAAATTGTTTTATAATAAAATTGTTCCATATTAACTTCATGTATCGGGCCCGGTCGTTGATTGGGCGTGTCTCCCCAGCGTTTCCAAGATTTGTTTAAAGTAATGATAAAATGTGTGCCATTTGCAGGCTTTAAAATCCTTTTTTTTCTGCAGGTTTTTAAATCCTTAATTATTTCTTTTTCTATGTTTAACCCTTTCCCTCATAGAAACACCTCATGACGTCATTACCAATATGACATACATTGACAATGTAGTAGCCAAACCAATGTTCATGATAAAGGACAGAATCTCATGTAGTCCCAGTAATATCTATGGAGGTGGGATAGATATGGCGACTACTTATCCACTGCATGATAGCTAAATGGCTGTCGTTTGTATGGAGATATAATAGTATATTAACCTAAATCTCTATGAAGGAAAGGGTTAAATTATGACATGTCAATCGATACACTACTCTATTCTAGTTTAAATAAAATTATTTATTTAATAAAATTATTATTTAATAAAATTATTTATTTAATACTGTTTGTTTTATCATGGACCTTATATTAAGCAGATACAGTCAAACCTCTCCAGAGCAAACACCACCCGGATACACCCAAGATTGGTTGTTGTAGAGAGGTTGTTGTTCTAGGGAGGTACAACTTTTTGAAGTTTGGAAATGCGGGAATAGTCAGTTTGATCAGATATGATTGCTTATACTGATTTGAATATCGAGTATACAGAATGGGGGTACTACATGTATGTTTTATTTTTTTTGAATTTCGATGTTTTTTATTCAAACAATTGTACATATTACATAGGTATATACACAAATAACAATTGTACACAATGGTATAATACAAAAGTTTGCTTTTTAATAAATAAGCTTGAGACTAGCTATTCCATCAATAAAGCGTTGTTCAACGAGACTGAATTTGGATTATAACAATTGTCAAATGAATTTTTTTTTTTGTGTTACGGAAAGGATTCCTACAACAACATATGTTAAAACTAGGCATGCTCACTAGTAGTGTTATTGGAGTTGAGAAAATCTCTCCATTGGATTTCAAATTTACGATTGCTTCCTTTCATAAATGAAATTGTCTCCTCTATATTTAGTTTCCATAAAACGTATGATCTAAAATCTATCAATCTATATCTATATGTTTTATTTTTACATACATTTTGAAAATGATACAGTTAGTGACGTCATTTAGTTTAGTTTCTTTATATACAAAATTAGCTTAGCTCGATTGCGAAACAAGTTACTACAACTTATATTAATCACTCTCGATACCTCATTCCTGATGAAATCCATCGCCACGAGGGAGATACGTGATTTACTCCTGGTTGGGCGTATAATTAAATGATCAAATATTACTAATTGAGGAGAAAGCATTGTAGTCTTACTTTATTCTGGGTGCTACCTACGGCAACCAGGCGCGGGGCTGCAGATTTTCCCAGAAAATGAAAAATCTAAAACCTCAAAAATACAATACAAATTGTAAGGGGGTATGATAGGGGTACATCTCTGAAAATATTGAAATTTGAACATGTAAAACGTACATTAAAATGCGCCAGAGTGCACCATTGACGTTCAAGGATTCAAAAAGTTCCGGAATGGACCCCTCTAGCAACATCTTCGATGTTCAATTTATTAGTCGAGCCTGCAACTTCAAAATCGCTAGCTACGTCCCTGGCAACCGTTAATTAGGTAACTACAATAAAATACTACATTATGTAGTATAATTAATATGATATTTAATTAAAAAAAACGAAACTAGTTTAAATTCCACCATTTGCTTTGTTGTTAAGAAGGAAACAAAATGACCACCAATTCAATCAAACGTTCAAACGCAATGACTTGTTTTACTTTATATCCGATTTTAGAAATAATTATTTCGTTATCTAAAATGTTGGCAGTTTCTTACGGAGGTTGGTGCACCAAGTACTGTTTAACCGCTGGTGCCTACACAGCAAAGGTGTTGTTAGGTAAACTTCCCGTCGCTCAAATGGGGAACCGCCGGTAGCGACGTTAAATAAACTGAAATACTTTTTTAAAAATTCTTTCGTCAGTATTAGTCTTGAAATATGTAAGGAAACATATATGTACCAATTCTTTAGCGTACTCTTCGCATTAATGCACATGCACAATTTTGTTTTTGCCCTATGGTCGTATAATAAGTATTATTTACTGTAAACATAACTTACTATGTGACTTAAATTTTGCGAAGCAAGTTTTAACAATTTATAAAAAAATATTTTATATATTAATCACTCTCGTTGGCGCGGATGAAAGCGTAAATGTGGTCATTTGTGTGGGAGGAACCCGGAGAAAATCCACATGTCCGATCTGGCGACCACCGTACCATCTCACATACACCCCGGTCCGAGGATCGAACCCGGGTTGCATTGGTGAGAAGCGATGGCGCTAACCACTGCGCTAATCGGACAGCCTTAAAGATGGTAGATATTGTGAAAGAAGAACACCTCCTTACCTACTATAACGAGAGCCAGGATAACAACATTCATCATGAGGAGCATACGCAGCAAACACTAATCTCTATTTTGAATATCGCACATATAAGACGTGTAAACTGAGATAAGGTTAACATGACGTCATCACTAGCTCAGGTCTGGCCGTACCATTGTCTGTGGTAGACACAGTTCTCACGACCGCCACACTTATCTATTTAGCTAGTTTTCGTTCCGATTTCATTGGGGTTAAAGATGACAGAAATAATGCCCATATGAGTGACGCCTCCTGAAGAGATTAGTCATTTTAGATATTTGCAGGATAGTGCAATGATACAGACAGAGACCTATTTCAGAGTATCCTCTGATTCTTTTACGTGCACGGTGTACAGCACCGACACGATACCTCGGTTTAATGTTCCATCTGAAAGACTGTTAATTTTATTAGGGTCAGACGGGGGGTATCGAACCTGAGATCACTGGATTACCAGTCCAGCGTGTTACCACTGGACTACATATCCGTGTATCAGAGTGTGACACAGTCATTACTTATTAAATACTAATAGTAAACACTATTTCTATCAAAGGCCATCAATGTACACGTTTATTAACCTAATGTAATCTACCAATAAATCTAGTTTAGCTAATCTAGATATATTTATCAAAGACTCGTTGAAAGTTAGAACTTCACTTTTAAATATTATTATGTAATGTGTTCATTCTCTGCTATTAATGCTATTGAAAACTGTTGTGTACAAATTCACGTGAATTAGTATGCATGCATTATATATGTATGTATGTTCCTTTAATGTCAAACCCCTCGCGGGGACTTAGACATGTTTTCCTGGGCAGGCTTAGCCGACCTAAGCGATTAACCAGTACTAAGCAATGTGTGTGAGGTGCCTTGCTCAATGACGCTACATACGTGGCCTGACCGAGTATCGAACCCGGGACCGTTCGATTCCAAATCCGACGCTCTACCACTGGACCACGGACGCCAATTATATAAGTATGTATGTATATTTGACGATATACAAGTTTGAATAAATGTTCTGTTCGGTTCTGATCTGTTCTTATTTGTGTGAAATACCATTTAGATTTCTCTCCCCATAATATTAAAATCACATAATGGCCGACTTATGCAAGTTCCGAGGGAGCATATGTTTATGCCTGGAGGTTAAGATTCATATGAGGTAATCAAAAGACTACATATTGTGGAAGTCATGATAGCGCATTGGTAGTGCGTTCGCCTCAGGTGCGAAAAGCCCGAAGTTCGCGCTCAGCTGTAGCCGTTACGATTGTGCCCTTAGGCAAGGCATTTAATTCCACATTGCCTCTTCTCTCTCCCTCGTGGCGATGGATTCTATCAGGGATGAGGTGTCAAGAGTGATTAATATAAGCTGTACTAACTTGTTTCGCAATCGGTCTAAAATAAAATAAATGTGTATAAACTAAGAATATATTGGTGCAGTTTTATTATAAATTGTGTGACCTATCTTGTGAGATTCGTCATCGTGCAGGAAAGGACATTTTATAGTTATCGTTTATAACTCACAAATTTGACATGACATTGACTTCGACCTTATCATGTCACAGAACCGTGTCATATACAGAACCAGTGTGGTATACAGTCCAATTAGTCCAATTAGTCCAGACGGGCCTCGCAGGTTCGATCCCCCGTAACACTAGTAGTCTTTCAGATGGGACTTTAAACCGAGGTCTCGTGTCGGTGTTTTACACCGTGCATATCAAAGAACCAGAGGAGTCTCTGGAATGGGTCTCTGTCTATCCTTGCACTATCCTCCAAAATCTAAATTGATTAATCTCTTCAGGAGGCGTCGCTCATATGGACAACTGGTTGCGACGTAAAACACACATTCTTATCAGTAAGAGTTTGGAATGTAGAACGTTCCCTAGAGGTGGACTAGATACTTGTATTACTGATAACCTCGATCGCGATGAAGCTTCTAATTATGTTGGCTCTGATTATTGCTGGTAATACAGTTTTCTTTTGCTTTACTTTAATCGATTATCATGTTATAACGTCGTCGGTGCCACATCCTATTAGATCACTACATTAACTCTTTCCTTCATAGAGATTTAGGTTAATATACTATTATATCTCCATACAAACGACAGCCATTTAGCTATCATGCAGTGGATAAGTAGTCGCCATATCTATCCCACCTCCATAGATACTACTGGGACTACATAGAGATTTAGGTTAATATTCTATTATATCTCCATACAAACGACATTCAGCTAGCTATCATTCAGTGGATAAGTAGTCACCATATCTATCCCACCTCCATAGATATTACTGGAACTAGACGAGATTCTGGCCTTTATTATGCGCATTTGTTTTGCTACTACGTTGACAATGTATGTCGTATTGATAATGGCGTCATAGGGTACTTCTATGATGGAAAGGGATAGCTGTATTTGCGAGAGAGCGATTGGTCTAATGTTGTAAAACCTTGTTTCACAATAGAATTAAAATAAATGTGCATAAACTGAACACTCATTGCATTGTTGGTGTTGTTGCGTTGGCGCATAGGGAGGACTGGTCAGGCTTGTGGTGGTACAGGAGGCGACTGAACTGGTCAGACTTTTTTTAAATTTCATTTACAACGATTGCGAAGCAAGTTCTAACAACTTATATTAATCACTCTCGTTGGCGGTGTGAAAGCGTATAATTAGTGGTCATTCGTGTGGGAGGTAACCAGAGTACCCGGAGAAAACCTAATGCTCATATGGACAACCGGTAGCGACGATAAATAAACGTAAAAACACACACACGATGACGAATCTCACAAGATAGGTCACACAATTTATAATAAAACTACACCAATATATGCTTAGTTTATACACATTTATTTTATTTTAGACCGATTGCGAAACAAGTTAGTACAGCTTATATTAATCACTCTTGACACCTCATCCCTGATAGAATCCATCGCCACGAGGGAGAGAGAAGAGGCAATGTGGAATTAAATGCCTTGCCTAAGGGCACACTCGTAACGGCTACAGCTGAGCGCGAACTTCGGGCTTTTCGCACCTGAAGCGAACGCACTACCAATGCGCTATCACGACTTCCACAATATGTAGTCTTTTGAATACCTCGTATGAATCTTAACCTCCAGGCATAAACATATGCTCCCTCGGAACTTGCATAAGTCGGCCATTATGTGATTTTAATATTATGGGGAGAGAAATCTAAATGGTATTTCACACAAATAAGAACAGATCAGAACCGAACAGAACATTTATTCAAACTTGTACATCGTCAAATATACATACATACTTATATAATTGGCGTCCGTGGTCCAGTGGTAGAGCGTCGGATTTGGAATCGAACGGTCCCGGGTTCGATACTCGGTCAGGCCACGTATGTAGCGTCATTGAGCAAGGCACCTCACACACATTGCTTAGTACTGGTTAATCGCTTAGGTCGGCTAAGCCTGCCCAGGAAAACATGTCTAAGTCCCCGCGAGGGGTTTGACATTAAAGGAACATACATACATATATAATGCATGCATACTAATTCACGTGAATTTGTACACAACAGTTTGCAATAGCATTAATAGCAGAGAATGAACACATTACATAATAATATTTAAAAGTGAAGTTCTAACTTTCAACGAGTCTTTGATAAATATATCTAGATTAGCTAAACTAGATTTATTGGTAGATTACATTAGGTTAATAAACGTGTACATTGATGGCCTTTGATAGAAATAGTGTTTACTATTAGTATTTAATAAGTAATGACTGTGTCACACTCTGATACACGGATATGTAGTCCAGTGGTAACACGCTGGACTGGTAATCCAGTGATCTCAGGTTCGATACTCCCCGTCTGACCCTAATAAAATTAACAGTCTTTCAGATGGAACATTAAACCGAGGTATCGTGTCGGTGCTGTACACCGTGCACGTAAAAGAATCAGAGGATACTCTGAAATGGGTATCTGTCTGTATCATTGCACTATCCTGCAAATATCTAAAATGACTAATCTCTTCAGGAGGCGTCACTCATATGGGCATTATTTCTGTTATCTTTAACCCCAATGAAATCGGAACGAAAACTAGCTAAATAGATAAGTGTGGCGGTCGTGAGAACTGTGTCTCCCACAGACAATGGTACGGCCAGACCTGAGCTAGTGATGACGTCATGTTAACCTTATCTCAGTTTACACGTCTTATATGTGCGATATTCAAAATAGAGATTAGTGTTTGCTGCGTATGCTCCTCATGATGAATGTTGTTATCCTGGCTCTCGTTATAGTAGGTAAGGAGGTGTTCTTCTTTCACAATATCTACCATATTTAAGGCTGTCCGATTAGCGCAGTGGTTAGCGCCATCGCTTCTCACCAATGCAACCCGGGTTCGATCCTCGGACCTGGGTGTATGTGAGATGGTACGGTGGTCGCCAGATCGAACATGTGGATTTTCTCCGGGTTCCTCCCACACAAATGACCACATTTACACTTTCATCCGCGCCAACGAGAGTGATTAATATATAAAATATTGTTTTACAAGTTGTTAAAACTTGCTTCGCAAAATTTAAGTCACATAGTAAGTTATGTTTACAGTAAATAATACTTATTATACGACCATAGGGCAAACACAAAATTGTGCATGTGCATTAATGCGAAGAGTACGCTAAAGAATTGGTACATATATGTTTCCTTACATATTTCAAGACTAATACTGACGAAAGAATTTTTAAAAAAGTATTTCAGTTTATTTAACGTCGCTACCGGTTCCCCATTTGAGCGACGGGAAGTTTACCTAACAACACCTTTGCTGTGCAGGCACCAGCGGTTAAACAGTACTTGTTGCACCAACCTCCGTAAGAAACTGCCAACATTTTAGATAACGAAATAATTATTTCTAAAATCGGATATAAAGTAAAACAAGTCATTGCGTTTGAACGTTTGATTGAATTGGTGGTCATTTTGTTTCCTTCTTAACAACAAAGCAAATGGTGGAATTTAAACTAGTTTCGTTTTTTTTAATTAAATATCATATTAATTATACTACATAATGTAGTATTTTATTGTAGTTACCTAATTAACGGTTGCCAGGGACGTAGCTAGCGATTTTGAAGTTGCAGGCTCGACTAATAAATTGAACATCGAAGATGTTGCTAGAGGGGTCCATTCCGGAACTTTTTGAATCCTTGAACGTCAATGGTGCACTCTGGCGCATTTTAATGTACGTTTTACATGTTCAAATTTCAATATTTTCAGAGATGTACCCCTATCATACCCCCTTACAATTTGTATTGTATTTTTGAGGTTTTAGATTCATTTTCTGGGAAAATCTGCAGCCCCGCGCCTGGTTGCCGTAGGTAGCACCCAGAATAAAGTAAGACTACAATGCTTTCTCCTCAATTAGTAATATTTGATCATTTAATTATACGCCCAACCAGGAGTAAATCACGTATCTCCCTCGTGGCGATGGATTTCATCAGGAATGAGGTATCGAGAGTGATTAATATAAGTTGTAGTAACTTGTTTCGCAATCGAGCTAAGCTAATTTTGTATATAAAGAAACTAAACTAAATGACGTCACTAACTGTATCATTTTCAAAATGTATGTAAAAATAAAACATATAGATATAGATTGATAGATTTTAGATCATACGTTTTATGGAAACTAAATATAGAGGAGACAATTTCATTTATGAAAGGAAGCAATCGTAAATTTGAAATCCAATGGAGAGATTTTCTCAACTCCAATAACACTACTAGTGAGCATGCCTAGTTTTAACATAATATTATGTTGTTGTTTTAAGTAGGAATCCTTTCCGTAACACAAAAAAAAAATTCATTTGACAATTGTTATAATCCAAATTCAGTCTCGTTGAACAACGCTTTATTGATGGAATAGCTAGTCTCAAGCTTATTTATTAAAAAGCAAACTTTTGTATTATACCATTGTGTACAATTGTTATTTGTGTATATACCTATGTAATATGTACAATTGTTTGAATAAAAAACATCGAAATTCAAAAAACATAAAACATACATGTAGTACCCCCATTCTGTATACTCGATATTCAAATCAGTATAAGCAATCATATCTGATCAAACTGACTATTCCCGCATTTCCAAACTTCAAAAAGTTGTACCTCCCTAGAACAACAACCTCTCTACAACAACCAATCTTGGGTGTATCCGGGTGGTGTTTGCTCTGGAGAGGTTTGACTGTATCTGCTTAATATAAGGTCCATGATAAAACAAACAGTATTAAATAAATAATTTTATTAAATAATAATTTTATTAAATAAATAATTTTATTTAAACTAGAATAGAGTAGTGTATCGATAGACATGTCATAATTTAACCCTTTCCTTCATAGAGATTTAGGTTAATATACTATTATATCTCCATACAAACGACAGCCATTTAGCTATCATGCAGTGGATAAGTAGTCGCCATATCTATCCCACCTCCATAGATATTACTGGGACTACATGAGATTCTGTCCTTTATCATGAACATTGGTTTGGCTACTACATTGTCAATGTATGTCATATTGGTAATGACGTCATGAGGTGTTTCTATGAGGGAAAGGGTTAAACATAGAAAAAGAAATAATTAAGGATTTAAAAACCTGCAGAAAAAAAGGATTTTAAAGCCTGCAAATGGCACAAATTTTATCATTACTTTAAACAAATCTTGGAAACGCTGGGGAGACACCGCCCAATCAACGACCGGGCCCGATACATGAAGTTAATATGGAACAATTTTATTATAAAAAATTTTGAATTCGTTACATTACCATGGTGAAAACGTTAAATTCACTATACCACCATAAGTCAAATATATCGTGACTAGGTTGCATCTTAAGGGATGAATATGATTGGTTCTTAAAATAGACATTCAATAGGACAAACCGTTACATCGGATTTAAGTTCGAGAGGTCTTCTAGTCAAAAATCTAAAATGAATAATTTCTTCAGGAGGTTCATATGAGCGACGATAAATAAACGTAAAACACAAAACGTCCGTCTTCTTCAATTTATTAAATTCTGCTGTTTCGCATAACAGGTGTGAGCGGTTTCCCTGAGCGGAGAAATGCCTGCAACAACTTCTGTCCAATGTACATCATCAAGTTCTGTGGCTCCGACGGAATAACCTACAACAGTAACCCATGCTTCCTGAAATCGCAGTGGTGCAAGTAAGATGGTGTTCATGTCTATAGCCTGAGTTCCAGTCTGTCGATTTTTCACTTTTTAACTTCTGGCAAAATCGACGCCTGTTGATATTATCAGAAACTCAATACGGCCCAATTATTAGTATCAGTGTTAAACTATATTTATTTGACTGACCAAGCAAAATATATCAGCGCCTGTTCCCAGGCTACACGGTCTGTCGATTTTTCACTTACCTTCTGACAAAATCGACGCCTGATCCCAGGCTAGCTACCCTGTATAATGTATGTCATAGAAACGAGCGACTTCTCTGATACAAGAGCAACGAATGTTCCCTAACATCTCAGTGTACATGTATAGATTGACCTGCCTTTGATTTATTGTGTCAAGGTAATGGAAATGGTACCTCGCCTCTCACCAATGCAACCCGGGTTCGATCCTCGGACCGGGAGGTATGCGAGATGGTACGATGGTCGCCAGATCGGACCGAGGATCGAACCCGGGTTGTACTAACCACTGCGCTAATCGGACAACCATTTGTGTTGTAAAAGAAATAAAAGTTTTATAAAAATAGTTGGTACCTTCTGTGCACCAGGTTACATACTAATGAGGTCAACTCTGCCAGGAACCGGTCAATTAAACATATCCTGACTATGCGGACTTCTATGTGGCAATCGAATATCAAACACAATGGTGTGTAAGAAAATCCGACATACACGGACCACCCGTGAATATGGTACACGATATGTTAGTACGCACGTGAGTGGAAGCCACTGTCATATCGGTGGCTTTCCTTATACATGTATTGTGAAATCATATAATTAAATAAAAATACGACGACAAAACAACTGCTGTTTTCTTCTGCGTAATTGACAAGTTGTGAGATCTAAGGTAAGTAAGTAACGCTGACTAATATTTAATTACACTGACATACAAATCCCACGTGGCACCCTATGCACTTATATCATACATCATGCCCTGCATTCCACAGACGGATCTGTAGTCCAGTGGTAACACGCTGGACTGGTAATCTAGGGATCGCAGGTTCGATCCCCTGTCTGACTCTAATAAAATTAACAGCTTTCAGATGGGACTTTAAACCGAGGTCTCGTGTCAATGCTGTACACCGTGCACGTAAAAGGTCCAGAGTAGACTCTGGAATGGTTCGTTGTATTCGCATGGCTTAGAGTTTAAACAAACAGCAGCAAGGACGGTTTGGTTATTGTGGTTTAGTCACACAGACAACTTGGCGACCCTCCAGCTGTTACTGGCGGAGGAAGACCCCGGATGCCACTCCGAGCAGTAGTTCAGGCACGGAACCCTGTTAGAACAACCGACCTTCAATAAGCCAGATGAATAGCTTCCTTACATGAAATAACACCCAGTAGATTCGAACCATCAGCAGTGAGTGGTAAGTGATTGAAAATCAACGACATTAACCACACCGCCCTCTATCTATCTTTCTTTTATGTCGAACCCCTAGCGGGGACGTAGACATGGTGATCCTCATGGCGCGTAGTTGCCATTACGCCACAATGCCCGGGCTTGCACATTATATTCAGGAAGTTGTTTTTTTGCTGGATATATACAATAGTAGATAAAAAACTGAACTTTTCTTATGTGTTTGTTAGTGTATAAACTTCCCTTAAAAGGTACCAGAGTGCACCATTTGCTGTCAAGGTTTCAACGAATTAGTGGGGAGGATGCCCCTAGATCCCCTACCAGGTTCGCGCCTACAGTGCTTAATAGTTCAAATGGGCTTGTACATCATTTTCAGCTGGCTACCTCGCTGTCCTCCCATCTCACCAGCAGCAATGAATTATTCCTCACAGATATAGTTGTAAAATGACATCAGCCAACCACGTGCATGTAGGACTCTCGCAAATTCTTACGATCATAAACAAGTTAAGTGTAAATATATTGTTTGTATATTTTGCAGTGAGGGAAGAAACGATTTTGAAAACTTCCGTTCCATCCATGTTGGAGCCTGCAACGGAAATGAACTGACGGGTGAAAAATCTACAACGGTGGGAGAAAAATCTACACGGACGACTACGAGTACCTAGAAGAGTTCCATAAAAATATAGACCTCTACTGACATCTAGTGCATTCTAATTGATGTTTCAATAAATGTACTTGTGGATGTTTACTAGAACATATGTTGAAAATAAATGTCCTCATTATGTTGATAAAAAACAGTGCCAGGGTTAAACAGGTTTACTAAAAGGCAGGGCTTCGTTTTGGGGCGAAATAGTCGCCCTAGAGACCCTGACTTCGCCACCTAGAGGCCACACTTCTCCCTAAAGAAAAAACAATATATATATATATATATAAAAAATTACAATTTTCATACAAAATGTTGTCAAGTAAACTACACTGGCTCATTATAAAGCACTTCTTCTATTCAAATATTGTATTTAATGGTCATACTGAGCATTTTAACCATATTTTGTTAAATTTATTAAATAACGCCATTTAAGGACGTGATCACATGCTTTTATCACTTCTCCCAAACATTCTGACCAAGAATGAGCTCTGAAAAGGTTGTGTAAAACCGTATATTTAACGAAGCATTGAACATTTTGATTTATATATCTTTGGCTTAAGTTTTGACTACAGTGACACGACTAAAGAAACAACAAACAGACATTATTAGTTATTATTATAAGTTCAGGTAACGGCTGTCCGATTAGCAATCTCGCTTGTCACCAATGCATCCCAGGTTCGATCCATAGGCCGGGAAGTATGTGATATGGTAAGGTGGTCACCAGGTCTGTTTTCTCCAGGTACTCTCCCACACGAATGACCACAAATACACCGTCATCCACGCCAATGAGAGTGATTAATGCAAGTTATTGCATCTTGTTTCATATCGTTGTAAAATATATGAAGTTTATACTATCAGAAAAGTAACCGAAAATATTTCATGCGACCATCTTTGATTTAGATACGCAACATATTAGCGTGTTGTCATCTTACTAGATAGAGAAACAAAACTAGGAGAAATCTGTCTATGTTTATTCAGGACAAATCGAACCTATACAAGTAAGTGTTCAGTGAATCAGACAATTTTAAACATTTTATCTGGTTATTTCAACAATGTTACCCATGTGGTTTAAGACATCACTTTGCTTGAAACTCTTGACTTGACACTGCTTAATACAGGTTTGACTGTAGAAACTTGAACTGCAACTGTACAGTTGCTACTATATCTAGACATATTATTGGTTTCACAAGGTTATAGTTTGACCAGCCCAGATGTAGGTGCACTAGTTTTGATCAGTCCTTGTACTTCCTTGAAGGATGGATGGTCCTTGTCACCTACCAGCTGGAGCAGGATAGCCTCACTCGTGGTCACCGTAGCTCCGATAGACCGAAATCTCTGAAATATCACACAATACTGTTTTGTTTTAAGTTTATTTAACGGCGTTATCGGTTGAACGACGGGCAGGTTACCTAACAACACTTGCTCCATCGGTTAACCAGTACTGGATACACCAACCTCTGTAAGAAACTGCCAACTTTTTCATACATGTATATATGAGATATGTTCTGAGTGAGACTCGAACCCGAATCAGTGATGATAGGTTACAGTGGTAACCAAGTCAGCGAACGTAACCACTTGACCACAGATACTGTATGGTACGATGGTATATATAAATCATCAAGAAACGGTACTACAGGAATACACTAGTCAACAATGTCCGATTAGCGCAGTGGTTAGCGCGCTCGCTTCTCACCAATGCAACCCGGGTTCGATCCTCGGACCAGGAAGTATGTGAGATGGTACAGTGGTCGCCAGATCGGACAGGTGGGTTTTCTCCGGGTACTCCGGTTTCTCCCACATTTACACTTTTATCCGCGTCAACAAGAGTGATTAATATAAGTTGGTAGAACTTGCTTGCTTGTGTGGTAGTAATGACGGTTCGATTAGCGCGATCGCTTCTCACCAATGCAACCCGGGTTCGATCCTCGGACCGGGAAGTATGTGAGCTGGTATGATGGTCGCCAGATCGGACAGTTAGGTTTTCTCCGGGTACTCTGGTTACCTCCCACACGAATGACCACATATACGCTTTCACACCGCCAACGAGAGTGATTAATATAAGTTGTTAGAACTTGCTTCGCAATAATAATAATAATAAAGACTTTATTTAACGAGAGTACTCATTTAACAAAAGTTAATCTACCATGAGGCCCTCAACATATATACAATCAAATGCAATCAAAAGATAGCACTATAAGTGAGAAATCGTTGTAAATGAAATTTAAAAAAAGTCTGACCAGTTCAGTCGCCTCCTGTACCACCACAAGCCTGACCAGTCCTGCCCATGCGCCAACGCAACAACACCAACAATGAGTGTTCAGTTTACGCACATTTATTTTAATTCTATTGCGAAACAAGGTTTTACAACATTAGAGCAATCGATCTCTCGCAAATACACTGTAAAAAATATTGTTTAGAAATTAAACACCTTCCTGTTACGCTTTGTAAACACCGACACGTGTCGCATGTTTTGATATAGAACACGTACCATGTTCATAACTTAAACACCCACCATGTTTAATTTCTGAACACCCGTCACGTGTTTTGATTCTAAACATCAATGTAAACACGTATCGTGTTTGAAACTTAAACACCCAACATGTTTATTTTCTAAATGCCCATCACATGTTTTCTTTCTAAGCACCCAGGTGTTTAGCAATGGAACACGAACCATGTTTAAAACTAAAACACGTACATGTTCAATAGCAAAACACCATGTCTGTTACACTTTTAAAACACCTAACACCTGTCACATGTTTTGATTGTAAACACCTAGGTGTTTTGCTTATGAACACCTCCCAGAATTCCTATAGTGTAAAGGAGTCAAGAAAAAGACTGGATTTACAATCAAATCTAAAATGTATTTCAACTATATATTTGAATCGAATTGGCAAGATATATACTTGAACAGATAAACAAGAAACAGATGATCGAGTATTGGTGCTTAACGGCCTATCAACAGCTATGACTATTTAAGGTTGGACCTATATTCACCATGTCCCATAATGAGGGAAATTCCCCATATCACACAATTATGCATATACAAATGACTAGATTGGTGCAATATAATGAATATCACACACTTATGCATATACAAGACGGACTAGGGCAAAATAACAAATATCACACAATTATGCATATATAAGACGGACTAGGGCAAAATAACAAATATCACACAATTATGCATATATAAGACGGACTAGGGCAAAATAACAAATATCACACAATTATGCATATACAAGACGGACTAGGGCAAAATAACAAATATCACACAATTATGCATATATAAGACGGACTAGGGCAAAATAACAAATATCACACAATTATGCATATACAAGACGGACTAGGGCAATATAACGAATATCACACAATTATGCATATACAAGACGGACTAGGGCAAAATAACAAATATCACACAATTATGCATATACAAAAGACTAGACTAGGCAATATATTACACACTACGTAGAGATTAACCATACATTTAGAGGGAAATATTTCTTTGATGGAATTATTTCTGTAGACGTCCACGTGACGTCAAAAACATCACGTTTGACATCGTTTCCGGTGAGGCAAATCATAGCAAATACGCAAACGCCAATGTTGGACGGTTTAACCCTTTCAACCCCATGCCTGTATAGTACTTGCTTATACGAAAAAGTGTAGATCAGGACGAGCCGTCTCATCAGGATCTGCATGTAATTTTCATATCTTTTGAACAAAAACACCCCCCTCCCCTTTTCAAGAAATATCCGTGTCTGCAATTGGTTAGATGATGGTCACTCGATCTTTGACGTAAATTCATATTGACCTGGGAAAGTATATTGACTTGTGGATTGGCCAAATTATCGTTGACGTCATTAAAATCCACGGCGTAGCTAATCATATCGCGTTCTTCAGCAGCAACATCGCTGAACATGATGTTTATTAATCGCGCCAAAACATGACGTCAAGCAAGATTATTTGTAATTTTCACAAATGGATTTCTCAATTGATAATAAAACAATTGCCTTTGTGTGTCCTCGGTCAACATCACTTTTACCGGGTCGATAAAATCACATATTGACCGTAAATTTACTACAGCCAGTCACTAATTCACTTCAATTTTTTTCACAAATTGTGAAAAACCATTTGTTTTGTGTCCTTCAAATGGCTGCTGCAAGGCAACCTGTTGGAAAAAGCCCAGGAGTTGCGAATAGATCCTCGGATATTCCAAGTCCACAACGTAGTAGAATCACACTAACAATGTTATCCCTTCTTCAACAATTGTAGTATCCATTAGAATCGCGCTGCCATCTGCAACTATGGCAATGTTTACCAGTTCACCTGCTTTCTTCAGAGCAATCAGCTTTGGTGGCGTGTTTGGCGGTGTTTGGAGCAATTTGTCCACTGGGTCCGTTTCTCCCAGCTGAAATAACAAGCAATATTTATTTGTTTGACACAAATGTACGAGCACCAGCTATAAAATTGGGTTGCTCATATCTAACATGTTGGGTGTATAATCCCAAATATATGCACCTAATATTCATATGTTCTGATGAAGCACGAGTCAGACCTTGAAGCCATCTTCAAAATATTACCATGGAACACAGTCGTTCAACAAATAGAACAAGGCGAACCTGATTAACACATTGTTACCAGTCAATGTGTATTCAGTCAATGCAAGAAAGGTTACCTCATGAACACCAAAGTCAGATGCCATACATACAATTATCAATGCATATGTTAAAAGAAACTCACCACACCAATCTGCACCACGGATTTCGACTTTTGTCCCTTCCCATGCTTATAGCTCCGACTCCACATACAACATTGTCTCGAGGGCATCGCCGGCCTGCAAATAGGACACCATCATCAACAAAAGCGGCATCTTTAAACAAAGCCCATTCCTGTCCTGAACTCCAGACAATCATCCTCGTCGATATCGGTCCCATCCTTTTCAAGGACGACTCTTAAGTCTGTAGGGGGTTCAAACAGCGCAAGCTTGTCCCTGGCTGAAAGAAAGCAAACATGGACATTGATCAGTTGACAGTATGCAAATGTAGCAATGATCCCTGATATTATAAAGTGCTAGGAATATGTATTATCGGAATTTTCACATCGCGATATATCATAATACTGGTACTTTGTGTCGCGATACATATCTAATAATAGTATGCACATCATTGCAAGACATTTAGTACTAAATTGAATGAATGAAGGCTGAAGCTCGTTTTGGTTTTTGAACCATTTTTTTTACCAACGCTTGGACCAAATATCTACTAATTTGCATATATATGTAGAATATGTGCAGACACTGATCAGGCTGTGCAGATGCACAGGAATATATGACACATATGTGCCCAACAATAATTGGTAACAATGCAAATGTATTACTTACCTTTAGATATCAATCCATCGAGTGACTTCACCACAATCGTCTTCTTGGTCGTTCTACTGCCATCCAAAACCGTATACATTCTAACGCTCGACATGTTCCAAATATCAAAGGCTAAATTGTTACATGGCCTGAAAGCTTTTCTTTGGGAACTAAATTAGTGGTTCGCTAAATATGCAGTACTTATCAAGTACAACAGTATACCCATTGTATGCATGCATAGACAAAGGCCACACAAACTTCAAGTCGGTATATTTCAGACATGTAAGTTTGTTGGAACGCTTAACACTTTCAACACCACAGGCCTCTAAATACGCTTACAAAGTGTCGATCCAGATGAGCTAACTCGTGATGAGCCGTCTCGTCAGGATCTGCACTTATTACTGGCTAACTATATTTTTAGATAAAATTGGCATTTTGATAAATGAACTGGTCCGAATGTAATTTTCTGATTAATTTATTGGTCTAAAAATATCATGCACTATTATTCCATGTCAGTTATTTGGTGTTGAATGGGTTAACTGCATAATAGATTGTGTGAGTGTCAAAGTAATCAATGTCGAGCTCATCCATGACAGATAGTGTTATGGAGAAACGCGCACGAAACTCTGCACAAAACTAGCATGATCTACTGAATCGTGACGGACAGACGGACAAGGGTAACACCATTTGCCCACTATTGTGCATGGGCATAACAATTGTTCACTGTAAAATATTAACTTTTATTTAATAGTGATAGCGACTTGTGGGATAGTTGTGGCATCGTAACCGTTCAATAACGCCGAATTATTACCATACTGTCTGTTTTAGAGTTACAGGACAATCTGTTGGCGTCAAAGGCAGAGTTCTGAATCAGATCTGATGCACACGATTACGTCTTTTAAGATTTGTGCTCAACCCCGTATTATCATCATAAAATAGCATACCTATATTACAACCGCGATGATGATTACTATTCTAAACACAAATAAAGTACTCAAATACGTCCATCCTTGCCATCACCAAATTATGCTAAACATTCTGGCCATTCAATGATTCATGATCGACATAATTCAGAATACCTCGCTAGGTATCTGGCGATGGGTACCAATCCTGCGCTCGTGTATTTATATGGAGGAAAACTAATATAGCCCAGTAAATATCAGCTATATATAAAACGTTATGGGTCGCAAAATTATACTTGTGGGGAACCTCCCCCTAAGCACGCCTCGTAATTCAGTTTAATGGATTCTGGTCTAGTGCGACACTGGCAGGCCCGTCGCTGGGGATACGCAAGTACGCACGTGCGTATCATTGGTCTCAGAAAATGAAAAAAATGAAAACTCCAAAAACGCAATAAAACCCCAGGGGAGGGGTAGTAGGGATACATAGGCGTCGTGATGTGTGGAGTGGTGGAATAATTGAGACCATTGTAAATATGGTGCATCTCGCAGGCCCGTCGCTGGGGATACGCAAGTACGCACGTGCGTATCATTGGTCTCAGAAAATGAAAAAAATGAAAACTCCAAAAACGCAATAAAACCCCAGGGTGGGAGTAGTAGGGATACATAGGCGTCGTGATGTGTGGAGTGGTGGAATAATTGAGACCATTGTAAATATGGTGCATCTCGAAATTTAGTTTGCGCTATTTTACGTGCTTGTTTAATTGATAAGGGCGATAATCTATACTGATGTTAACATCAGCTCTTTGCAACAGTAGTTTCCCTTGAAAATTAATGTGTTCCGAGTTATTCCGAAACAATTGTTTACGTGGCGCGAAATACAAAATGGCGGAGTCCAGATCGGAAATTGATCCGCCTTACGCTGACGTTTTCGAGGAAAGTGTTCGCACTCCAGATGACAATTTGCGGTTGACGTTATTAACCTCAACATGGGAGAAAGTTCACGTCTTTCAATTTCCAAGCAGGTAAGCCGAATTTTGCTATACATGACGTGAGCCACCCGTAAACTAGGCCTACATTAAATTTGGTTCTTATCATTACTGGAAAACAGTGCTATTTGCTTCTTAAATACATGTTTGGTAAACACGAATAAATAGATCTATGTAGATACGCAAAAACAATCGGGAAACATATATTGGGGGAAAAAGCTGAGCAAATGACAGCGAAGCTTATATACAATAATGAAATTAAATTTATATTAACGTTAATTGGCTTGGTGGCGTAGTGGTAGAGTGTTGGCTTTGCAATGTGGAGTTCCGGGATCGAATCCCTTAACCATCGTTTTTTTTTTTGATTATTGAGCTTGGCTGCATCTGAACTTGACCTTTCGAGACTGGAATGACTAACCTTTTTTGTAGATTCCAAGCGGGACGGTACAGAAAATTGCAAAGCCACTACTTCATTAGCAATACCTGGCTGAGGTACTCAAAAGCTGCAGATGGAGTATATTGTGCGCCGTGTTACTTCTTCGCTCCAAAGGAAGATAAGACGAAAAACCTCACTACTCACCCTCTGAAGGACTGGAGCAATGTATCTAAGGTGTGTATACTACAGAACGTAATTAGCTTAGCTTAGACCTCCGCTGAGAAACCGCACCATATTAAGCTTAACTTTCTCTTTTACAACATATGCCGGTTGTAGTAGCCGTGACGTCTGATTCATTGACTGTTACAGTACACAAGAGAGCAAGTGCACTACCAAACAATCTGGTACAAACTAGTTGTGTTGGGCGATTATAACGGATTGTCTTGCAATTGTTGATACATGTTGAACTTGTACACGGTCACTCTATACCACTAGTTTCTCAATACTGCGATAGTTATTGTATCACAAGAACAATTTATACCAACATTTAACTGGTTTCTAAAATGTATTAATTATTAAATTATTAAATACGAGTTGAGTGTGACTGGAGAACTGGATTTCTGACATTTGTGACCAGTGTAGATCCATACCAGGCAGCTCTTGTTGTCGTTTCATGTTCTGCAGTATTCGTAATTTTGTCAGTTAAGCACCCGCCATGATGATGAGTCTAGCAAACAGTAATATAAATCCTTATCAGGCCGTTAACTATATTATTTTGTTGTTGGTATTTTGACCATGTTGGTGACGTACTTGTAATCGTAAGACCTAAGTTTCTGGCTGTATAACCCGCGCCGCGACATCGCCAGAAAATGCGGGCTAGTAATTGGCTAACAATTCAATTATGGAAACAATCCAAAAATCAGTAGTAGCACAATACGGAGATCTAAACGACAGTGGAGATAGTTCCAGGTCATGGTCCACATACAATGTACATGGTACATAATTTGGAAATACAATATTATCATTACAAGTACTATGTGTCTACAATTTAAGAGTTGCCCACAAACATGTATAGATTTTCCTTTTCTGCAGTTGATTGGGAACCATGCCAAATCAAGTATCCACATTTCGTCACTGGAGGCCGCGGAGAACTTCATTGGCGTGATGAAAGGTGAAAAAAAGGACATTAGTTGTAGTATCTCGAGCGCATATAATGCTGCAGTGGAAAAGAACAGACAAATACTTGTCGGCATAGTCGACACAGTCATACAACTTGGCAAGCAGGGCCTGCCATTTCGCGGCGATGATGATGCCAAAAGCAATTTCATTAGTCTGTTGAATTATCAGGCCAAATATAATCCAGTAATGAAAGAACATGTGTGCAATGGCGATCCGAGAACCAAGTACACTTCCGCCGAAACACAAAATGAACTAATTGACATTTGTGGAGACCTTATCAAAGCCGAAATTGTGCGGAAGTGCAATCAGTCCTACTGCTTTGGATTCATCGCCGACGAAGCCACAGACGCTGCTACTATTGAGCAAATGGCAATCTGCATTCGATTTTATGACGATGCTACACATTCGATAAGAGAGGATTTCTTACAATTTGCTGAATGTGAAAGCACAACTGGCGAGTCATTGTCGGAGGCGTTCATCGAACAGCTAAATGCGGCAGGGATTGACATCTCCCGAATGAGGGGTCAAGGTTATGACGGGGCCGCGAATATGTCCGGAAAATATAGAGGCGTACAGGCGCGTATAAAACAAATTTTGCCAGATGCCGCCTACACCCATTGCAAGGCACATTGCCTCAATCTCGCCATTATAAATGCATCTAAAGAGAGTTTTGCGCGGATAATGATGGACAAAATTCAAGAAATCGCCTTTGCCTTTAACTATTCAGGTAAACGACATTTAAAGTTCCAGGAGACGCTGAAGGACGACCCTGTAAGCCGGGACGAAATGGACAGACGGACAAAACTGCAGTCTCTTTGCGAAACAAGGTGGGCGGCAAGAGCTGATGCGCTGTACACGTTTCTATCAGCTTTCCGGACCGTCGTGGCTGCTCTTGGGGAATTAGCAGCTGGGGGAGACACAAAAGCTGCAACACACAGGAACGCTATCTTGTCTTTCGACTTCATTATAACCTTAGTTTCCATTGAACACATTCTATCATCGTGTGTGCCACTGTCCCAGTTGTTACAGCGAAAGTCATGTGACCTGGTAGAAGCTGTGACAGAGGCACATGTACTGTCCAAGCAGATGACTGAAGAAAGAAACGACAAGCTGGTCTGGGAAGCACTGTACGATAAGTCCGTAGCCCTCGCACAAGACATGGACGTTGATCCCACCAACAAACGTTCTGTAAGCGGCAGAGCACAGCACAGACCGAATGCCCCTGCACTCACCATATCTGAATATTGGAGGGTGAATATGTATCTGCCATTTGTAGATCATCTAGTCTCTGAACTAGATACCCGGCTAATACAAGAGGGGGAAAGATTCAAAGCCCAGTTCCTACTTCCTAAACGTGTGCCAAGTCTAACAGATCAGGTAAGTTCTAATTGCCAATTGTAGATATTAAGCATAACGGTGTGCACATTGGTCTATATTGTGTGTGGACTATTCAATCCGTGTTAAAAGTAATAGTACACTTTAAATTTAGTATCTACCGTAAGTCGGTGACATGTTGTCACTCGTCAAAATCGTGACATTTGTAAGCTGGAATTCTATGTTACTTCGACTTTTCCAACCAAACACAGACATGATAACTCGTATTCGTGCTGTGCCATGCTAATAAAGCCGGAGGTCACGGATTCGAATCACACATCCAGTGAATGTGTTTTCCTGGCGATAAGTGCATGTACACAAACTATATACAAACATTGAGCACGCCAAAGTGCCGACTATATCTCGCTGTCTGCAAGCGGGCGCGACAAAACTCAGTCAAATCTTCTGAAAATTTTCTTCTGGCTGCATGTTGGTGTGACATTTATCTCTTCAAAACAACACTTACCTGGATCTCTAATGCGATTTTAATCGCTTTTTTGCAACACCATCTATAACTAAAGTCGCCAAACAATTCCGGTTATTTTCGGAGATTGCAAAGTTCGGGTTAGTAGTAGCACTTTCCTAGATAAATGACATATCTAAGTGAATGACACAAAACTAGCCTACTAGCACTATTGCCCATAATATCAGAATTATCATGTCACCGGATAGTTGTACTCAGTGATTTCAATGGATCTCGGACGGTACCGTTAAACGTTATATTTCAGCATATACAGGAAATCCATTCAGCCTTCGCATCAGATGTTACTGAGAATCTTGAGCAATTCACCTTGGAGATACACCGATGGAAACTGCGGTGTGATGTGATGAACACAGACGAACCAACTGACAGTCTAGCGGAATCGGTATCCTTAGCTAATGTGGATCTATATCCAAATGTTAGAGCGTGCCTTTGTGTTCTGGCTGCTATGCCTGTTGCGACGGCGACCGCTGAACGGTCATTTAGCACAATGCGCCATGTGAAAACATATCTGAGGAGCACGATGTCAACAAAACGCCTTTCTGGGCTTGGGCTTCTTAACATATACCGGGAACAAGAACTAGACAGTCAAGAAATAGTAGATATTTTTGCAAGACGAAAGGAGCGAAGGATGGCATTATTATTTAAAGTTTAAGTTGGTGTCGATATATATGTTGGTCGCAAATGCCATAATCCTTTTTTCCTCAGAAACAGCCACATAAATGTATACACAATGTACGATGTTTGTCATATGAATATAATTATGCACATGTGTTGAACAGCATTGATTTTAATGATAAGCAGTGTGGAACCCAATCTTACAGTTACAATCTTAGAGATATTTATTAGACCCATATGCAATGTCATGATAAAATTATTTGCCATATGTAGCATTGGTATGAATTGCAAGCAGTGGGGACCACAAATCAGTCCCCGTTGATGCACGCAAGACTGGCTGCATTTCCATTCCAAGTAAGGTTTGATGAATACGATGTCTCCGGTCTACCATGGACAGATCATGTATAATATACATCTAGTCTTAATTTATACCTTTATACGGATTGTCTTAAGAAATTTAGTCCTGCAATTATATGTTACAAAATGCATTGAAATGCAGGAAATTGCTTTCTCATTTCAAAATATTTCCGGGGGGGCATGCCCCCGGACCCCCCAAGCATACTCGCTCGCTATGCTCACTCTACGAACAAGCATATTTGGCCGTGCGTAT
>CM026403.1:35261018-35289566 GCA_014843695.1 Archivesica marissinica
AACTAAGAATATATTGGTGTAGTTTTATTATAAATTGTGTGACCTATCTTGTGAGATTCGTCATCGTGCAGGAAAGGACATTTTATAGTTATCGTTTATAACTCCCACATTTGACATGACATTGATAAGACTTCGACCTTATCATGTCACAGAACCGTGTCATCGCAACCAGTGTGGTATACAGTCCAATTAGTCCAGACGGGCCTCGCAGGTTCGATCCCCCGTAACATTAACAGTCTTTCCGATGGGACTTTAAACCGAGGTCTCGTGTCTGTGTTTTACACCGTGCATATCAAAGAACCAGATGAGTCTTTGGAATGGGTCTCTGTCTATCCTTGCACTATCCTCCACAATCTAACATGATTAATTTCTTCAGGATGCGCCGCTCATATGGACAACTGGTTGCGACGATGAATAAACGTAAAACACACATTCTTATCAGTAAGAGTTGGGAATGTAGAACGTTCCATAGAGGTGGACTAGATACGTGTATTACTGATAACCTCGATCGCGATGAAGGTTCTAATTATGTAGGCTCTGATTATTGCTGGTAATATAGTTTTCATTTGCTTTACTTTAATCGATTATCATGTTATAACGTTTTCGGTTATCGGTGCCATAGCCTATTAGATCACTACATTAACTCTTTCCTTCATAGAGATTTAGGTTAATATTCTATTATATCTCCATACAAACGACAGCCATTTAACTATCATGCAGTGGATAAGTAGTCACCATATCTATCCCAACTCCATAGATATTACAGGGACTACATAGAGATTTATGTTAATATACTATATTATCTCCATACAAACGACAGCCATTTAGCTATCATGCAGTGGATAAGTAGTCCCCATATCTATCCCACCTCCATAGATACTACTGGGACTACATAGAGATTTAGGTTAATATTCTATTATATCTCCATACAAACGACATTCATTTAGCTATCATGCAGTGGATAAGTAGTCGCCATATCTATCCCACCTCCATAGATATTACTGGAACTAGACGAGATTCTGGCCTTTAGTATGCGCATTTGTTTGGCTACTACGTTGACAATGTATGTCGTATTGATACTGGCGTCATAGGGTGCTTCTATGAGGGAAAGGGTTAGCTTTATTTGCGAGAGAGCGATTGGTCTAATGTTGTAAAACCTTGTTTCGCAATAGAATTAAAATACATGTGCATAAACTGAACACTCATTGTTGGTGTTGTTGCGTTGGCGCATGGGCAGGACTGGTCAGGCTTGTGGTGGTACAGGAGGTGACTGAACTGGTCATACCTTTTTTTAAAATTTCATTTACAACGATTGCGAAGCAAGTTCTAACAACTTATATTAATCACTCTCGTTGACGCGTATGAAAGCGTATATGTGGTCATTCGTGTGGGAGGAAACCGGAGTACCCGGAGAAAACATAACTGTCCGATCTGGCGACCATCGTACCAGCTCACATACTTTCCGGTCCGAGGATGGAACCCGGGTTGCATTGGTGAGAAGCGATCGCGCTAACCACTGCGCTAATCGGACAGTCATTACTACCACACAGACGGATCTGTAGTCCAGTGGTAACACGCTGGACTGGTAATCCAGGGATCGCAGGTTCGAGCCCCGTCTGACCATAATAAATTAACAGTCTTTCAGATGGGACGTTAAACCGAGGTCTCGTGTCGGTGCTTTACACCGTGCACATAAAAGAACTAGAGGAGATTCTGGAATGGGTCTCTGTCTGTATCATTGCACTATCCTCCAAAACTCTAAAATGACTAATCTCTTCAGGAGGCGTCGCTCATATGGGCAGCCGGTAGCGACGATAAATAAATGCAAATCACACACACATTACTACCATAAACTAGAATAGAGTAGATTATCGATAGACATGTCATAAGTTCCTTCCACATATTTAGATTAATATACTATTATATCTCCATACAAACGGCAGCCATTTAGCTATCATGACGTGGACAGCCAACTGGTCAGACATGTGATTACTATAGGCGAGTCTCGCTTATTCCTGTATGATTAAATAGTTATATAGTTGATGCATTTATAAATCAACATGGTTAATTGCCGGGTTTATCCTACATGTATATGCTCAGTCATGAAAAACACGATTTAGTAAATTAAGTAACCCCGGATATGATTTCATGGTCACCATTTTAAATAATGTTAATGCGTCTTATTAGTTTATACAAACTTATTTTTAGCTCGATTGCGAAAGAAGTTCTTACAACTTATATTAATCACTCTCGAGACCTCATTTCTGATGGAATCCATCGCCACGAGGGAGAGAGAATAGGTAACGTGGAATTAAAATGACTTGCTTAATGGCACAATCGTAACGGCTCAAGCGGGTCTCGAACTCCGGGCCTTTCGCACCTGAAGCGAGCTCTACCACTGCGCTATCGCGAGTTCCACATGTAACTGATTGGCTATATATTGTATACTGTAAACTAAAGCTTATACGTAATACAGTTAAACACTTGAATGTAAGAAATAGACATAGATCTGATATATAAAAAGATATATGTCCTCTAACTTGACTTTTCACACACATGTTCAACAAAAGTTCGTGTCGGACCAAGCAATTAGGGAGACAAGGCACCAACATTGTTTCGCCTTATTGTACTTTATCGGTTGCAGGTGTGAGCTCTCGTCCTATGAAGAGATGCCCAATGTACGTCATAACATTTTGTGGTTCGGACGGGAAGACGTACACTGGCAATGAATGTTTAATAAAGTCCACGTGGCGCACATAAGATTTGCATTCCTTAATGTTGTAGTCCTGTTCAAGAGCTGACGTCACACGTTCTACACAGATTGTTATCACGCAATTGTACTCGTAGCCTAGCCTGGGTGCTAGTCTGTCGATTTGTCACTGTTTAGCTTCTGGCATAATGACAGCCTTGGGTGCCAGTCTGTCGATTTTTCACTTTTTAACTTCTGGCAAAATAACAGCCTGGGTGTCAGTCTGTCGATTGTTCACTTATTAACTTCTGGCAAAATAACAGCCTGGGTGTCAGTCTGTCGATTGTTCACTTATTAAATTCTGGCAAAATGACATGATCAGAAACTCAATACGGCCTAATTAATAGTCTCGGTGTTAAATATATATTTATTTGACTGACAAGGCAACATATAGCGACGCCTATTCCCAGGCTACTCGTAGCCCTGTTTCTCCTTTTATTTGCAAATGTTACCAATAGTTATCCGATTAGCGCAGTTGTTAGTGCGCTCGCTTCTCACAAATTCAACCCGGGTTCGATCCTCTGACCGGGAAGCATGTGAGATGGCACGGTGGTCGCCAGATCGGACATATGGTTCTTGTATTTTCATGATATGTATTGTATCTGTATGTGTATGACATATTTACTATTGATTTGCAATAAAATATGACAAAACTAAATGGGTTTTCATCCGGGTACTCCGGTGTCTTCACGCACGAATAACCACATAAAAAGTATACGCTTTCATCGGCGCAAATGCAAGTAATTAATATATAAGTTGTTGAAGCTTGTTTCGCGATCGTTGTACATTAGATAAAGTTTATACGTTACCAAATACATACGTGTATCGCCCTTTCAGTGAAGGTCGCAACGACATCGACACCTTCCATTCTCTCCATTACGGGGCCTGCATCGGGGATGAACTGAACGGAGAAAAGGCCATCGCGATGACCCCACCCGCAAACAGTTCATAACTACATATAGAAACATACAAACATCTAGCTGATTTCAAGTGTTGATGCATATATTTGGTGTACATACTTGATGTAATACATGATGTGTAGAATGTCTCATATATTTGGTGTACATACTTGATGCAATACATGATCTGTAGAATGTCTCATATATTTGGTGTACATACTTGATGCAATACATGATCTGTAGAATGTCTCATATATTTGATGCGGGGATAATTCATACACGACACATTTGAAAATATTATCCGATGATCTTTGGTGAAAAGAACTATGTTATTACAGCTCAGCTTGTAGATCTACAATCGGTGTTACCTAATCATATATGTTGTAGATCTACAAGTGGTGTTACCTAATCATATATGTTGTAGATCTACAAGTGGTGTAACCTAATCATATATGTTGAAGATCTACAAGTGATGTTACCTAATCATAAATGTTATATACCTACAAGTGGTGTAACCTAATCATATATGTTGAAGATCTACAAACGGTGTTACCTAATCATATATGTTGAAGATCTACAAACGGTGTTACCTAATCATATATGTTGAAGATCTACAATCGATGTTACCTAATCATATATGTTGTAGATTGACAAACGGTGTTACCTAATCATATATGTTGTAGATAGACAAACGGTGTAACCTAATCATATATGTTGTAGATCTACAAACGGTGTTACCTAATCATATATGTTGTAGATCGACAAACGGTGTTACCTAATCATATATGTTGTAGATCGACAAACGGTGTAACCTAATCATATATGTTGTAGATCTACAAACGGTGTTACCTAATCATATATGTTGGCAGATCGATAAACGGTGTTACCTAATCATATATGTTGAAGATCTACAATCGGTGTTACCTAATCATATATGTTGTAGATCTACAAACGGTGTTACCTAATCATATATGTTGTAGATCTACAAACGGTGTAACCTAATTATATATGTTGAAGATCTACAATCGGTGTTACCTAATCATATATGTTGTAGATCTACAATCGGTGTTACCTAATCATATATGTTGTAGATCTACAAACGGTGTTACCTAATCATATATGTTGTAGATCTACAAACGGTGTAACCTAATTATATATGTTGAAGATCTACAATCGCTGTTACCTAATCATACATGTTGTAGATCGACAGACGGTGTTACCTAATCATATATGTTGTAGATCTACAATCGGTGTTACCTAATCATATATGTTGTAGATCTACAATCGGTGTTACCTAATCATATATGTTGTAGATCGACAGACGGTGTTACCTAATCATATATGTTGTAGATCTACAAACGGTGTTACCTAATCATATATGTTGTAGATCGACAAACGGTGTTACCTAATCATATATGTTGGTATTTTCAGTTATGTTTAAAATCATGTGTTCCTTGCTATTCCATAGTTTCTTTCCTACATGTCGTATGTACTATAATGTCCAGTTACGCCTTATAGTGGATAAAGTCACGTATCGGGACTAATCATGTATGCATCCTGTATGTATGTAGTTCTGTGGGTTAGTACAACCGTGATACGACTCCTATATTGCATATACATGTATACAACACATATCTGGATACCGTTGTTAGACACATACATGGGTATGTCTGCTTCACTATGGATTCGACGAATCCTGCACGCTCGGTAGTGTGTGGTTGTGTGATTGTGTGTTTGTGTGATTGTATGTTTGTATGTGTGTATGTTTGTATGTTTGTGTGATTGTGTGTTTGTGTGATTGTGTGTTTGTGTGATTGTGTGTGTGATTGTGTGTTTGTGTGATTGTGTGTTTGTGAGATATTAAGTAAGCCACTATTTATTGCTTAGTACAGAGTCAATATATAACCACAGAGTAATACAACAACACTGGAACAATGAGGGCATGTGGAACACTGATCTATTCCACATATTATCCTGATGATGATGATGCTGCTAATGATGCGATGATGATTGAGATTATTCATCACAGACGGCGGGAGGGTGGGAGAAAACTGTTTATGTGCCGGTATGAACGCCACAAGCCAACGTGCAAATGTAGGCTCCATTATACAGTTAGTGCCAGTTGTACGTTGCCATCATCATTACATGCTCTTTCACAATGGAAATTTAACCTTTTAGTTTATACAAATTTATTTTAGCTCGATTGCGAAACAAGTTATTTCAACTTATATAAATCACTCTCGAGACCTCATTCCTGATGGAATCCATCGCCACGAGGGAGAGAGAAAAGGCAACGTGGAATTTAAATGCCTTGCCTAAGGGCACAATCGTAACGGCTCCAGTGGGGCTCGAACTCCGGACCTTTCGCACCTGAAGAGAACGCGCATCCACTGCGCTATCACGACTTCCACATTTAACCTGTTGACAGGCTACATGTGGAAACTCACGTCCGATATAATTAACTGATTAACATTTAAATGTATTGTGCTTAAGTGTTCTAGGAAATACTGCGATGGATAGATACACACGAGATGTAATAGGACACTTGTTCATATCCCGACACGTGACCACGTCCTGGTACATAGCACTACCGTATTATAATGTATACAGCCACCTTCAGGGGCGTAGCGACACGTGACCACGTCCTGGTACACAGCACTACCGTATTATAATGTATACAGCCACCTTCAGGGGCGTAGCGACACGTGACCACGTCCTGGTACACAGCACTACCGTATTATAATGTATACATCCACATTCAGGGGCGTAGCGACACGTGACCACGTCCTGGTACACAGTACTACCTTATTCTAATGTATACATCCACATTCAGGGGCGTAGCGACACGTGACCACGTCCTGGTACACAGTACTACCTTATTATAATGTATACATCCACATTCAGGGGCGTAGCGACACGTGACCACGTCCTGGTACACAGTACTACCGTATTATAATGTATACATCCACATTCAGGGGCATAGCGACACGTGACCACGTCCTGGTACACAGCATTACCGTACTGCGCTATCACTGCGCTACCACTGCGCTACCACTGCGCTACCACTGCGCTATCACTGTGCTACCACTGCGCCATCACGGCGCTACTACTGCGCTATCACTGCGCTACCACT
This sequence comes from Archivesica marissinica, assembly GCA_014843695.1. NCBI lineage: Eukaryota > Metazoa > Mollusca > Bivalvia > Venerida > Vesicomyidae > Archivesica > Archivesica marissinica. The sequence goes on from CM026403.1 coordinate 35,267,800, forward strand.
GCGTTATCACTGCATCGCTACCACTGCGCTATCACTGCATCGCTACCACTGCGCTATCACTGCTCTACCACTGCGCTATCACTGCGCTATCACTGCGCTATCACTGCGCTATCACGGCGCTATCAGCTGCGCTATCAGCTGCGCTATCACTGCGCTATCACAGCGCTATCACTGCGCAATCACTGCGGTATCACTGCGCTACCACTGCATCGCTATCACTGCTCTACCACTGCGCTACCACTGTATCTCTACCACTGCGCTATCATTGACCTACTACTGTGCTACCACAGAACTAATAATTGACCTACTAATGCGCTATCACAGCGCTATCATTGCGCTATCACTGCTGCGCTACCACTGCATCTCTACCACTGCGCTATCATTGACCTACTACTGTGCTATCATTGACCTACTACTGTGCTACCACAGCGCTATAATTAACCTACTAATGCGCTATCACAGCGCTATCATTGCGCTACCACTGCATCTCTATCACTGCGCTATCATTGACCTACTACTGTGCTATCATTGCGCTACCATTGCGCTACTACTGCACTATCACTGCGCTATCATTGACCTACTAATGCGCTATCACTGCACTACCACTGCGCTACTACTGCGCTACTACTGCGCTATCACTGCGCTATCACTGCGCTACAACTGTGCTATCACTGCGCTACCACTGCGCTATCACTGCGCTACAACTGTGCTATCACTGCGCTACCACTGCGCTATCACTGCGCTACAACTGTGCTATCACTGCGCTACCACTGCGCTATCACCGCGCTACAACTGTGCTATCACTGCGCTACAACGGGGTCATCACTGCGCTACCACTGCGCTACAACTGTGCTATCACTGCGCTACCACTGCGCTATCACTGCGCTACCACTGCGCTACAACTGTGCTACCACTGAGCTATCACTGCGCTACAACTGCGCTATCACTGCGCTATCACTGCGCTACCGCTGCGCTACAACTGTGCTATCACTGCGCTACAACTGCGTCACCACTGCGTCATCACTGTGCTACCACAGCGCTATCACGACTTCCACAAGTTAGTGTGTACTAGTATATAAGAGTAAGATACATCACAGGTTTGCACGTGCACGATGAGATAATTCACAAGCCGAAGGAACCCGTGCTCATTCTTACTTTGCACGAGGCTATGTTGTGTGAATACTCGGGTAACTGACAATGCGCAATGACCATGTTGGCTATTTGTATATCATTCTATGTGTACATGATACAGTAATTCATAAACACTTCAACTTATCGATCACAACGACTCAAGCACTTCCGACAACGTTTAATTCAACTACATGTATATCATGTATATAATATATTGAAACATGAAACGCACATCACTTTATTTCGCTGCACAGATATGGCAATGTTTAGTGTTGCTTGTGTTGTTGTGCTTGTCATTGCTGGAGCCGCCAATGGTAAGTTCCTGTGCAATTTATTTACAATAATATCGAACATATAGTAGAGTTCCAGGGCCCGAGGTTTTAAAACTTTTCTCCCATCTCAAACTGAAACTCAAATAATTTGATTGGTTGAATCTGAGATTTGCACTCAGCTGGACCAATCAGATTATTACATAGCATGTCAATGGGACCTTTTTTTACGTTTATTTATCGTCGCTACCGGTTGCCCATATGAGCGACGCCTCCTGAAGAGATTAGTTATTTTAGATTTTGGAGGATAGTGCATGATACAGACAGAGACCCATTCCAGAATCTCCTCTGGTTCTTTTACGTGCACGGTGTAAAGCACCGACACGAGACCTCGGTTTAACGTCCCATCTGAAAGACTGTTAATTTTATTAGGGTCAGACGGGGGATCGAACCTGCGATCCCTGGATTACCAGTCCAGCGTGTTACCACTGGACTACATACCAGTCCAGCGTGTTACCACTGGACTACATACCAGTCCAGCGTGTTACCACTGGACTACATACCAGTCCAGCGTGTTACCACTGGACTACATACCAGTCCAGTGTGTTACCACTGGACTACATACCAGTCCAGCATGTTACCACTGGACTACATACCAGTCCAGCCAGTCCAGCGTGTTACCACTGGACTACATACCAGTCCAGCGTGTTACCACTGGACTACATACCAGTCCAGCGTGTTACCACTGGACTACATACCAGTCCAGCGTGTTACCACTGGACTACATACCAGTCCAGCATGTTACCACTGGACTACATATGGGATCCGTCTGTGAGTGAAATAATGTTGTATGCAAGGTATTTAAGTGTACACTACACCGGAGGCGTCGCTCAAATGGGCAACCGGTAGCGACGATCAATAAACGTATTTTTTAAAATTTCACTCAATACATATATGTATATCAATATAAGGGCAATTTTAAAACATTAAATGCAGAAAACAGAGGCTAAACAAAGTTATTTTCCTGTCAGGTTTTGTTGTATGTTTGTTTGCCAAAACTAAAACTCGTTAATCTTTATTTTCAAGTAACTGATAAGCATTTGTTATTTATATGTAATTAATATTTGTTATGTTTCGGCATAACATTAAAATTAATTTTAATTACACGACACAGGAAGCCCTGCAGGCGTGGACAAGTGCTCTCAATGCAAGACCATGTTGGAATCCGTGAACACGATGGTGAGCGGCGACATGGTAACTATGATCTATGCTAACTTATTGTTTGTTTGTATTGGTGGTTTATAGTCGCACCAACAGCGCATGGGGGGGGGCGGAGGCTCTCCAGCTGTTCTCGTGGATGTAGATCCTGATGCCCCCTCCGGGCAGTATATCAGCGCATGGGGGGCTCTCCAGCTGTTCTCGTGGATGTAGATCCTGGTGCCCCTCCGGGCAGTATATCAGCGCATGGGGGGCTCTCCAGCTGTTCTCGTGGATGTAGATCCTGGTGCCCCTCCGGGCAGTATATCAGCGCATGGGGGGCTCTCCAGCTGTTCTCGTGGATGTAGATCCTGATGCCCCTCCGGGCAGTATATCAGCGCATGGGGGGCTCTCCAGCTGTTCTCGTGGATGTAGATCCTGGTGCCCCCTCCGGGCAGTATATCAGCCTATGGGGGGCTCTCCAGCTGTTCTCGTGGATGTAGATCCTGATGCCCCTCCGGGCAGTATATCAGCCTATGGGGGACTCTCCAGCTTGTTCTCGTGGATGTAGATCTCCGGGAAGTATATCAGCGCATGGGGGGCTCTCCAGCTGTTCTCGTGGATGTAGATCTCCGGGCAGTATATCAGCGCATGGGGGGCTCTCCAGCTGTTCTCGTGGATGTAGATCTCCGGGCAGTATATCAGGCGATGACGGGTACCTGGGGGATAGAACCACCAACCTTCCACACACCAGATGGATGGCTTACTCACATGAAATAATTCCACACCCCAGTAGGATTCGAACCTACAGCGGTTTTAAGAGAACGACCATAACGATTCAGCCATTATGCTCCAAATTAAAGATAAACGGATGCACACCATATACGTATGCATCTAGTACTGCCTACGCGAGTATGGGTTATCGTCATATTCTAACATGACTCGACATTGTGTCGTTTTTAAATTAGGAAATACTATATGCCACGGCATGGTGTCCTCATGCATAGGAATTAATTAATTATTACGCAGCAGAATGATAAACTGATAAACAACGGCAAGAATGATAAACAACGGCAAGATAAATATTTGTTCTATTCGAACATGACCCAATATAATGTTATAAACGAAAACATGTGTACTAGTTCCCCCTTGTCTGTTATTTGGCTGATTGCATTACAAAATACCCCCTGTAAGTACCTTCTGTGGCACTATCCACACTATATGTCCTGTATGGCTGGTTAATAACACTACAAATCCTGCTCAATTGCTGTATTTAATTCCGATTTAAAGTTGTGCAAATGGCCGCTATTTGAACGTTACACATGTTGACCCACTTCTTAAATATGTACTTGTTGCAACGTCATAGCAAAGTACGTGTTGTGACGTCATAGTCGCGCGTGCTCCATTCACACGATTAACACAATAATATACACGAAGATGCATTTAAAACATGATTACCACGTAAGCAAATACGAGTTACGTTACAAATAAAAAAAATGTGAACTTTGTCACCTTATACTATGACTTATTTACGTCACGCGATTTACATTTCTTTTTACGGGTGAAGCAACATTCAACAGCCATAGACCGGTCGTAGCCGTGTTTTATTTAGGTAATAATATTTGTATTGCCGTTGTTTATCGGCGAATAATGCTACAAACGAATAAATGTGTGTGCTATTTGGTCTCCTTGATTGTTTTTTGGCTGATGGCCGCTTTTACAAACCCCCCCCCCCTGTATAATACCTTTTTGTCATGAAAAAACCCTAATCCTAGAACTATTTGTGTGCCCCTCCAGGTAGCACACTAGACAAGGATGAGTACCCAGGTGGAACCACCGAACACCCACAAGCCGTTTATATGTGCCGAGATTTACACTTCATCAAATGTACTGCTTATATTTATTGCTAATAAATCTGTATGAATTCAATTGTTTTATTTTCGGTTGTTAGAGAGATCGTCTGTTAATCGCCGTATGTGAAGCTTTACATGGGATCAGATCAGACCAGTGTTCCATTCTCGCTAACCTGTCCCCAGAACAACTGTGTCAGGAATTGGCACAGTGTGAATCTGCTATTGACATTGACTCTGACACCAGTACAGAAACGGAGCTTTCAGGTAAACTCAAGCTTAATTTAGAAATAATATTTCGTTTTTCAGGTATTTAATGGTGAATAGGCCTAAAACACGGTTTGGAATTCTGACGCGTAGGAATTACCAAAACAGACCGTATACCGAGGCGGTTAATTCCGGCGCTTAGAAGGATAAACCATTGTTTTTATCGACTATCAATAACTCATATACAAACATGATTTCGATTCTAACATGACCACAATATCTACAAATCGCAAAAATAGTTGGTATATTTTATAAAGCGTAAATGACGTCACATAAATACTGGTAAAATGACGCTACGCTTGCAGAATATTGCAGATTTAATCACGGTAACTTCCTTATTTGCGTATACAGATATAATGTCGAGTCATGTTAGAATACAGAAAAACAAGTTCATACAAATTCTATTAATCTCTCTTTTTGCGGGGAAGAAAACGTGCGCGGTTTTATTCACTCTCGTTGACGCGGAAGAAAATGTGTGTTGTTTTATTCACTCTCGTTGACGCGGAAGAATACGGGTGTTGTTTTATTCACTCTCGTTGACGCGGAAGAACACGTGTGTTGTTTTATTCACTATCGTTGGGGTCGGAATGTTTGCATATTAATTTATAATCTCAAAATGTGTTGTAGTGTATTTTTTAGAATCTCAGCTGGAAGACATTGTGTATTATTTTAGAATCTCGGGAAGTACATTGTGTATTATTTTAGAATCTCAGCGGGAAGGTTTGCCTTGTACATTGTGTATTATTTTAGAATCTCGGGAAATACATTGTGTATTATTTTAGAATCTCAAAGTGTGTATTATTTTAGAATCTCTGACGCGGAAGAACACGTGTATTGTTTTACAATATCGTTGGGGTCGGAATGTTTGCATATTATTTTAGAATCTCAGCTGGAAGGTTTGCCTTGTACATTGTGTATTATTTTAGAATCTCAGCTGGAAGGTTTGCCTTGTACATTGTGTATTATTTTAGAATCTCAGCTGGAAGGTTTGCCTTGTACATTGTGTATTATTTTAGAATCTCAGCGGGAAGGTTTGCCTTGTACATTGTGTATTATTTTAGAATCTCAGCGGGAAGGTTTGCCTTGTACATTGTGTATTATTTTAGAATCTCAGCGGGAAGGTTTGCCTTGTACATTGTGTAAGAATGCGATGAAGATCGCTGCTGTCTTTCTCCGTTACAACGGACACATGGTAAAACGATTTCATACGAATAGTAACCCATACACTAGTACTATCAGTCTTTTATCCGAACAGTTATCACGTATAGCTTGTCCAATCAGTAACCACGTACATCTTGTAGGTTATCCGATCAGTAACCACGTGCAGCTTGTAGGTTGTCCAATCAGTAACCACGTGCAGCTTGTAGGTTGTCCGATCAGTAACCACGTGCAGCCTGTAGGTTATCCGATCAGTAACCACGTGCAGCTTGTAGGTTATCCGATCAGTAACCACGTGTAGCTTGTAGGTTATCCGATCAGTAACCACGTGCGGCTTGTAGGTTATCCGATCAGTAACCACGTGTAGCTTGTAGGTTTTCCGATCAGTAACCACGTGTAGCTTGTAGGTTATCCGATCAGTAACCACGTGCATCTTATAGGTTATCCGATCAGTAACCAAGTGTAGCTTGTAGGTTATCCGATCAGTAACCACGTGTAGCTTGTAGGTTATCCGATCAGTAACCACGTGCGGCTTGTAGGTTATCCGATCAGTAACCACGTGCGGCTTGTAGGTTATCCGATCAGTAACCACGTGCATCTTATAGGTTATCCGATCAGTAACCACGTGTAGCTTGTAGGTTATCCGATCAGTAACCACGTGCGGCTTGTAGGTTATCAGATCAGTAACCACATGCGGCTTGTAGGTTATCCGATCAGTAACCACGTGCAGCTTGTAGGTTATCCGATCAGTAACCACGTGAAGCTTGTAGGTTATCCGATCAGTAACCACGTGCGGCTTGTAGGTTATCAGATCAGTAACCACATGCGGCTTGTAGGTTATCCGATCAGTAACCACGTGCAGCTTGTAGGTTATCCGATCAGTAACCACGTGCGGCTTGTAGGTTATCCGATCAGTAACCACGCGCAGCTTGTAGGTTATCCGATCAGTAAGCACGTGCAGCTTGTATGTTATCCGATCAGTATCTGTTTGTATCCATTTTCGTATGAATTTCCTGACATAACGATATACAGCTGACACATGCATTGTTGAGTAGCGTTCCTCGCAAAAAAGGCGTGTCTTACAGTTTACGTTGTTCCAAGGATGACCTATTTACCAGATCCGACAAACGACAAATCGCAAATCCTGGACAATATACTTTAAATGCGAGTGTGCTATATTTTTCGTTTTTGTTACTGAAACGAATAATTAATGTAAATATACGTCTTAAATCGCTGGTTAATAGTTTCCATCTGTGTATTGTTTGAAGGAGGGTACTAGCTAATGTTAGTTTATACAAACTTATATTAATCGCTCTCGAGACCTCATTCCTGATGGAATCCATCGCCACGAGGGAGAGAGAAGAGGCAGTGTGGAATTTAAATGTCTTGCCTAAGGGCACACTCGTAACGGCTCCAGAGTGGCACGAACTCCGGATCATTCGCACCTGACCTGAAGCGAATGCGCATCCATTGCGCTATCACGACTTCTAGCTAATGTTGGTAAAGCTTGTTGCCCAAACAATTTGCACCTAACTTATAACTCCCTGTATTCAAGAATAAACATAGCACTATAGGTATGTCATTGTGTTCTTACATTTATCAGGCCTATACTCGTAATTGTATTGTACATTGTTCGTACATTTATCAGGCATATGGTCGTAATTGTATTGTACATTGTTCGTACATTTATCAGGCATATGCTCGTAATTGTATTGTACATTGTTCATACATTTATCAGGCATATGGTCGTAATTGCATTGTACATTGTTCGTACATTTATCAGGCCTATGCTCGTAATTGTATTGTATATTGGTCGTACATTTATCAGGCATATGCTCGTAATTGTATTGTACATTGTTCGTACATTTATCAGGCATATGCTCGTAATTGTATTGTACATTGTTCGTACATTTATCAGGCAAATGCTCGTAATTGCATTGTACATTGTTCGTACATTTATCAGGCATATGCTCGTAATTGCATTGTACACTGTTCGTACATTTATCAGGCATATGCTCGTAATTGCATTGTACATTGTTCGTACATTTATCAGGCCTATGCTCGTAATTGCATTGTACATTGTTCGTACATTTATCAGGCCTATGCTCGTAATTGTATTGTACATTGTTCGTACATTTATCAGGCACATACTCGTAATTGTATTGTACACTGTTCGTACATTTATCAGACATATGCTCGTAATTGCATTGTACATTGTTCGTACATTTATCAGGCATATGCTCGTTATTGCATTGTCCATTGTTCGTACATTTATCAGGCATATGCTCGTAATTGTATTGTTCATTGTTCGTACATTTATCAGGCATATGCTCGTAATTGCATTGTACACTGTTCGTACATTTATCAGACATATGCTCGTAATTGCATTGTCCAGTGTCCGTACATTTATCAGGCCTATGCTCGTAATTGCATTGTTCATTGTTCGTACATTTATCAGGCCTATGCTCGTAATTGCATTGTACATTGTTCGTACATTTATCAGGCCTATGCTCGTAATTGCATTGTACATTGTTCGTACATTTATCGGGCCTATGCACGTAATTGTATTGAACATTGTTCGTACATTTATCAGGCCTATGCTCGTAATTGCATTGTACATTGTTCGTACATTTATCAGGCCTATGCTCGTAATTGCATTGTACATTGTTCGTACATTTATCGGGCCTATGCACGTAATTGTATTGAACATTGTTCGTACATTTATCAGGCCTATGCTCGTAATTGCATTGTACATTGTTCGTACATTTATCAGGCCTATGCTCGTAATTGCATTGTACATTGTTCGTACATTTATCGGGCCTATGCACGTAATTGTATTGAACATTGTTCGTACATTTATCAGGCCTATGCTCGTAATTGCATTGTACATTGTTCGTACATTTATCAGGCCTATGCTCGTAATTGTATTGTACATAAATAAGCAACACAATATGATTAAACTAAATCTGGGTATGAACTACATTGGGGGTGGTTAAATGGTGTGTGGAGGCCGAAGGCATTCATTACGTAAATGTATGGTTTTCTCTCTCTTCAGAACTTTATTCTGCGTACCATGAAGTCCGTGTGTAATTTTGTTCCATTATACAAAGTAGAATGCCTACAACTTGTTAATACATACGGGCGATTGTTGATCTATTTGTTGCCTCACTACATCAACCCAATGGCCTGCAAGAAGCTAAACATCTGCCCCGCCGGAAGAAGTATGTATACGTGTTGGTTTTGGAGATTTAAAGTCACAATTAACAGCGACTCTCATAGTAGTATAATATTATACCAAATTTATGAAGCGCCATTTTCACGTTCAATGGCGCTTCATGGCGACTCTCCCAGCTGTAGAGGAAGATCTCTGTGCCACTCCGAGCCGGATTTCAGGCAAACATGGGTACCCCGGTTGAACCAGCGACCTTCTGCAAGCCAACTAGATAGCTTCCTTCCTTGAAATAATTCGACACCCCCAGCGGTTGGTACAGCGATTGGTCCTTGCTACGTGAGGTTGGTGCAGCGATTGGTCCTTGCTACGTGAGGTTGGTGCAGCGATTGGTCCTTGCTACGTGAGGTTGGTGCAGCGATTGGTCCTTGCTACGTGAGGTTGGTGCAGCGATTGGTCCTTGCTATGTGAGGTTGGTGCAGCGATTGGTCCTTGCTACGTGAGGTTGGTGCAACGAGCGGCCATTGCTACGTGAGGTTGGTGCAGCGAGCGGCCATTGCTGCATGTGGTTGGTGCAGCGAGCGGCCTTTGCTGCGTGAGGTTTGTGCAGCGAGCGGCCATTGCTACGTGAGGTTGGTGCAGCGCTTGGTCCTTGCTACGTGAGGTTGGTGCAGCGAGCGGCCATTGCTGCATGAGGTTGGTGCAGCGAGCGGCCATTGCTACGTGAGGTTGGTGCAGGGCGTGGTCCTTGCTACGTGAGGTTGGTGCAGCGAGCGGCCATTGCTGCATGAGGTTGGTGCAGCGAGCGGCCTTTGCTGCGTGAGGTTGGTGCAGCGAGCGGCCATTGCTGCATGTGGTTGGTGCAGCGAGCGGCCCTTGCTACTTGAGGTTGGTGCAGCGCGCGATCCTTGCTGCGTGAGGTTGGTGCAGCGAGCGGCCATTGCTGCGTGCGGTTGGTGCGGCGAGAGGCCATTGCTGCATGAGGTTGGTGCAGCGAGCGGCCATTGCTGCGTGAAGTTGGTGTAGCGGAACACGAACCGCGATTGAAATAACTCACGGCGAGTTGCATTAGTTTCGGTCGGTTTTGTTATATTGTCATTCCCGCCGTGAAGATGGTCTGTTGCATCGAGTAGCATGGTTTGCACAAACACATTAAGTAATCATATATCTCTATTGTAAACAATGTTATCTGTATGCTATTGGTACATTTCTGCAAACTCGTATAACAATTATATGTTTTGAGTTTAAATTTCTGTTCCGACTTGTGGTCATTGTTGACATGTGGTCGTTGTCGACATGTGGTCGTTGTTGACACGTGGTATTTGTTGACAGTGGTCGGTGTTGCCAGTAGTCGTTGTTGACAGTTGTCGGTTTTGACATCATGGTGGTCGTTGTTGATATGTGTTCTTTGCTGACAGGTAGTCGTTGTTAACATGTAGTCATTATCGACAGGTAGTTATTGTTGACAGGTGGTCGTTGTTGACAGGTAGTCGTTGTTAACAGGTGGTCTATGTTGACAGTATAAATGCATTGCTTTCAAATGGTTTGTCGGGAAACCACAAAGGCCGTCGTTAGAGAAAGGTGGTCTTTGGTCTGCGAGAGTTGCCTTGAATGCAGGTTTAACGTATACATTTTTCTGTATTTTGAAAGAAATACATTTGACATTGTATTGTAGTGGCGGTCTCTGGAGATGATTGTAAGGTGTGCGAGCTAGGCATTGGTGTCCTCTATGATACGCTAGAAGATCCAAACCTTGAAGCACGGATACAGCAATACACCGAGAGTCTGTGCACCGGCTTGGCTGGCAATGACGTAGTGGTAATGATTTCATTTATAGATGGGGTTCGCACACGTAACTGTTGCAGTGGTATAAACCACTACTATATAATTCCAATATGCAGTTGTCACGTATAGTCCTATCATTCGAGTTGTATGTATGTTGACATGATATATTAACGTTTGTTAAATGAGTTCTCTCGTAGAATAAAGTCTTTATTATTATTATTTTATTTTGCATCGTGGGACTGTGTCTTAACGTAAAACGGAAAGCACGCACTCATTTTAAGTGTGTTTTTACGTTTATTTATCGTCGCTACCGGTTGCCCATATGAGCGACGCCTCCTAAAGAGATTAGTTAATTTAGATTTTGGAGGATAGTGCATGATACAGACAGAGACCAATTCCAGGATCTCCTCTGGTTCTTTTACGTGCACGGTGTAAAGCACCGACACAAGACCTCGGTTTAACGTCACATCTGAAAGACTGTTAATTTTATTAGGGTCAGACGGGGGATCGAACCTGCGATCCCTGGATTACCAGTCCAGCGTGTTACCACTGGACTACATTTCCGTCTGTCACTCATTTTAATGATGGACAACACTGTTACATTATATAATTATATATACATGTATATTAATTACGGTATAATTTATAAGACATAATAACTTATGAGTGCCAATCACTAATGTTGTCGGAACTTGTGACCCAACCCATTTGCTAATTATTTATGTGCTATATGATTGTTATTGTTACATACATGTATATAGAGCATTACAATAGTTTCAAATCAAATGCATACGTACGGTCCCTTGTACGTACGGTCCCTTGTAGGTCCCTTGTAGTACGGTCCCTTGTACGTACGGTCCCTTGTACGTACGGTCCCTTGTAGGTCCCTTGTACGTACGGTCCCTTGTAGGTCCCTTGTAGGTACGGTCCCTTGTACGTACGGTCCCTTGTACGTATGGTCCCTTGTACGTACGGTCCCTTGTAGGTCCCTTGTAGATACGGTCCCTTGTACGTATGGTCCCTTGTACGTACGGTCCCTTGTAGGTCCCTTGTAGGTACGGTCCCTTGTACGTAGGTCCCTTGTACGTACGGTCCCTTGTACGTATGGTCCCTTGTAGGTCCCTTGTAGGTCCCTTGTAGGTACGGTCCCCTGTACGTATGGTCCCTTGTACGTACGGTCCCTTGTAGGTACGGTCCCTTGTACGTATGGTCCCTTGTACGTACGGTCCCTTGTACGTACGGTCCCTTGTAGGTCCCTTGTACGTACGGTCCCTTGTATGTACGGTCCCTTGTAGGTCCCTTGTACGTACGGTCACTTGCAGGTCCCTTGTACGTAAGGTGCCTTGTACGTACGGTCGTATGGTCCCTTGTACGTACGGTCCCTTGTAGGTCCCTTGTACGTACGGTCCATATGTACGTACGGTCCCTTGTACGTACCCCTTGTACGGTACGGTCCCGTGTAAGTACGGTCCCTTGTACGTACGTACGGTCCCTTGTACGTACGGTTGACACACTGAATGGAGAGCCATACGGTGCAACACTTCGTCTGTGAAATGAAGTTCTAGGGCATTTTACTGATGGAATCCATGATCGTCACGAGGTAGAGAGAAGAATGTGGAATTTAAATGCCTTGCCTAAGGTCACAATCAAACATATTGTCCTCGTATTTCGTTCAGATAGATTTCCATGAGAATTATACACTCAACAACATTCCTAATCGGTCACCTGGTGTTTTACAGTATTTGGAGCAAATTAATAATCATATACTATCAAGATTCATATCATCTTATTTGATAGATTTTTATTACAGATCGTTAAACAATGAATTGCAGTATAACCATCTGGAATATAATGACTGAACATATTTATATTGTATCAGTCCAGTGGTAACAGGCTAGACTGGTAATCCAGGGATCGCAGGTTCGATCCCCCGTCTGACCCTAATACAATTAACAGTCTTTCAGATGGGACATTAAACCGAGGCCTCGTGTCGGTGCTGTACACCGTGCACGTAAAAGAACCAGAGGAGACTCTGGAATGGGTCTCTGTCTGTATCTTTGCACTATCCTCCAAAAATCTAAAATGACTAATCTCTTCAGGAGGCGTCGCTCATATGTGCAACCGGTAGCGACGATAAACAAACGTAAAACACACAAACACATATTGTATCATTATTACTTGGCTGCAAATATTATAAACACCAGGTGACCGATTAGAAATTTGTGTTGAGTATCCCTCTCAAGAATGCAATTTTCAACAAACATGAACAGTAATGAATGGAAATATATAGTTCATGAAAACTAATCTCATCATTCCTTAAAGGAACATACATACATACATACATACATGAACACTAATCTCATCATTTGAACACAATATCATACCTCACATGTAAATTATCCCTCTGCACGCTAGCGGCAGATAAAATCACTTTTGCAAACAACATAGAGCCAGATCAGACGGCACGTTTTCCAGATCAGAGGGCACAAAACGTGCCGTCTGATCAGGCTCTATGCTGTTTGCTATTCGGATAGTGGAGCTAAATCACTTGGCTAGGAAAGAGGTAACCATATAAGCAAGTTGCTTTCTCCTCAATCCTACATGTATTTTGATATTGTGTATATTCATTGAAATAAAATATTGTTTAAACTAAATCACTTGGCTGAATAGCAAACAACATGGATCATGATCAGACGCGTCATTTCTCAACAGGAAAGGGGTTAAAGGTCTATATATAGTAAAATTCATGTATGTTACAATTTTATTTCAGTGCAATTCTGTATCGCAGGAAGTGACGCAGTATCTAAGTGCAGTAGCAGAAGAGCTCCGTCATTCGACATTCCTCAAAAACGCCTGTCAGGTAGTTTAGTTTGTGATCTTACATGTACAATTACATGTACTAGTGTTCGTTAATAATTTGATCAGTCTATTTCATACAGCACCATCTATTTGTAACAATGGTAAAAGTGTCTGTGTATGTGTGTGCGCGCGCACGTGCCGATTCTCTATTTGGTGGTGGGGGTTGGGTCTGGTTGGCTGGCTGGGGGTATGGTGCGTATGGCGCAGAAGCAGAGAGCTGTTACTGAATGCTTCTCTATTTATTTTATTTTTGTTCTATTTTGTTTTCTTGTCCTTTCTAATCCTGATCATTTATTTTCATCTAAAATAATATAGTTATTACAGTACACATCGCTACGGTCATTTTGTTGACATTAATCTGGTTTATTGGGGGAGGGCACTAGCTAATTTTGGTAACACTTGTTGCCCAACCCATTTGCTTCTAGATTTTATTCGTGCACTGTGCAAGTGTAAGCATAGCATTGTAGTTGTATCAGTTTGCTTATATATTTATCATGTTTATATTTGTAATTGTATTGTATATAAATAAGCAATACAATATGATTAAACTAAACACGTGCGTGCGTGCGCGCGTGTTTTACGTTTATATAGCATCACTACCGGTTGCCCATATTAGCGAAGCCTCCTGAGGTGATTAGTCATTTTAGATTCCAGATTCCCATTCCAGATTATCCTCTGGTTCTATTACGTGAACGGTGTAAAGCACCGACACGAGACCTCGGTTTGAAGTGGCATCAGAAAGACTGCTAATATCATTAGGGTCAGACGCGGGATCGAACCTGCGATACCTGGATTCGTAGTCCAACGTGTTAACCACTGGATTACTGGCCAGTCTATATTTTACCTTCCCTAGAACACCAGTGTCACATGGTTACCTGGAGGGCAGTGGAGCAATAACGCTTGGGAGTGGAGTATGTATCGCCCGTGAGCGATACTTGGGCATATTTGGTATACACATTAATGTTCTTACCAACTGTGTGCAAACATCCGCTGCTGTGCGTTACTTGCCTCGCTCCAGAGCATTAATTATTACTCCACCACACATAGGTAAGCGATTGGACACGGTATATTTTGTAGATCAATTAATGAAACTAGTTTAGATACATCTGTTGCGATTCTGGCAACCTAGCCTCATTTTGAATTTTTCTATTTAATTTTTTTTCGAATTCGGTACAATATCTGAATATTCTAAAATTTGGCGGATGCATGATGCATAAATGATCTCATATGGATTTCCGATCTAGTTTGTAATTTTGTCTTCGCATTATATATTTATTACAATGCATGTTCCTTAATGAAAGACAGGTATTAAGTCAGGTATGTATGCCAAGTACAATCCTTAGTAAAAATAATCATAAACCCCTATGTTATATGTTTGTGTTGAAACACGTTTCAGACTCGTAAAGACTTATACAAAATAACACAAACATACCTTGATTATTTGCTAACCTCGTCTTCGTTTCAGAGAGCCAATATCTGCCCAGAAGATGACAACGAGGAGCTCACGTTCGAGTGATCAAAGTTGCTCGTACAATGAATATAACCAGCCTCTCCAAGTACCTTACAACGTAGCCCTTCTTATAACTAGTGCTGTGCTATTGCCCATTAATTAATTCGCTCGCCCACATGGTTCGCCTGAGGCGAGGGTAAATAAGCTCGATCATCATCACCATTAATTAGTCTTACACAACTTTGTGCATTGTAGAGAGGCATATAATCGATAGTATTGATATAAACCGTATCCATTTTGGGATTCGTGACCAAATTCAGTCAAATGACATATCACTATTGCTGACGTATTCTATATAGCGTTCACGCTCAAAACTCTATATTTAGATATTCGTACATGCGCAGACGTTCAATGTCCATATAGCATATTTCCGCTTCAGTGCGCTTATGTAACAGTTGCTGTTAAATGTTTTGTGCTATACCAACAGTGAGACTGGCGCTGAGTTCACATCTGCACACATCTATCAGATATGGAATCACAGATGTCGGGACGGAGTTATCGAACCATATCTCTTTCCACAGTTACACGTGCATTTTGCAGTATGAATGTAGAAAGTATCGAACATCTTAATTGCGAATTTTCATACATCCAAGAATTATGGAGTAACATTTCTCAATATTTAAAATCTAAGACTATTGATGTCGTGTTCAACCTAGCGGACATCTGTTTTGGTACAGCACAATATTCTACATCATAAAAATGTATAATTACATTATAATTCTGTGTACAGTTGTTATATTCAGAATAAAGTATAATCGTATAATATTTCTGGTGTTTAGTAACAGTCCCAAGTTCACTTGCCATCATAAGTATTTATTTTACATGGAATTGTTAATATGTGCATAAGCACCATACGGCGCTTTCAAAATCCCAGTTCGTCTCCATTCTAATCTAAATTTATCTCATCTTTTATAGAGAAGCAAGCTTGGACATGTATTCCATAAAATGTCAAGCTACAGATGTTCCAGTAAACATATTTGGTATAACTGTCACTCAATATATCAATTCGGATATATTTTTTTGGTTCAAACACCCGCTTGTACGGACAATAACAAGTTAACATTTCAGAATTGTAATGTTTAAACTTAAACATTAGAGTACATTTCTGATGTAATATCACACATGTGTGTGGGAAAACCTTTAAGATGCTGACCAGGCTTATATGTAAGGAGTCCCCACGCGAAATATACTTGTTTCTCTGCCAATTGTACTTGCTTCCCTGCCAACATAAACAGTTAGTACAGTTCCGTGTATACTTGTCTTGTATAAAGATCGTATACAGCATTATTAGAAACAGACCAATACTCATGAATATGTATCATGCTATACAACTAATTATGGAGGTAATTAATTAACATAATCAACATATAACCCCATTATGTTACAGTATTATATGTTAGCTACCGTTATAGCCAAGATTACGGTGCAAAGGTCAGACACTATATATATATAAATGGTTAAATGGACCATTTTTAGTGTCACACATAAATGTAAACTATTGACAGAGGTTTGTGGATAGTTGTGCTTCAGACAATATTATGAAATAACGCTACACCGTTTCGAATGATAATGGATGGTTTCTCATATACTGCGCGCTAATCTAACGGAATGTGCAAGTAAGCATGCATCGTACAATAGCAATACAGAAATTGTGAGTTTCATTAAATTCATCTATATATTACTTAGTTATGGCCAGGATCTTATCATCGAGGTTCCTGTTATGGCCGAGGACGATATTTAAGGTTTTAAGAAGGCTTTTCATTGTAACAATATTTGTGTTAGTTTATGAGCTAAATTATGGCCCTGATCTATTTATCTTTACCCGGACATACAGCCGGGTGAACAACGGGAATACAATATATATGTGTGCTACATAATTTCACATACACGCATAATAGACAAATAGTTCAAACAGAGGTGGGTCATTCCCACGAGTACACAAATAACGAATAAACAGAGGTGGATCATCCCCAGGAGTACACAAATAACGAGCAAACAAGGTGGGTCATTCCCACGAGTACACAAATAACGAATAAACAGAGGTGGATCATCCCCACGAGTACACAAATAACGAGCAAACAAGGTGGGTCATTCCCACGAGTACACAAATAACGAATAAACAGAGGTGGATCATCCCCAGGAGTACACAAATAACGAGCAAACAAGGTGGGCCATTCCCACGAGTACACAAATAACGAATAAACAGAGGTGGATCATCCCCAGGAGTACACAAATAACGAGCAAACAAGGTGGGCCATTCCCACGAGTACACAAATAACGAATAAACAGAGGTGGATCATCCCCAGGAGTACACAAATAACGAGCAAACAAGGTGGGCCATTCCCACGAGTACACAAATAACGAATAAACAGAGGTGGATCATCCCCAGGAGTACACAAATAACGAGCAAACAAGGTGGGCCATTCCCACGAGTACACAAATAACGAATAAACAGAGGTGGATCATCCCCAGGAGTACACAAATAACGAGCAAACAGAGGTGGATCATTCCATCAGTACACAAATAACGAGTAAATAAAGGTGGTCATTCCCATCAGTACACAAATAACGAGCAAACAAGTGGATCATCCCACGAGTAACAAAACGAGCAATAAAGGTGGGTCATTCCATCAGTACACAAATAACGAGCAAACAGAGGTGGATCATCCCAGGAGTACACAAATAACGAGCAAACAAGGTGGATCATCCCCAGAGTACACAAATAACGAGCAAACAAGGTGGGTCATTCCCACGAGTACACAAATAACGAGCAAACAGAGGTGGATCATCCCCAGGAGTACACAAATAACGAGCAAACAAGGTGGGCCATTCCCACGAGTACACAAATAACGAGCAAACAAGGTGGGTCATTCTGCCGTAGTTCATAGATACATGGGTTGGCAGGGTTCTAACTTACAATCTCTCTACAAGATTGCCGTAGTTCATAGATACATGGGTTGGCGGGGTTCTAACTTACAATCTCTCTGCAAGATGGCCGTAGTTCATAGATACATGGGTTGGCGGGGTTCTAACTTACAATCTCTCTGCAAGATGGCCGTAGTTCATAGATACATGGGTTGGCGGGGTTCTAACTTACAATCTCTCTGCAAGATGGCCGTAGTTCATAGATACATGGGTTGGCGGGTTCTAACTTACAATCTCTCTGCAAGATGGCCGTAGTTCATAGATACATGGGTTGGCGGGGTTCTAACTTACAATCTCTCTGCAAGATGGCCGTAGTTCATAGATACATGGGTTGGCGGGGTTCTAACTTACAATCTCTCTGCAAGATGGCCGTAGTTCATAGATACATGGGTTGGCGGGGTTCTAACTTACAATATCTCTGCAAGATGGCCGTAGTTCATAGATACATGGGTTGGCGGGGTTCTAACTTACAATCTCTCTGCAAGATGGCCGTAGTTCATAGATACATGGGTTGGCGGGGTTCTAACTTACAATCTCTCTGCAAGATGGCCGTAGTTCATAGATACATGGGTTGGCGGGGTTCTAACTTACAATCTCTCTGCAAGATGGCCGTAGTTCATAGATACATGGGTTGGCGGGGTTCTAACTTACAATCTCTCTGCAAGATGGCCGTAGTTCATAGATACATGGGTTGGCGGGGTTCTAACTTACAATCTCTCTGCAAGATGGCCGTAGTTCATAGATACATGGGTTGGCGGGGTTCTAACTTACAATCTCTCTGCAAGATGCCGTAGTTCATAGATACATGGGTTGGCAGGGTTCTAACTTACAATCTCTCTACAAGATTGCCGTAGTTCATAGATACATGGGTTGGCGGGGTTCTAACTTACAATCTCTCTACAAGATTGCCGTAGTTCATAGATACATGGGTTGGCAGGGTTCTAACTTACAATCTCTCTGCAAGATTGCCGTAGTTCATAGATACATGGGTTGGCAGGGTTCTAACTTACAATCTCTCTACAAGATTGCCGTAGTTCATAGATACATGGGTTGGCGGGGTTCTAACTTACAATCTCTCTGCAAGATGGCCGTAGTTCATAGATACATGGGTTGGCAGGGTTCTAACTTACACTCTCTCTGCAAGATGGCCGTAGTTCATAGATACATGGGTTGGCGGTGTTCTAACTTACACTATCTCTGCAAGATGGCCGTAGTTCATAGATACATGGGTTGGCGGGGTTCTAACTTACAATCTCTCTGCAAGATGGCCGTAGTTCATAGATACATGGGTTGGCGGGGTTCTAACTTACAATCTCTCTGCAAGATGGCCGTAGTTCATAGATACATGGGTTGGCGGGGTTCTAACTTACAATATCTCTGCAAGATGGCCGTAGTTCATAGATACATGGGTTGGCGGGGTTCTAACTTACAATCTCTCTGCAAGATGGCCGTAGTTCATAGATACATGGGTTGGCAGTGTTCTAGCTTACAATCTCTCTACACGATGGCCGTAGTTCATAGATACATGGGTTGGCGGGGCTCTAACTTACAATATCTCTATAAGATTGCCGTAGTTCATAGATACCTGGGTTGGCGGGGTTCTAACTTACAATATCTCTGCAAGATGGCCGTAGTTCATAGATACATGGGTTGGTGGGGTTCTAACTTACAATATCTCTGCAAGATGGCCGTAGTTCATAGATACATGGGTTGGCGGGGTTCTATCTTACAATCTCTCTACAAGATGGCCGTAGTTCATAGATACATGGGTTGGCGGCGTTCTAACTTACAATCTTTCTACAAGATTGCCGTAGTTCATAGATACATGGGTTGGTGGGGTTCTAACTTACAATCTCTCTTTAAGATGGCCGTAGTTCATAGATACATGGGTTGGCGGGGTTCTAACTTACAATATCTCTGCAAGATGGCCGTAGTTCATAGATACATGGGTTGGCAGGGTTCTAGCTTACAATCTCTCTACAAGATTGCCGTAGTTCATAGATACATGGGTTGGCGGGGTTCTAACTTACAATCTCTCTACAATATTGCCGTAGTTCATAGATACATGGGTTGGCAGGGTTCTAACATACAATCTCTCTGCAAGATGGCCGTAGTTCATAGATACATGGGTTGGCGGTGTTCTAACTTACAATCTCTCTGCAAGATTGCCGTAGTTCATAGATACATGGGTTGGCGGTGTTCTAACTTACAATCTCTCTACAAGATTGCCGTAGTTCATAGATACATGGGTTGGCAGGGTTCTAACTTACAATCTCTCTACAAGATTGCCGTAGTTCATAGATACATGGGTTGGCGGGGTTCTAACTTACAATCTCTCTGTAAGATGGCCATAGTTCATAGATACATGGGTTGGCAGGGTTCTAACATACACTCTCTCTGCAAGATGGCCGTAGTTCATAGATACATGGGTTGGCGGTGTTCTAACTTACAATCTCTCTGCAAGATTGCCGTAGTTCATAGATACATGGGTTGGCAGGGTTCTAGCTTACAATCTCTCTGCAAGATGGCCGTAGTTCATAGATACATGGGTTGGCGGGGTTCTAACTTACAATCTCTCTGCAAGATGGCCGTAGTTCATAGATACATGGGTTGGCGGGGTTCTAACTTACATTCTCTCTGCAAGATGGCCGTAGTTCATAGATACCTGGGTTGGCGGGGTTCTAACTTACACTATCTCTGCATGATGGCCATAGTTCATAGATACATGGGTTGGCGGGGTTCTAACGTACACTCTCTCTGCAAGATGGCCGTAGTTCATAGATACATGGGTTGGCGGGGTTCTAACTTACACTCTCTCTGCAAGATGGCCGTAGTTCATAGATACGTGGGCTGGCGGGGTTCTAGCTTACAATATCTCTGCAAGATGGCCGTAGTTCATAGATACATGGGTTGGCGGGGTTCTAACTTACAATTTCTCTGCAAGATGGCCGTAGTTCATAGATACATGGGTTGGCGGGGTTCTAACTTACAATCTCTCTACAAGATGGCCGTAGTTCATAGATACATGGGTTGGCGGGGTTCTAACTTACAATATCTCTGCAAGATGGCCGTAGTTCATAGATACATGGGTTGGCAGTGTTCTAGCTTACAATCTCTCTACACGATTGCCGTAGTTCATAGATACATGGGTTGGCGGGGCTCTAACTTACAATATCTCTATAAGATTGCCGTAGTTCATAGATACATGGGTTGGTGGGGTTCTAACTTACAATATCTCTGCAAGATTGCCGTAGTTCATAGATACATGGGTTAGCGGGGTTCTAACTTACAATATCTCTGCAAGATGGCCGTAGTTCATAGATACATGGGTTGGCGGGGTTCTAACTTACAATCTCTCTACAAGATGGCCGTAGTTCATAGATACATGGGTTGGCGGCGTTCTAACTTACAATCTTTCTACAAGATTGCCGTAGTTCATAGATACATGGGTTGGTGGGGTTCTAACTTACAATCTCTCTTTAAGATGGCCGTAGTTCATAGATACATGGGTTGGCGGGGTTCTAACTTACACTTAGAACCCCGCCAACCCATGTATCTATGAACTACGGCAATCTTGCAGAGATATTGTAAGTTAGAACCCCACCAACCCATGTATCTATGAACTACGGCAATCTTACAGAGAGATCT
>CM026403.1:35290566-35303940 GCA_014843695.1 Archivesica marissinica
AGAGTTCCAGGGCCCGAGGTTTTAAAACTTTTCTCCCATCTCAAACTGAAACTCAAATAATTTGATTGGTTGAATCTGAGATTTGCACTCAGCTGGACCAATCAGATTATTACATAGCATGTCAATGGGACCTTTTTTTACGTTTATTTATCGTCGCTACCGGTTGCCCATATGAGCGACGCCTCCTGAAGAGATTAGTTATTTTAGATTTTGGAGGATAGTGCATGATACAGACAGAGACCCATTCCAGAATCTCCTCTGGTTCTTTTACGTGCACGGTGTAAAGCACCGACACGAGACCTCGGTTTAACGTCCCATCTGAAAGACTGTTAATTTTAGGGTCGTCAGACGGGGGATCGAACCTGCGATCCCTGGATTACCAGTCCAGCGTGTTACCACTGGACTACATACCAGTCCAGCGTGTTACCACTGGACTACATACCAGTCCAGCGTGTTACCACTGGACTACATACCAGTCCAGCGTGTTACCACTGGACTACATACCAGTCCAGTGTGTTACCACTGGACTACATACCAGTCCAGCATGTTACCACTGGACTACATACCAGTCCAGCCAGTCCAGCGTGTTACCACTGGACTACATACCAGTCCAGCGTGTTACTACTGGACTACATACCAGTCCAGCGTGTTACCACTGGACTACATACCAGTCCAGCGTGTTACCACTGGACTACATACCAGTCCAGCATGTTACCACTGGACTACATATGGGATCCGTCTGTGAGTGAAATAATGTTGTATGCAAGGTATTTAAGTGTACACTACACCGGAGGCGTCGCTCAAATGGGCAACCGGTAGCGACGATCAATAAACGTATTTTTTAAAATTTCACTCAATACATATATGTATATCAATATAAGGGCAATTTTAAAACATTAAATGCAGAAAACAGAGGCTAAACAAAGTTATTTTCCTGTCAGGTTTTGTTGTATGTTTGTTTGCCAAAACTAAAACTCGTTAATCTTTATTTTCAAGTAACTGATAAGCATTTGTTATTTATATGTAATTAATATTTGTTATGTTTCGGCATAACATTAAAATTAATTTTAATTACACGACACAGGAAGCCCTGCAGGCGTGGACAAGTGCTCTCAATGCAAGACCATGTTGGAATCCGTGAACACGATGGTGAGCGGCGACATGGTAACTATGATCTATGCTAACTTATTGTTTGTTTGTATTGGTGGTTTATAGTCGCACCAACAGCGCATGGGGGGGGCGGAGGCTCTCCAGCTGTTCTCGTGGATGTAGATCTCCGGGCAGTATATCAGCGCATGGGGGGCTCTCCAGCTGTTCTCGTGGATGTAGATCTCCGGGCAGTATATCAGCGCATGGGGGGCTCTCCAGCTGTTCTCGTGGATGTAGATCCTGGTGCCCCCTCCGGGCAGTATATCAGCCTATGGGGGGCTCTCCAGCTGTTCTCGTGGATGTAGATCCTGATGCCCCTCCGGGCAGTATATCAGCCTATGGGGGACTCTCCAGCTTGTTCTCGTGGATGTAGATCTCCGGGAAGTATATCAGCGCATGGGGGGCTCTCCAGCTGTTCTCGTGGATGTAGATCTCCGGGCAGTATATCAGCGCATGGGGGGCTCTCCAGCTGTTCTCGTGGATGTAGATCTCCGGGCAGTATATCAGGCGATGACGGGTACCTGGGGGATAGAACCACCAACCTTCCACACACCAGATGGATGGCTTACTCACATGAAATAATTCCACACCCCAGTAGGATTCGAACCTACAGCGGTTTTAAGAGAACGACCATAACGATTCAGCCATTATGCTCCAAATTAAAGATAAACGGATGCACACCATATACGTATGCATCTAGTACTGCCTACGCGAGTATGGGTTATCGTCATATTCTAACATGACTCGACATTGTGTCGTTTTTAAATTAGGAAATACTATATGCCACGGCATGGTGTCCTCATGCATAGGAATTAATTAATTATTACGCAGCAGAATGATAAACTGATAAAAACGGCGATAAACAACGGCAAGATAAATATTTGTTCTATTCGAACATGACCCAATATAATGTTATAAACGAAAACATGTGTACTAGTTCCCCCTTGTCTGTTATTTGGCTGATTGCATTACAAAATACCCCCTGTAAGTACCTTCTGTGGCACTATCCACACTATATGTCCTGTATGGCTGGTTAATAACACTACAAATCCTGCTCAATTGCTGTATTTAATTCCGATTTAAAGTTGTGCAAATGGCCGCTATTTGAACGTTACACATGTTGACCCACTTCTTAAATATGTACTTGTTGCAACGTCATAGCAAAGTACGTGTTGTGACGTCATAGTCGCGCGTGCTCCATTCACACGATTAACACAATAATATACACGAAGATGCATTTAAAACATGATTACCACGTAAGCAAATACGAGTTACGTTACAAATTAAAAAAATGTGAACTTTGTCACCTTATACTATGACTTATTTACGTCACGCGATTTACATTTCTTTTTACGGGTGAAGCAACATTCAACAGCCATAGACCGGTCGTAGCCGTGTTTTATTTAGGTAATAATATTTGTATTGCCGTTGTTTATCGGCGAATAATGCTACAAACGAATAAATGTGTGTGCTATTTGGTCTCCTTGATTGTTTTTTGGCTGATGGCCGCTTTTACAAACCCCCCCCCTGTATAATACCTTTTTGTCATGAAAAAACCCTAATCCTAGAACTATTTGTGTGCCCCTCCAGGTAGCACACTAGACAAGGATGAGTACCCAGGTGGAACCACCGAACACCCACAAGCCGTTTATATGTGCCGAGATTTACACTTCATCAAATGTACTGCTTATATTTATTGCTAATAAATATAGTATGAATTCAATTGTTTTATTTTCGGTTGTTAGAGAGATCGTCTGTTAATCGCCGTATGTGAAGCTTTACATGGGATCAGATCAGACCAGTGTTCCATTCTCGCTAACCTGTCCCCAGAACAACTGTGTCAGGAATTGGCACAGTGTGAATCTGCTATTGACATTGACTCTGACACCAGTACAGAAACGGAGCTTTCAGGTAAACTCAAGCTTAATTTAGAAATAATATTTCGTTTTTCAGGTATTTAATGGTGAATAGGCCTAAAACACGGTTTGGAATTCTGACGCGTAGGAATTACCAAAACAGACCGTATACCGAGGCGGTTAATTCCGGCGCTTAGAAGGATAAACCATTGTTTTTATCGACTATCAATAACTCATATACAAACATGATTTCGATTCTAACATGACCACAATATCTACAAATCGCAAAAATAGTTGGTATATTTTATAAAGCGTAAATGACGTCACATAAATACTGGTAAAATGACGCTACGCTTGCAGAATATTGCAGATTTAATCACGGTAACTTCCTTATTTGCGTATACAGATATAATGTCGAGTCATGTTAGAATACAGAAAAACAAGTTCATACAAATTCTATTAATCTCTCTTTTTGCGGGGAACAAAACGTGCGCGGTTTTATTCACTCTCGTTGACGCGGAAGAAAATGTGTGTTGTTTTATTCACTCTCGTTGACGCGGAAGAATACGTGTGTTGTTTTATTCACTCTCGTTGACGCGGAAGAAAATGTGTGTTGTTTTATTCACTCTCGTTGACGCGGAATGTGTGTTGTTTTATACTCTCAGCGGAAAAATGTGTGTTGTAAAAGTGTTTGTTTTACACTCTCAGCGGAAGGTTGTTGTAAAATGTGTTTTTTTACACTCTCAGCGGAAGAAAATGTGTGTTGTTTTATTCACTCTCGTTGACGCGGAAGAACACGTGTGTTGTTTTATTCACTATCATTGGGGTCGGAATGTTTGCATATTAATTTATAATCTCAGCTGAAAAGTGTGCCTTGTACATTGTGTATTGTTTTAGAATCTCAGCTGGAAGGTTTGCCTTGTACATTGTGTATTATTTTAGAATCTCAGCTGGAAGGTTTGCCTTGTACATTGTGTATTATTTTAGAATCTCAGCGGGAAGGTTTGCCTTGTACATTGTGTATTATTTTAGAATCTCAGCTGAAAAGTTTGCCTTGTACATTGTGTATTATTTTAGAATCTCAGCTGGAAGGTTTGCCTTGTACATAGTGTATTATTTTAGAATCTCAGCGGGAAGGTTTGCCTTGTACATTGTGTATTATTTTAGAATCTCAGCTGGAAGGTTTGCCTTGTACATTGTGTATTATTTTAGAATCTCAGCGGGAAGGTTTGCCTTGTACATTGTGTAAGAATGCGATGAAGATCGCTGCTGTCTTTCTCCATTACAGACGACACATGGTAAAACGATTTCATACGAATAGTAACCCATACACTAGTACTATCAGTCTTTTATCCGAACAGTTATCACGTATAGCTTGTCCAATCAGTAACCACGTACATCTTGTAGGTTATCCGATCAGTAACCACGTGCAGCTTGTAGGTTGTCCAATCAGTAACCACGTGCAGCTTGTAGGTTGTCCGATCAGTAACCTCGTGCAGCTTGTAGGTTATCCGATCAGTAACCACGTGCAGCTTGTAGGTTATCCGATCAGTAACCACGTGTAGCTTGTAGGTTATCCGATCAGTAACCACGTGCATCTTGTAGGTTATCCGATCAGTAACCACGTGTAGCTTGTAGGTTATCCGATCAGTAACCACGTGCAGCTTGTAGGTTATCCGATCAGTAACCACGTGCATCTTGTAGGTTATCCGATCAGTAACCACGTGTAGCTTGTAGGTTTTCCGATCAGTAACCACGTGCGGCTTGTAGGTTATCCGATCAGTAACCACGTGCATCTTATAGGTTATCCGATCAGTAACCACGTGTAGCTTGTAGGTTATCCGATCAGTAACCACGTGCGGCTTGTAGGTTATCAGATCAGTAACCACGTGCAGCTTGTAGGTTATCCGATCAGTAACCACGTGTAGCTTGTAGGTTATCCGATCAGTAACCACGTGCGGCTTGTAGGTTATCAGATCAGTAACCACATGCGGCTTGTAGGTTATCCGATCAGTAACCACGTGCAGCTTGTAGGTTATCCGATCAGTAACCACGTGCGGCTTGTAGGTTATCCGATCAGTAACCACGCGCAGCTTGTAGGTTATCCGATCAGTAAGCACGTGCAGCTTGTATGTTATCCGATCAGTATCTGTTTGTATCCATTTTCGTATGAATTTCCTGACATAACGATATACAGCTGACACATGCATTGTTGAGTAGCGTTCCTCGCAAAAAAGGCGTGTCTTACAGTTTACGTTGTTCCAAGGATGACCTATTTACCAGATCCGACAAACGACAAATCGCAAATCCTGGACAATATACTTTAAATGCGAGTGTGCTATATTTTTCGTTTTTGTTACTGAAACGAATAATTAATGTAAATATACGTCTTAAATCGCTGGTTAATAGTTTCCATCTGTGTATTGTTTGAAGGAGGGTACTAGCTAATGTTAGTTTATACAAACTTATATTAATCGCTCTCGAGACCTCATTCCTGATGGAATCCATCGCCACGAGGGAGAGAGAAGAGGCAGTGTGGAATTTAAATGTCTTGCCTAAGGGCACACTCGTAACGGCTCCAGAGTGGCACGAACTCCGGATCATTCGCACCTGACCTGAAGCGAATGCGCATCCATTGCGCTATCACGACTTCTAGCTAATGTTGGTAAAGCTTGTTGCCCAAACAATTTGCACCTAACTTATAACTCCCTGTATTCAAGAATAAACATAGCACTATAGGTATGTCATTGTGTTCTTACATTTATCAGGCCTATACTCGTAATTGTATTGTACATTGTTCGTACATTTATCAGGCATATGGTCGTAATTGTATTGTACATTGTTCGTACATTTATCAGGCATATGCTCGTAATTGTATTGTACATTGTTCGTACATTTATCAGGCCTATGCTCGTAATTGTATTGTACATTGTTCGTACATTTATCAGGCTTATGCTCGTAATTATATTGTACACTGTTCGTACATTTATCAGGCATATGCTCGTAATTGCATTGTACATTGTTCGTACATTTATCAGGCCTATGCTCGTAATTGCATTGTACATTGTTCGTACATTTATCAGGCCTATGCTCGTAATTGTATTGTACATTGTTCGTACATTTATCAGGCACATACTCGTAATTGTATTGTACACTGTTCGTACATTTATCAGACATATGCTCGTAATTGCATTGTACATTGTTCGTACATTTATCAGGCCTATGCTCGTAATTGCATTGTACATTGTTCGTACATTTATCAGGCATATGCTCGTAATTGTATTGTACATTGTTCGTACATTTATCAGGCATATGCTCGTAATTGCATTGTACACTGTTCGTACATTTATCAGGCATATGCTCGTAATTGCATTGTACATTGTTCGTACATTTATCAGGCCTATGCTCGTAATTGCATTGTACATTGTTCGTACATTTATCAGGCCTATGCTCGTAATTGCATTGTACATTGTTCGTACATTTATCAGGCCTATGCTCGTAATTGCATTGTACATTGTTCGTACATTTATCAGGCCTATGCTCGTAATTGTATTGTACATTGTTCGTACATTTATCAGGCCTATGCTCGTAATTGCATTGTACATTGTTCGTACATTTATCAGGCCTATGCTCGTAATTGCATTGTACATTGTTCGTACATTTATCGGGCCTATGCACGTAATTGTATTGAACATTGTTCGTACATTTATCAGGCCTATGCTCGTAATTGCATTGTACATTGTTCGTACATTTATCAGGCCTATGCTCGTAATTGCATTGTACATTGTTCGTACATTTATCGGGCCTATGCACGTAATTGTATTGAACATTGTTCGTACATTTATCAGGCCTATGCTCGTAATTGCATTGTACATTGTTCGTACATTTATCAGGCCTATGCTCGTAATTGCATTGTACATTGTTCGTACATTTATCGGGCCTATGCACGTAATTGTATTGAACATTGTTCGTACATTTATCAGGCCTATGCTCGTAATTGCATTGTACATTGTTCGTACATTTATCAGGCCTATGCTCGTAATTGCATTGTACATTGTTCGTACATTTATCAGGCCTATGCTCGTAATTGTATTGTACATAAATAAGCAACACAATATGATTAAACTAAATCTGGGTATGAACTACATTGGGGGTGGTTAAATGGTGTGTGGAGGCCGAAGGCATTCATTACGTAAATGTATGGTTTTCTCTCTCTTCAGAACTTTATTCTGCGTACCATGAAGTCCGTGTGTAATTTTGTTCCATTATACAAAGTAGAATGCCTACAACTTGTTAATACATACGGGCGATTGTTGATCTATTTGTTGCCTCACTACATCAACCCAATGGCCTGCAAGAAGCTAAACATCTGCCCCGCCGGAAGAAGTATGTATACGTGTTGGTTTTGGAGATTTAAAGTCACAATTAACAGCGACTCTCATAGTAGTATAATATTATACCAAATTTATGAAGCGCCATTTTCACGTTCAATGGCGCTTCATGGCGACTCTCCCAGCTGTAGAGGAAGATCTCTGTGCCACTCCGAGCCGGATTTCAGGCAAACATGGGTACCCCGGTTGAACCAGCGACCTTCTGCAAGCCAACTAGATAGCTTCCTTCCTTGAAATAATTCGACACCCCCAGCGGTTGGTACAGCGATTGGTCCTTGCTACGTGAGGTTGGTGCAGCGATTGGTCCTTGCTACGTGAGGTTGGTGCAGCGATTGGTCCTTGCTACGTGAGGTTGGTGCAGCGATTGGTCCTTGCTACGTGAGGTTGGTGCAGCGATTGGTCCTTGCTATGTGAGGTTGGTGCAGCGATTGGTCCTTGCTACGTGAGGTTGGTGCAACGAGCGGCCATTGCTACGTGAGGTTGGTGCAGCGAGCGGCCATTGCTGCATGTGGTTGGTGCAGCGAGCGGCCTTTGCTGCGTGAGGTTTGTGCAGCGAGCGGCCATTGCTACGTGAGGTTGGTGCAGCGCTTGGTCCTTGCTACGTGAGGTTGGTGCAGCGAGCGGCCATTGCTGCATGAGGTTGGTGCAGCGAGCGGCCATTGCTACGTGAGGTTGGTGCAGGGCGTGGTCCTTGCTACGTGAGGTTGGTGCAGCGAGCGGCCATTGCTGCATGAGGTTGGTGCAGCGAGCGGCCTTTGCTGCGTGAGGTTGGTGCAGCGAGCGGCCATTGCTGCATGTGGTTGGTGCAGCGAGCGGCCCTTGCTACTTGAGGTTGGTGCAGCGCGCGATCCTTGCTGCGTGAGGTTGGTGCAGCGAGCGGCCATTGCTGCGTGCGGTTGGTGCGGCGAGAGGCCATTGCTGCATGAGGTTGGTGCAGCGAGCGGCCATTGCTGCGTGAAGTTGGTGTAGCGGAACACGAACCGCGATTGAAATAACTCACGGCGAGTTGCATTAGTTTCGGTCGGTTTTGTTATATTGTCATTCCCGCCGTGAAGATGGTCTGTTGCATCGAGTAGCATGGTTTGCACAAACACATTAAGTAATCATATATCTCTATTGTAAACAATGTTATCTGTATGCTATTGGTACATTTCTGCAAACTCGTATAACAATTATATGTTTTGAGTTTAAATTTCTGTTCCGACTTGTGGTCATTGTTGACATGTGGTCGTTGTCGACATGTGGTCGTTGTTGACACGTGGTATTTGTTGACAGTGGTCGGTGTTGCCAGTAGTCGTTGTTGACAGTTGTCGGTTTTGACATCATGGTGGTCGTTGTTGATATGTGTTCTTTGCTGACAGGTAGTCGTTGTTAACATGTAGTCATTATCGACAGGTAGTTATTGTTGACAGGTGGTCGTTGTTGACAGGTAGTCGTTGTTAACAGGTGGTCTATGTTGACAGTATAAATGCGTTGCTTTCAAATGGTTTGTCGGGAAACCACAAAGGCCGTCGTTAGAGAAAGGTGGTCTTTGGTCTGCGAGAGTTGCCTTGAATGCAGGTTTAAGGTATACATTTTTCTGTATTTTGAAAGAAATACATTTGACATTGTATTGTAGTGGCGGTCTCTGGAGATGATTGTAAGGTGTGCGAGCTAGGCATTGGTGTCCTCTATGATACGCTAGAAGATCCAAACCTTGAAGCACGGATACAGCAATACACCGAGAGTCTGTGCACCGGCTTGGCTGGCAATGACGTAGTGGTAATGATTTCATTTATAGATGGGGTTCGCACACATAACTGTTGCAGTGGTATAAACCACTACTATATAATTCCAATATGCAGTTGTCACGTATAGTCCTATCATTCGAGTTATATGTATGTTGACATGATATATTAACGTTTGTTAAATGAGTTCTCTCGTAGAATAAAGTCTTTATTATTATTATTTTATTTTGCATCGTGGGACTGTGTCTTAACGTAAAACGGAAAGCACGCACTCATTTTAAGTGTGTTTTTACGTTTATTTATCGTCGCTACCGGTTGCCCATATGAGCGACGCCTCCTAAAGAGATTAGTTAATTTAGATTTTGGAGGATAGTGCATGATACAGACAGAGACCAATTCCAGGATCTCCTCTGGTTCTTTTACGTGCACGGTGTAAAGCACCGACACAAGTCCTCGGTTTAACGTCACATCTGAAAGACTGTTAATTTTATTAGGGTCAGACGGGGGATCGAACCTGCGATCCCTGGATTACCAGTCCAGCGTGTTACCACTGGACTACATTTCCGTCTGTCACTCATTTTAATGATGGACAACACTGTTACATTATATAATTATATATACATGTATATTAATTACTGTATAATTTATAAGACATAATAACTTATGAGTGCCAATCACTAATGTTGTCGGAACTTGTGACCCAACCCATTTGCTAATTATTTATGTGCTATATGATTGTTATTGTTACATACATGTATATAGAGCATTACAATAGTTTCAAATCAAATGCATACGTACGGTCCCTTGTACGTACGGTCCCTTGTAGGTCCCTTGTAGGTACGGTCCCTTGTACGTATGGTCCCTTGTACGTACGGTCCCTTGTAGGTCCCTTGTACGTACGGTCCCTTGTAGGTCCCTTGTAGGTACGGTCCCTTGTACGTATGGTCCCTTGTACGTATGGTCCCTTGTACGTACGGTCCCTTGTAGGTCCCTTGTAGATACGGTCCCTTGTACGTATGGTCCCTTGTACGTACGGTCCCTTGTACGTACGGTCCCTTGTAGGTCCCTTGTAGGTCCCTTGTAGATACGGTCCCTTGTACGTATGGTCCTTTGTACGTACGGTCCCTTGTAGGTACGGTCCCTTGTACGTATGGTCCCTTGTACGTACGGTCCCTTGTAGGTACGGTCCCTTGTACGTACGGTCCCTTGTATGTACGGTCCCTTGTACATACGGTCCCTTGTAGGTCCCTTGTACGTACGGTCCCTTGTAGGTCCCTTGTACGTAAGGTGCCTTGTACGTACGGTCGTACGGTCCCTTGTACGTACGGTCCCTTGTAGGTCCCTTGTACGTACGGTCCGTCCCTATGTACGTACGGTCCCTTGTACGTACCCCTTGTACGGTACGGTCCCGTGTAAGTACGGTCCCTTGTACGTACGGTTGACACACTGAATGGAGTGCCATACGGTGCATCACTTCGTCTGTGAAATGAAGTTCTAGGGCATTTTACTGATGTAATCCATGATCGTCACGAGGTAGAGAGAAGAATGTGGAATTTAAATGCCTTGCCTAAGGTCACAATCAAACATATTGTCCTCGTATTTCGTTCAGATAGATTTCCATGAGAATTATACACTCAACAACATTCCTAATCGGTCACCTGGTGTTTTACAGTATTTGGAGCAAATTAATAATCATATACTATCAAGATTCATATCATCTTATTTGATAGTTTTTATTACAGATCGTTAAACAATGAATTGCAGTATAACCATCTGGAATATAATGACTGAACATATTTATATTGTATCAGTCCAGTGGTAACAGGCTAGACTGGTAATCCAGGGATCGCAGGTTCGATCCCCCGTCTGACCCTAATACAATTAACAGTCTTTCAGATGGGACATTAAACCGAGGCCTCGTGTCGGTGCTGTACACTGTGCACGTAAATTAACCAGAGGAGACTCTGGAATGGGTCTCTGTCTGTATCATTGCACTATCCTCCAAAAATCTAAAATGACTAATCTCTTCAGGAGGCGTCGCTCATATGTGCAACCGGTAGCGACGATAAACAAACGTAAAACGCACAAACACATATTGTATCATTATTACTTGGCTCAAATATTATAAACACCAGGTGACCGATTAGAAATTTGAATGCAATTTTCAACAAACATGAACAGTAATGAATGGAAATATATAGTTCATGAAAACTAATCTCATCATTCCTTAAAGGAACATACATACATACATACATACATGAACACTAATCTCACCATTTGAACACAATATCATACCTCACATGTAACTTATCCCCCTGCACGCTAGCGGCAGATAAAATAACTTTTGCAAACAACATAGAGCCAGATCAGACGGCACGTTTTCCAGATCAGACGGCACAAAACGTGCCGTCTGATCAGGCTCTATGCGGTTTGCTATTCGGATAGTGGAGCTAAATCACTTGGCTAGGAAAGAGGTAACCATATAAACAAGTTGTTTTCTCCTCAATCCTACATGTATTTTGATATTGTGTATATTCATTGAAATAAAATATTGTTTAAACTAAATCACTTGGCCTAATAGCAAACAACATGGATCATGATCAGACGCGTCATTTCTCAACATGAAAGGGGTTAAAGGTCTATATATAGTAAAATTCATGTATGTTACAATTTCATTTCAGTGCAATTCTGTATCGCAGGAAGTGACGCAGTATCTAAGTGCAGTAGCAGAAGAGCTCCGTCATTCGACATTCCTCAAAAACGCCTGTCAGGTAGTTTAGTTTGTGATCTTACATGTACAATTACATGTACTAGTGTTCGTTAATAATTTGATCAGTCTATTTTATGCAGCACCATCTATTTGTAACAATAGTAAAAGTGTCTGTGTGTGTGTATGTATGTGTGTGCGCGCGCGCGCACGTGCGTGCGTGTTTTACGTTTATATCACTACCGGTTGCCCGTATTAGCGAAGCCTCCTGAGGTGATTAGTCATTTTAGATTCCAGATTCCCATTCCAGATTATCCTCTGGTTCTATTACGTGAACGGTGTAAAGCACCGACACGAGACCTCGGTTTGAAGTGGCATCAGAAAGACTGCTAATATCATTAGGGTCAGACGCGGGATCGAACCTGCGATACCTGGATTCGTAGTCCAACGTGTTAACCACTGGATTACTGGCCAGTCTATATTTTACCTTCCCTAGAACACCAGTGTCACATGGTTACCTGGAGGGCAGTGGAGCAATAACGCTTGGGAGTGGAGTATGTATCGCCCGTGAGCGATACTTGGGCATATTTGGTATACACATTAATGTTCTTACCAACTGTGTGCAAACATCCGCTCCTGTGCGTTACTTGCCTCGCTCCAGAGCATTATTACTCCACCATACATAGGTAAGCGATTGGACACGGTATATTTTGTAGATCAATTAATGAAACTAGTCTAGATACATCTGTTGCGATTCTGGCAACCTAGCCTCATTTTGAATTTTTCTATTTAATTTTTTTTCGAATTCGGTACAATATCTGAATATTCTAAAATTTGGCGGATGCATGATGCATAAATTATCTCATATGGATTTCCGATCTAGTTTGTAATTGTGTCTTCGCATTATATATTCGCTACAAGGCATGTTCCTTAATGAAAGACAGGTATTAAGTCAGGTAAGTATGCCAAGTACAATCCTTAGTAAAAATAATCATAAACCCCTATGTTATATGTTTGTGTTGAAACACGTTTCAGACTCGTAAAGACTTATACAAAATAACACAAACATACCTTGATTATTTGCTAACCTCGTCTTCGTTTCAGAGAGCCAATATCTGCCCAGAAGATGACAACGAGGAGCTCACGTTCGAGTGATCAAAGTTGCTCGTACAATGAATATAACCAGCCTCTCCAAGTACCTTACAACGTAGCCCTTCTTATAACTAGTGCTGTGCTATTGCCCATTAATTAATTCGCTCGCCCACATGGTTCGCCTGAGGCGAGGGTAAATAAGCTCGATCATCATCACCATTAATTAGTCTTACACAACTTTGTGCATTGTAGAGAGGCATATAATCGATAGTATTGATATAAACCGTATCCATTTTGGGATTCGTGACCAAATTCAGTCAAATGACATATCACTATTGCTGACGTATTCTATATAGCGTTCACGCTCAAAACTCTATATTTAGATATTCGTACATGCGCAGACGTTCAATGTCCATATAGCATATTTCCGCTTCAGTGCGCTTATGTAACAG
>CM026403.1:35304940-35326336 GCA_014843695.1 Archivesica marissinica
ACTTAATGTGTTTGTGCAAACCATGCTACTCGATGCAACAGACCATCTTCACGGCGGGAATGACAATATAACAAAACCGACCGAAACTAATGCAACTCGCCGTGAGTTATTTCAATCGCGGTTCGTGTTCCGCTACACCAACTTCACGCAGCAATGGCCGCTCGCTGCACCAACCTCATGCAGCAATGGCCTCTCGCCGCACCAACCGCACGCAGCAATGGCCGCTCGCTGCACCAACCTCACGCAGCAAGGATCGCGCGCTGCACCAACCTCAAGTAGCAAGGGCCGCTCGCTGCACCAACCACATGCAGCAATGGCCGCTCGCTGCACCAACCTCACGCAGCAAAGGCCGCTCGCTGCACCAACCTCATGCAGCAATGGCCGCTCGCTGCACCAACCTCACGTAGCAAGGACCACGCCCTGCACCAACCTCACGTAGCAATGGCCGCTCGCTGCACCAACCTCATGCAGCAATGGTTTGTTGTGCCGCTCGCTGCACAACCTCACGTAGCAAGGACCAAGCTCTGCACCAACCTCACGTAGCAAGCCGCTCGCTGCACAACCTCACGTCAGCAAGGCCGCTCGGCTGCACCAACACATCATCAATGGCCGCTCGCTGCACCAACCTCACGTAGCAATGGCCGCTCGTTGCACCAACCTCACGTAGCAAGGACCAATCGCTGCACCAACCTCACATAGCAAGGACCAATCGCTGCACCAACCTCACGTAGCAAGGACCAATCGCTGCACCAACCTCACGTAGCAAGGACCAATCGCTGCACCAACCTCACGTAGCAAGGACCAATCGCTGCACCAACCTCACGTAGCAAGGACCAATCGCTGTACCAACCGCTGGGGGTGTCGAATTATTTCAAGGAAGGAAGCTATCTAGTTGGCTTGCAGAAGGTCGCTGGTTCAACCGGGGTACCCATGTTTGCCTGAAATCCGGCTCGGAGTGGCACAGAGATCTTCCTCTACAGCTGGGAGAGTCGCCATGAAGCGCCATTGAACGTGAAAATGGCGCTTCATAAATTTGGTATAATATTATACTACTATGAGAGTCGCTGTTAATTGTGACTTTAAATCTCCAAAACCAACACGTATACATACTTCTTCCGGCGGGGCAGATGTTTAGCTTCTTGCAGGTCATTGGGTTGATGTAGTGAGGCAACAAATGGATCAAATATCGCCCGTATGTATTAACAATTTGTATGCATTCTACTTTGTATAATGGAACAAAATTACACATGGACTTCATGGTATGCAGAATAAAGTTCTGTAGAGAGAGAAAACCATACATTTACGTAATGAATGCCTTCGGCCTCCACACACCATTTAACCACCCCCAATGTAGTTCATACCCAGATTTAGTTTAATCATATTGTGTTGCTTATTTATGTACAATACAATTACGAGCATAGGCCTGATAAATGTACGAACAATGTACAATGCAATTACGAGCATAGGCCTGATAAATGTACGAACAATGTACAATGCAATTACGAGCATAGGCCTGATAAATGTACGAACAATGTACAATGCAATTACGAGCATATGCCTGATAAATGTACGAACAATGTACAATGCAATTACGAGCATAGGCCTGATAAATGTACGAACAATGGACAATACAATAGAGCATAGGCCCGATAAATGTACGAACAATGTACAATGCAATTACGAGCATATGCCTGATAAATGTACGAACAATGTACAATGCAATTACGAGCATAGGCCTGATAAATGTACGAACAATGTACAATGCAATTACGAGCATAGGCCTGATAAATGTACGAACAATGTACAATGCAATTACGAGCATAGGCCTGATAAATGTACGAACAATGTACAATGCAATTACGAGCATAGGCCTGATAAATGTACGAACAATGTACAATGCAATTACGAGCATATGCCTGATAAATGTACAAACAATGTACAATGCAATTACGAACATAGGCCTGATAAATGTACGAACAATGTACAATACAATTACGAGCATAGGCCCGATAAATGTACGAACAATGTACAATGCAATTACGAGCATAGGCCTGATAAATGTACGAACAATGTACAATGCAATTACGAGCATATGTCTGATAAATGTACGAACAATGTACAATGCAATTACGAGCATAGGCCTGATAAATGTACGAACACTGGACAATGCAATTACGAGCATATGTCTGATAAATGTACGAACAATGTACAATGCAATTAGAGCATAGGCCTGATAAATGTACGAACAGTGTACAATGCAATTACGATCATATGCATGATAAATGTACGAACAATGTACAATACCATTACAACCATATGCCTGATAAATGTACGAACAATGGACAATGCAATTACGAGCATATGCCTGATAAACGTACGAACAATGTACAATGCAATTACGAGCATATGCCTGATAAATGTACGAACAATGTACACTACAATTACGAGCATATGTCTGATAAATGTACGAACAGTGTACAATACAATTACGAGTATGTGCCTGATAAATGTACGAACAATGTACAATACAATTACGAGCATAGGCCTGATAAATGTACGAACAATGTACAATGCAATTACGAGCATAGGCCTGATAAATGTACGAACAATGTACAATGCAATTACGAGCATATGCCTGATAAATGTACGAACAGTGTACAATATAATTACGAGCATAAGCCTGATAAATGTACGAACAATGTACAATACAATTACGAGCATAGGCCTGATAAATGTACGAACAATGTACAATACAATTACGAGCATATGCCTGATAAATGTACGAACAATGTACAATACAATTACGACCATATGCCTGATAAATGTACGAACAATGTACAATACAATTACGAGTATAGGCCTGATAAATGTAAGAACACAATGACATACCTATAGTGCTATGTTTATTCTTGAATACAGGGAGTTATAAGTTAGGTGCAAATTGTTTGGGCAACAAGCTTTACCAACATTAGCTAGAAGTCGTGATAGCGCAATGGATGCGCATTCGCTTCAGGTCAGGTGCGAATGATCCGGAGTTCGTGCCACTCTGGAGCCGTTACGAGTGTGCCCTTAGGCAAGACATTTAAATTCCACACTGCCTCTTCTCTCTCCCTCGTGGCGATGGATTCCATCAGGAATGAGGTCTCGAGAGCGATTAATATAAGTTTGTATCAACTAACATTAGCTAGTACCCTCCTTCAAACAATACACAGATGGAAACTATTAACCAGCGATTTAAGACGTATATTTACATTAATTATTCGTTTCAGTAACAAAAACGAAAAATATAGCACACTCGCATTTAAAGTATATTGTCCAGGATTTGCGATTTGTCGTTTGTCGGATCTGGTAAATAGGTCATCCTTGGAACAACGTAAACTGTAAGACACGCCTTTTTTGCGAGGAACGCTACTCAACAATGCATGTGTCAGCTGTATATCGTTATGTCAGGAAATTCATACGAAAATGGATACAAACAGATACTGATCGGATAACATACAGGCTGCACGTGCTTACTGATCGGATAACCTACAAGCTGCGCGTGGTTACTGATCGGATAACCTACAAGCCGCACGTGGTTACTGATCGGATACCTACAAGCTGCACGTGGTTACTGATCGGATAACCTACAAGCCGCATGTGGTTACCGATCTGATAACCTACAAGCCGCACGTGGTTACTGATCGGATAACCTACAAGCTACACGTGGTTACTGATCGGATAACCTACAAGCTGCACGTGGTTACTGATCTGATAACATACAAGCCGCACGTGGTTACTGATCGGATAACCTACAAGCTACACGTGGTTACTGATCGGATAACCTATAAGATGCACGTGGTTACTGATCGGATAACCTACAAGCCGCACGTGGTTACTGATCGGAAAACCTACAAGCTACACGTGGTTACTGATCGGATAACCTACAAGATGCACGTGGTTACTGATCGGATAACCTACACGCCGCACGTGGTTACTGATCGGATAACCTACAAGCTACACGTGGTTACTGATCGGATAACCTACAAGATGCACGTGGTTACTGATCGGATAACCTACAAGCTACACGTGGTTACTGATCGGATAACCTACAAGCTGCACGTGGTTACTGATCGGATAACCTACAAGCTGCACGAGGTTACTGATCGGACAACCTACAAGCTGCACGTGGTTACTGATTGGACAACCTACAAGCTGCACGTGGTTACTGATCGGATAACCTACAAGATGTACGTGGTTACTGATTGGACAAGCTATACGTGATAACTGTTCGGATAAAAGACTGATAGTACTAGTGTATGGGTTACTATTCGTATGAAATCGTTTTACCATGTGTCGTCTGGAATGGAGAAAGACAGCAGCGATCTTCACCGCATTCTCACACAATATACAAGGCAAACCTTCCAGCTGAGATTCTAAAATAATACACAATGTACAAGGCAAACCTTCTAGCTGAGATTCTAAAATAATACACAATGTACAAGGCAAACCTTCCCGCTGAGATTCTAAAATAATACACTATGTACAAGGCAAACCTTCCAGCTGAGATTCTAAAATAATACACAATGTACAAGGCAAACTTTTCAGCTGAGATTCTAAAATAATACACAATGTACAAGGCAAACATTCCCGCTGAGATTCTAAAATAATACACAATGTACAAGGCAAACCTTCCAGCTGAGATTCTAAAATAATACACAATGTACAAGGCAAACCTTCCAGCTGAGATTCTAAAACAATACACAATGTATAAGGCACACTTTTCAGCTGAGATTATAAATTAATATGCAAACATTCCGACCCCAATGATAGTGAATAAAACAACACACGTGTTCTTCCGCGTCAACGAGAGTGAATAAAACAACACACGTAATCTTCCGCGTCAACGAGAGTGAATAAAACAACACACATTTTCTTCCGCGTCAACGAGAGTGAATAAAACAACACACGTATTCTTCCGCGTCAACGAGAGTGAATAAAACAACACACATTTTCTTCCGCGTCAACGAGAGTGAATAAAACAACACACGTATTCTTCCGCGTCAACGAGAGTGAATAAAACAACACACATTTTCTTCCGCGTCAACGAGAGTGAATAAAACAACACACGTATTCTTCCGCGTCAACGAGAGTGAATAAAACAACACACATTTTCTTCCGCGTCAACGAGAGTGAATAAAACAACACACGTATTCTTCCGCGTCAACGAGAGTGAATAAAACAACACACATTTTCTTCCGCGTCAACGAGAGTGAATAAAACAACACACGTATTCTTCCGCGTCAACGAGAGTGAATAAAACAACACACATTTTCTTCCGCGTCAACGAGAGTGAATAAAACCGCGCACGTTTTCTTCCCCGCAAAAAGAGAGATTAATAGAATTTGTATGAACTTGTTTTTCTGTATTCTAACATGACTCGACATTATATCTGTATACGCAAATAAGGAAGTTACCGTGATTAAATCTGCAATATGCTGCAAGCGTAGCGTCATTTTACCAGTATTTATGTGATGTCATTTACGCTTTATAAAATATACCAACTATTTTTGCGATTTGTAGATATTGTGGTCATGTTAGAATCGAAATCATGTTTGTATATGAGTTATTGATAGTCGATAAAAACAATGGTTTATCCTTCTAAGCGCCGGAATTAACCGCCTCGGTATACGGTCTGTTTTGGTAATTCCTACGCGTCAGAATTCCAAACCGTGTTTTAGGCCTATTCACCATTAAATACCTGAAAAACGAAATATTATTTCTAAATTAAGCTTGAGTTTACCTGAAAGCTCCGTTTCTGTACTGGTGTCAGAGTCAATGTCAATAGCAGATTCACACTGTGCCAATTCCTGACACAGTTGTTCTGGGGACAGGTTAGCGAGAATGGAACACTGGTCTGATCTGATCCCATGTAAAGCTTCACATACGGCGATTAACAGACGATCTCTCTAACAACCGAAAATAAAACAATTGAATTCATACAGATGTATTAGCAATAAATATAAGCAGTACATTTGATGAAGTGTAAATCTCGGCACATATAAACGGCTTGTGGGTGTTCGGTGGTTCCACCTGGGTACTCATCCTTGTCTAGTGTGCTACCTGGAGGGGCACACAAATAGTTCTAGGATTAGGGTTTTTTCATGACAAAAAGGTATTATACAGTGGGGTGTTTTGTAAAAGCGGCCATCAGCCAAAAAACAATCAAGGAGACCAAATAGCACACACATTTATTCGTTTGTAGCATTATTCGCCGATAAACAACGGCAATACAAATATTATTACCTAAATAAAACACGGCTACGACCGGTCTATGGCTGTTGAATGTTGCTTCACCCGTAAAAAGAAATGTAAATCGCGTGACGTAAATAAGTCATAGTATAAGGTGACAAAGTTCACATTTTTTTAATTTGTAACGTAACTCGTATTTGCTACGTGGTAATCATGTTTTAAATGCATCTTCGTGTATATTATTGTGTTAATCGTGTGAATGGAGCACGCGCGACTATGACGTCACAACACGTACTTTGCTATGACGTTGCAACAAGTACATATTTAAGAAGTGGGTCAACATGTGTAACGTTCAAATAGCGGCCATTTGCACAACTTTAAATCGGAATTAAATACAGCAATTGAGCAGGA
Organism: Archivesica marissinica; assembly: GCA_014843695.1. Classification (NCBI taxonomy): domain Eukaryota; kingdom Metazoa; phylum Mollusca; class Bivalvia; order Venerida; family Vesicomyidae; genus Archivesica; species Archivesica marissinica. Next base: position 35,311,583 of record CM026403.1, read on the forward strand.
TTTGTAGTGTTATTAACCAGCCATACAGGACATATAGTGTGGATAGTGCCACAGAAGGTACTTACAGGGGGTATTTTGTAATGCAATCAGCCAAATAACAGACAAGGGGGAACTAGTACACATGTTTTCGTTTATAACATTATATTGGGTCATGTTCGAATAGGACAAATTTTATCTTGCCGTTGTTTATCGGCGAATAAAACAGTTTGTCATTCTGGTGCGTAATAATTAATTAATTCCTATGCATGAGGACACCATACCGTGGCATATAGTATTTCCTAATTTAACAACGACACAATGCCGAGTCATGTTAGAATATGACGATAGCCCATACTCGCGTAGGCAGTACTAGATGCATACGTATATGGTGTGCATCCGTTTATCTTTAATTTGGAGCATAATGGCTGAATCGTTATGGTCGTTCTCTTAAAACCGCTGTAGGTTCGAATCCTACTGGGGTGTGGAATTATTTCATGTGAGTAAGCCATCCATCTGGTGTGTGGAAGGTTGGTGGTTCTATCCCCCAGGTACCCGTCATCGCCTGATATACTGCCCGGAGATCTACATCCACGAGAACAGCTGGAGAGCCCCCCATGCGCTGATATACTGCCCGGAGATCTACATCCACGAGAACAGCTGGAGAGCCCCCCATGCGCTGATATACTTCCCGGAGATCTACATCCACGAGAACAAGCTGGAGAGTCCCCCATAGGCTGATATACTGCCCGGAGGGGCATCAGGATCTACATCCACGAGAACAGCTGGAGAGCCCCCCATAGGCTGATATACTGCCCGGAGGGGGCACCAGGATCTACATCCACGAGAACAGCTGGAGAGCCCCCCATGCGCTGATATACTGCCCGGAGACAATCTACATCCACGAGAACAGCTGGAGAGCCCCCCATGCGCTGATATACTGCCCGGAGATCTACATCCACGAGAACAGCTGGAGAGCCTCCGCCCCCCCCATACGCTGTTGGTGCGACTATAAACCACCAATACAAACAAACAATACGTTAGCATAGATCATATTTACCATGTCGCCGCTCACCATCGTGTTCACGGATTCCACCATGGTCTTGCATTGAGAGCACTTGTCCACGCCTGCAGGGCTTCCTGTGTCGTGTAATTAAAATTAATTTTAATGTTATGCCGAAACATAACAAATATTAATAACATATAAATAACAAATGCTTATCAGTTACTTGAAAATAAAGATTAACGAGTTTTAGTTTTGGCAAACAAACATATACTCAAACGCAAAAGAAAGTGTGCATATAGGTTTTTCTTAATATTCCTTATATCCATAATAGAAATCGTATGATGTTTGGTACCACTGTTTAGCTTATTCAATTGCCTACAAACCCAACTAACATTTTTTAAAATAGCGGTTACTATAGATGCACAGAATTCGGTTACATGTGTTTAGGGTCAAAATGAAAAATACACAAACTGTGATATTAGTGTTATTGTGAGTATAATCACGTTTTGCAGCTCTCCTAATGGTTTTGTTGTGATTATTTGATTAATACCGGGTATGGCCGCCTTGACCTAACTCTACGACCAAGAACATCCTAGATATGCTCGATTGGGTTGAGGTCAGGAGAAACGGCAAGGCAAAGCGTTAACGCCATTTGTATTTATGTATTGCTGCGTTAGTTGTGCCGTGTGCGGACGTGCATTGTCGTGCATCAATGTGGCGGGTGCATACTGATTAACGAATGGAACAGCTACTGGTCTTAACACCTGGTTAATGTACTCGGCTGCATTAAGATTGCCATTAACAATAACCAGATCAGTTTTCCTGTTTCCCATGATCCCGCCCCAAACCATAACACTGCCCCCGCCAAACCTGTTTCTCTCTACAACACAGGCGTCAGCAAATCGCTCCCCTCTCCTCCTAAATACCCTCATCCTCCCATCAGGATGACTCAGGTTAAACCTAGATTCATCGGAAAAGACAATTCTATCCCACTGACGTCTTTGCCAACGGAGATGAAGCCGTGCCCAATTCAAACGAGCAACGCGATGACGTCGTTCGAGTACATTACCAACGTAAGCCCGTCTAGGTCTGATAGTCCGAACACAATGACGCAGACGCATCAGAACTGTGTCCCTGCTAATACCGTACTGCCTCTCTGTAGCGCTAGCACTTTGGAAACGACGACTGGTGTGTGTCAGTTCAAAATGACGGTCTAATCTGACGTCAGTTACACGAGGCCTGCCGGTTCGAGGACGATCGGCAACTGTTCCTGTTTGCTGGAACCTGGCACGAAGGTTACTTACTGTGTTTCTGTGACAATTAAATGCCCGTGAAGCAGTATCATTGGAGTCACCTCTGCTATGCATCATCAGAACTTCAATCCGTTGACGTTGAGAGAGTCTGGGCATGGCGAGTTTTGAAAATATTCAAATTGCTGTGTGTATTTCTTACTCATAGATGTTGTAAGAAAGTAATGAGAGATTATTTGACCGATTTCACATTTGTCCAGACATTGCACGGGCAAATCGTGCAAAACGCTTGTATAGGGACGTTACGTAACAATACTGACACAATACTGACAGATATAGCCATGTTCAACACAGTGGCATGCGCGCTTCACGTGCTACACATATGAAAGATTTATAACCGATATAAATATAGCTATCATAAAACGAAACGTGCACACTTTCTTTTGCGTTTGAGTATACAACAAAACCTGATAGGAAAATAACTTTGTTTAGCCTCTGTTTTCTGCATTTAATGTTTTAAGATTGCCCTTATATTGATATACATATATTGTCGCAAACTCTCCTTTTTCTTCTTGTATGTATATGACTCAGTTGCTTCGGCTCTTACCAGGGTCTATCCTATTGTAGACTCGCTGGAGTTGTCTAGGGGGTTTCTTCTTCGATATATGTATTAATGATAACTCAACACAGTCTTACATTTCTTCTATATAATATCTTGTCTAAATTGGCATCAGAGATCTTCATATATATATAATCAGTGATTTATATATATATACATCGTATCATTAAACGCTTATTTAACAATCCAATTGTGTGAGCCGACTATGCGCTACACAGTATAATTAACTCCAGTCTCTCTAATCCGTCATTACTCAATATCACTATAATCTAATCAAGGTTTCTGATTTATTAACTTTTAATCACCTTCGATATGGTTCGCCGAAACTCTCTGTTTCTTCTACGGCTGAACGATTTTATTTAATTATTCGACAAATCTTTATAAGTTATAATTCTTATAATGTCCATAATATCTAAGTATCATAGAAACAGTTTATCTGTTCTATATAATAGAATGAGATCACGCCACTCTCTCTCCTGGAGGTAGGCTTTAGTGTTCTGATCTTAGTTAATAAAATCCATTTCTTATATACACGATTGAATCAGTGTCTATATGATATAACAATTCCTAAAACATCTGTTATTCCTAACATCTGTTATGTTATCTAATATTACACCATCAAACCAGTTCGTCGCCTTTATATTACATAACTGGACACCTGCAACCACGGACTCGATAAACTGAGATTAGGCCTAAAATCTTAAGTCATTTCCCGCGCGAAGCGAGACTGATAATTTTAGGCGCGAAAATAATAGCAGACGATTATGCATAAAACAAATATATATATATATTACATGGTAAACACTTGGCCATATATAGAAACAGTTTAATGTATTTATATAATACATTACTATTTATATATAACAATAATAAACATTTCGTGCAAATAATTGTGGTTTTGCACAATATGTATTGAGTGAAATAAAAAAACAATTACGTTTATTGATCGTCGCTACCGGTTGCCCATTTGAGCGACGCCTTCTGTGTAGTGTACACTTAAATACCTTGCATACAACATTATTTCACTCACAGACGGATCCCATATGTAGTCCAGTAGTAACACGCTGGACTGGTATGTAGTCCAGTGGTAACACGCTGGACTGGTATGTAGTCCAGTGGTAACACGCTGGACTGGTAATCCAGGGATCGCAGGTTCGATCCCCCGTCTGACCCTAATAAAATTAACAGTCTTTCAGATGGGACGTTAAACCGAGGTCTCGTGTCGGTGCTTTACACCGTGCACGTAAAAGAACCAGATGAGACTCTGGAATGGGTCTCTGTCTGTATCATGCACTATCCTCCAAAATCTAAAATAACAAATCTCTTCAGGAGGCGTCGCTCATATGGGCAACCGGTAGCGACGATAAATAAACGTAAAAAAAGGTCCCATTGACATGCTATGTAATAATACGTTGTATACATGTATACTAGGCATGGTGACTTTGTAATGAACTATATATCTATAAAATGCAATACACATATTGTTCACCAGACCATTCGCCAGGTTATAAAACGTTTCTCCAATCTCAAACTATGTCTCAAGCTTCTGATTGGTTCAGCTGAGTGCAAATCTCAGACTCAACCATGCAGTGGAAGTCGTGATAGCGCAGTGGATGCGCGTTCGCTTCAGGTGCGAAAGGTCTGGAGTTCGAGCCCCGCTGGAGCTGTTACGATTGTGTCCTTAGGCAAGGCATTTAATTTCCACGTTGCCTCTTCTCTCTCCCTCGTGGCGATGGATTCCATCAGGAATGAGGTCTCGAGAGTGATTAATATAAGTTGTAAGAACTTGTTTCGCAATCGAGCTAAAATAAATTTGTATAAACTAACCAATCAAATTATTTGAGTTTCAGTTTGAGATGGGAGAAAAGTTTTAAAACCTCGGGCCCTGGAACTCTACTATATGTTCGATATTATTGTCAATAAATTGCACAAGAACTTACCATTGACGGCTCCAGCAATGACAAGCACAACAACACAAGCAACACTAAACATTGCCATATCTGTGCAGGGAAATAAAGTGATGTACGTTTCACTTTTCAATATATTATATACATGATATACATGTAGTTGAATAAAACGTTGTCGGAAGTGCTTGAGTCGTTGTGATCGATAAGTTGAAGTGTTTATGAATTACTGTATCATGTACACATAGAATGATATACAAATAGACAACATGGTCATTGCGCATTGTCAGTTACCCGAGTATTCACACAACATAGCCTCATGCAAAGTAAGATTGATCACGGGTTCTGCCTTCGGCTCGTGAATTATCTCATCGTGCACGTGCAAACCTGTGATGTATCTTACTCTGATATACTAGTACACACTAACTTGTGGAAGTCGTGATAGCGCAGTGGTAGCGCAGTGATGACGCAGTGGTAGCGCAGTGGTGAAGCAGTTGTGGCGCAGTGATGGCGCAGTGATAACGCAGTGATAGCGCAGTAGTAGCGCTGTGGTAGCGCAGTGATAGCGCCGTAGTAGCGCAGTGATAGCGCAGTAGTAGCGCAGTGATAACGCTGTGATAGCGCAGTGATAGCGCAGTAGTAGCGCTGTGGTAGCGCAGTGATAGCGCAGTAGTAGCGCAGTGATAGCGCAGTAGTAGCGCAGTGCTAACACAGTGATAGCGCAGTGATCGCACAGTGCTGGCGCAGTGATAGCGCATGTTAGTGCAGTGATAGCGCAGTAGTAAATGATAGCGCAATGGTAGCGCAGTAGTAGCGCAGTGGCAGCGCATGTTAGTGCAGTGATAGCGCAGTAGTATGTCAATGATAGCGCAATGGTAGCGCAGTAGTAGCGCAGTGGCAGAGCAGTGATAGCGCAGCAGTAAATGATAGCGCAATGGTAGCGCAGTAGTAGCACAGTGGCAGCGCATGTTAGTGCAGTGATAGCGCAGTAGTATGTCAATGATAGCGCAATGGTAGCGCAGTAGTAGCGCAGTGGCAGAGCAGTGATAGCGCAGTAGTAGGTCAATGATAGCGCAATAGTAGCGCCGTAGTAGCGCAGTAGCAGGTCAATGATAGCGCAATGGTAGCGCAGTAGTAGCGCAGTGATAGCGCAGTATTAGCGCAGTGATAGCACAGTGATAGCGATGCAGCGCAGTCAGTGGTAGCGCAGTGATAGCGGAGCAGTATAAATGAAGGGTAAATGGATGGAGCTGTATGACAAGCAGTGAACCCATCGAATATGCAAATCGTTCGGTATTTCATTACTTTCTAATTTGATAAACGAAGTTTTTCATAACTTAGTTCTCGTAAATACATTACTTAGAATCATCAACTGAGGCGATATAGACTTTCCAAAATGTTATCCTAATGGAATGTATCACCCTAATGATGCCTACACATATAGCAAGCTCAGCTACGCCCCTGAATGTGGCTGTATGCATTATAATACGGTAATGCTGTGTAACAGGACGTGGTCACGTGTCGCTACGCCCCTGAATGTTTATGTATACATTATAATAAGGTAGTACTGTGTAACAGGACGTGGTCACGTGTCGCTACGTCCTGAAAGTGGTTGTATACATTATAATACGGTAATGCTGTGTAACAGGACGTGGTCACGTGTCGCTACGCCCCTGAGGATTATGTGGATGTATACATTATAATACGATAATGCTGTGTACCAGGACGTGGTCACGTGTCGCTATGCCCCTGAATGTGGATGTATACATTATAATAAGGTAGTACTGTGTACCAGGACGTGGTCACGTGTCGCTACGCCCCTGAATGTTTATGTATACATTATAATAAGGTAGTACTGTGTACCAGGACGTGGTCACGTGTCGCTACGCCCCTGAATGTGGATATATACATTATAATACGGTAATGATGTGTAACAGGACGTGGTCACGTGTCGCTACGCCCCTGAATTGGATGTATACATTATAATAAGGTAATACAGTGTAACAGGACGCTACGCCCCTGAATGTGGATGTATACATTATAATACGGTAGTGCTGTGTACCAGGACAAGGTCACGTGTCGCTACGCCCCTGAATGTGGATGTATACATTATAATACGGTAGTTCTGTGTACCAGGACGTGGTCACGTGTCGCTACGCCCCTGAATGTGGATGTATACATTATAATAAGGTAGTACTGTGTACCAGGACGTGGTCACGTGTCGCTACGCCCCTGAAGGTGGCTGTATACATTATAATACGGTAATGCTGTGTACCAGGACGGGTCACGTGTCGCTACGCCCCTGAATGTGGATGTATACATTATAATAAGGTAGTGCTGTGTACCAGGACGTGGTCACGTGTCGCTACGCCCCTGAATGTTTATGTATACATTATAATAAGGTAGTACTGTGTACCAGGACGTGGTCACGTGTCGCTACGCCCCTGAATGTGGATGTATACATTATAATAAGGTAGTACTGTGTACCAGGACGTGGTCACGTGTCGCTACGCCACTGAATGTGGATGTATACATTAGAATAAGGTAGTACTGTGTACCAGGACGTGGTCACGTGTCGCTACGCCCCTGCATGTTTATGTATACATTATAATAAGGTAGTACTGTGTACCAGGACGTGGTCACGTGTTGCTACGCCCTGAATGTGGATGTATACATTATAATACGGTAATGATGTGTAACAGGACGTGGTCACGTGTCGCTATGCCCCTGAATGTGGATGTATACATTATAATAAGGTAATACTGTAACAGGACGCTACGCCCCTGAATGTGGATGTATACATTATAATACGGTAGTGCTGTGTACCAGGACGTGGCCACGTGTCGCTACGCCCCTGAATGTGGATGTATACATTATAATAAGGTAGTACTGTGTACCAGGACGTGGTCACGTGTCGCTACGCCCCTGAAGGTGGCTGTATACATTATAATACGGTAATGCTGTATACCAGGACGTGGTCACGTGTCGGGATATGAACAAGTGTCCTATTACATCTGGTGTGTATCTATCCATCGCAGTATTTCCTAGAACACTTAAGCACAATACATTTAAATGTTAATCAGTTAATTATATCGGACGTGAGTTTCCACATGTAGCCTGTCAAAAGGTTAAATTTCAATTGTGAAGGAGCATGTAATGATGATGGCAACGTACAACTGGCACTAACTGTATAATGGAGCCTAAATTTGCACTTTGGCTTGTGGCGTTCATACCGGCAGATACACATGTTTCTCCCGCCGTAGGTGATGAATAATCTCAAGCATCATCACATCATCAGCAGCATCATCATAATCATCATCATCATAACCATCATCAGGATAATATGTGGAATAGATCAGTGTTCCATGTGCCCTCATTGTTCCAGTGTTGTTGTATTACTCTGTGGTTATATATTGACTCTGCACTAAGCAATAAAAGTGGCTTACTTAATAACACACAATCACACAAACACACAAACACACAAACACACAAACACACAATCACACAAACACACAATAACACAAACACACAAACATACAATCACACAAACATACAATCACACAAACACACAATCACACAAACACACAACCACACACTACCGAGCGTGCAGGATTCGTCGAATCCATAGTGAAGCAGACATACCCATGTATGTGTCTAACAACGGTATCCAGATATGTGTTGTATACATGTATATGCAATATAGGAGTCGTATCACGGTTTTACTAACCCACAGAACTACATAAATACAGGATGCATGCATGATTAGTCCCGATACGTGACTTTATCCACTATAAGGCGTAACTGGACATTATAGTACATACGATATGTATTACAGAAACTATGGAATAGCAAGGAACACATGATTTTAAACTTAACTGAAAATACCAACATATATGATTAGGTAACACCGCCTGCAGATATACAACATATATGATTAGGTAACACCACTTGTAGATCTACAACATATATGATTAGGTAACACCACTTGTAGATCTACAACATATATGATTAGGTAACACCGCTTGTAGATCTACAACATATATGATTAGGTAACACCGATTGTAGATCTACAACATATATGATTAGGTAGCACCGTTTGTAGATCTACAACATATATGATTAGGTTACACCATTTGTAGATCTACAACATATATGATTAGGTAGCACCGTTTGTAGATCTACAACATATATGATTAGGTTACACCATTTGTAGATCTACAACATATATGATTAGGTAGCACCGTTTGTAGATCTACAACATATATGATTAGGTTACACCGTTTGTAGATCTACAACATATATGATTAGGTAGCACCGTTTGTAGATCTACAACATATATGATTAGGTTACACCGTTTGTAGATCTACAACATATATGATTAGGTAGCACCGTTTGTAGATCTACAACATATATGATTAGGTTACACCATTTGTAGATCTACAACATATATGATTAGGTAGCACCGTTTGTAGATCTACAACATATATGATTTGGTTACACCACTTGTAGATATACAACATATATGATTAGGTAACACCATTTGTAGATCTACAACATATATGATTAGGTAACACCACGTGTAGATCTACAAGCTGAGCTGTAATAACATAGTTCTTTTCACCAAAGATCATCGGATAATATTTTCAAATGTGTCGTGTATGAATTATCCCCGCATTCAAGTATGTACACCAATTATATGAGACATTCTACAGATCATGTATTGCATCATGTCTGTACACCAACTATATGAGACATTCTACAGATCATGTATTGCATCAAGTCTGTCCACCAACTATATGAGACATTCTACAGATCATGTATTGCATCGTGTCTGTACACCAACTATATGAGACATTCTACAGATAATATATTACATCAAGTCTGTCCACCAGATATATGAGACATTCTACAGATCATGTATTGCATCAAGTCTGTCCACCAGATATATGAGACATTCTACAGATCATGTATTGCATCAAGTCTGTACACCAACTATATGAGATAGTCTACAGATCATGTATTGCATCAAGTATGTACACCAAATATATGCATCAACACTTGAAATCAGCTAGATGTTTGTATGTTTCTATATGTAGTTATGAACTGTTTGCGGGTGGGGTCATCGCGATGGCCTTTTCTCCGTTCAGTTCATCCCCGATGCAGGCCCCGTAATGGAGAGAATGGAAGGTGTCGATGTCGTTGCGACCTTCACTGAAAGGGCGATAAACGTATGTATTTGGTAACGTATAAACTTTATCTAATGTACAACGATCGCGAAACAAGCTTCAACAACTTATATATTAATTACTTGCATTTGCGCCGATGAAAGCGTATACTTTTTATGTGGTTATTCGTGCGTGAAGACACCGGAGTACCCGGATGAAAACCCATTTAGTTTTGTCACATTTTATTGCAAATCAATAGTAAATATGTCATACACATACAGATACAATACATAGCATGAAAATACAAGAACCATATGTCCGATCTGGCGACCACCGTGCCATCTCACATGCTTCTCGGTCAGAGGATCGAACCCGGGTTGAATTTGTGAGAAGCGAGCGCACTAACAACTGCGCTAATCGGACAACTATTGGTAACATTTGCAAAGGAGAAACAGGGCTACGAGTAGCCTGGGAATAGGCGTCGCTATATGTTGCCTTGTCAGTCAAATAAATATATGTTAACACCGAGACTATTAATTAGGCCGTATTGAGTTTCTGATCATGTCATTTTGCCAGAAGTTAAAAAGTGAAATATCGACAGACTGGCACCCAGGCTGTTATTTTGCCAGAAGTTAATAAGTGAACAATCGACAGACTGACACCCAGGCTGTCATTTTGCCAGAAGTTAAAAAGTGAAAATTCGACAGACTGGCACCCAAGGCTGTCATTATGCCAGAAGCTAAACAGTGAAAAATCAAAAGACTAGCACACAGACTAGGCTACGAGTACAATTGCGTGATAAAAATATGTGTAGAACGTGTGACGTCAGCTCTTGAACAGGAATACAACATTAAGGAATGCAGATCTTACGTGCGCCACGTGGACTTTATTAAACATTCATTGCCAGTGTACGTCTTCCCGTCCGAACCACAAAATGTTATGACGTACATGCATCTCTTCATAGGACGAGAGCTCACACCTGCAACCGATAAAGTACAATAAGGCGAAACAATGTTGGTGCCTTGTCTCCCTAATTGCTTGGTCCGACACGAACGTTTGTTGAACATGTGTGTGAAAAGTCAAGTTAGAGGACATATATCTTTTTATATATCAGATCTATGTCTATTTCTTACATTCAAGTGTTTAACTGTATTACTTATAAGCTTTAGTTTACAGTATACAATATATAGCCACTCAGTCACATGTGGAACTCGTGATAGCGCGTTCTAACTTACAATCTCTGCAAGATGGCCGTATTTCATAGATACATGGGTTGGTGGGGTTCTAACTTAAATCTCTCTACAAGATTGCCGTAGTTCATAGATACATGGGTTGGCGGCGTTCTAACTTACAATCTCTCTGTAAGATGGCCGTAGTTCATAGATACATGGGTTGGCGGGGTTCTAACTTACAATCTCTCTGTACGATTGCCGTAGTTCATAGATACATGGGTTGGCGGGGTTCTAACTTACAATCTCTCTACAAGATTGCCATAGTTCATAGATACATGGGTTGGCGGGCTTCTAACTTACAATCTCTCTGCAAGATTGCCATAGTTCATAGATACATGGGTTGGCGGGGTTCTAACATACAATCTCTCTACAAGATTGCCATAGTTCATAGATACATGGGTTGGCAGGGTTCTAACTTACAATCTCTCTACAAGATTGCCATAGTTCATAGTTTGGCGGGGCTATAACTTACAATCTCTCTACAAGATTGCCGTAGTTCATAGATACATGGGTTGGCGGGGTTCTAACTTACAATCTCTCTACAAGATTGCCATAGTTCATAGTTTGGCGGGGCTATAACTTACAATCTCTCTACAAGATTGCCGTAGTTCATAGATACATGGGTTGGCGGGGTTCTAACTTACAATCTCTCTACACGATTGCCATAGTTCATAGATACATGGTTTGGCGGGGCTATAACTTACAATCTCTCTACAAGATTGCCGTAGTTCATAGATACATGGGTTGGCGGGGTTCTAACTTACAATCTCTCTGTACGATTGCCGTAGTTCATAGATACATGGGTTGGCGGGGTTCTAACTTACAATCTCTCTACAAGATTGCCATAGTTCATAGATACATGGGTTGGCGGGCTTCTAACTTACAATCTCTCTGCAAGATTGCCATAGTTCATAGATACATGGGTTGGCGGGGTTCTAACATACAATCTCTCTACAAGATTGCCATAGTTCATAGATACATGGGTTGGCAGGGTTCTAACTTACGATCTCTCTACGAGATTGTCATAGTTCATAGTTTGGCGGGGCTATAACTTACAATCTCTCTACAAGATTGCCGTAGTTCATAGATACATGGGTTGGCGGGGTTCTAACTTACAATCTCTCTACAAGATTGCCATAGTTCATAGTTTGGCGGGGCTATAACTTACAATCTCTCTACAAGATTGCCGTAGTTCATAGATACATGGGTTGGCGGGGTTCTAACTTACAATCTCTCTACACGATTGCCATAGTTCATAGATACATGGTTTGGCGGGGCTATAACTTACAATCTCTCTACAAGATTGCCGTAGTTCATAGATACATGGGTTGGCGGGGTTCTAACTTACAATCTCTCTGTAAGATTGCCGTAGTTCATAGATACGTGGGTTGGCGGGGTTCTAACTTACAATCTCTCTGTAAGATTGCCGTAGTTCATAGATACGTGGGTTGGCGGGGTTCTAACTTACAATCTCTCTACAAGATATGCCATAGTTCATAGATACATGGGTTGGCGGGGTTCTAACTTACAATCTCTCTGTAAGATTGCTGTAGTTCATAGATACATGGGTTGGTTGGGTTCTAACTTACACAATCTCTCTGTAAGATGGCCATAGTTCATAGATACATGTTTCTGTTTTTAAAACACTACAGGCAATATCCATGTGGTTTTATTTCAACGATATATATGGAGTTGTGCTCTTCTTGTATCAAAGAGATATGTACAATCCTTAGGAAAATCTCCACTAATGGTCCGACGTTTGTGAAGTCCATTACCTGTATTAAATCGTGTTAAATATTGAAGCAAATTCTATATAAGTATTCGACAAAAACCAAATTTTGTGCGTTACGTTTATTTATCGTCGCCACCGGTTGCCCATATGAGCGACGCCATCTTTGAGCTATACTTATACAGGGTGTGTGCTAAAACAAAGTCAACCATGAATCTCCATATAATGGACAAAAAACACACACAAATAGTATTTAAGGTTTTTAATCAAATCAATAAATAATCAATATTTCAACATATGTGAATCAGTTATTTATAAATTAAGAGAACATTCAAAGGGTGTCCGACATCCAATACGAATGCCAACTCTAGTCCGACATCCAATACGAATGCCAACTCTAGTCTGACATCCAATACGAATGCCAACTCTAGTCCGACATCCAATACGAATGCCAACTCTAGTCCGACATCCAATACGAATGCCAACTCTAGTCCGACATCCAATACGAATGCCAACTCTAGTCCGACATCCAATACGAATGCCAACTCTAGTCCGACATCCAATACGAATGCCAACTCTAGTCTGACATCCAATACGAATGCCAACTCTAGTCTGACATCCAATACGAATGCCAACTCTAGTCTGACATCCAATACGAATGCCAACTCTAGTCTGACATCCAATACGAATGCCAACTCTAGTCTGACATCCAATACGAATGCCAACTCTAGTCTGACATCCAATACGAATGCCAACTCTAGTCTGACATCCAATACGAATGCCAACTCTAGTCTGACATCCAATACGAATGCCAACTCTAGTCTGACATCCAATACGAATGCCAACTCTAGTCTGACATCCAATACGAATGCCAACTCTAGTCTGACATCCAATACGAATGCCAACTCTAGTCTGACATCCAATACGAATGCCAACTCTAGTCTGACATCCAATACGAATGCCAACTCTAGTCTGACATCCAATACGAATGCCAACTCTAGTCTGACATCCAATACGAATGCCAACTCTAGTCTGACATCCAATACGAATGCCAACTCTAGTCTGACATCCAATACGAATGCCAACTCTAGTCTGACATCCAATACGAGTGCCAACTCTAGTCTGACATCCAATACGAATGCCAACTCTAGTCCGACATCCAATACGAGTGCCAACTCTAGTCCGACATCCAATACGAGTGCCAACTCTAGTCCGACATCCAATACGAGTGCCAACTCTAGTCCGACATCCAATACGAGTGCCAACTCTAGTCCGACATCCAATACGAGTGCCAACTCTAGTCCGACATCCAATACGAGTGCCAACTCTAGTCCGACATCCAATACGAGTGCCAACTCTAGTCCGACATCCAATACGAGTGCCAACTCTAGTCTGACATCCAATACGAGTGCCTAGTCCGACATCCAATACGAGTGCCAACTCTAGTCTGACATCCAATCCAATACGAGTGCCAACTCTAGTCCGACATCCAATACGAGTGCCAACTCTAGTCCGACATCCAATACGAGTGCCAACTCTAGTCCGACATCCAATACGAGTGCCAACTCTAGTCCGACATCCAATACGAGTGCCAACTCTAGTCCGACATCCAATACGAGTGCCAACTCTAGTCCGACATCCAATACGAGTGCCAACTCTAGTCCGACATCCAATACGAGTGCCAACTCTAGTCCGACATCCAATACGAGTGCCAACTCTAGTCCGACATCCAATACGAGTGCCAACATCCAATACGAGTGCCAACTCTAGTCCGACATCCAATACGAGTGCCAACTCTAGTCCGACATCCAATACGAGTGCCAACTCTAGTCCGACATCCAATACGAGTGCCAACTCTAGTCCGACATCCAAT
>CM026403.1:35327336-35457187 GCA_014843695.1 Archivesica marissinica
AACTCTAGTCCGACATCCAATACGAGTGCCAACTCTAGTCCGACATCCAATACGAGTGCCAACTCTAGTCTGACATCCAATACGAGTGCCTAGTCCGACATCCAATACGAGTGCCAACTCTAGTCTGACATCCAATCCAATACGAATGCCAACTCTAGTCCGACATCCAATACGAGTGCCAACTCTAGTCCGACATCCAATACGAGTGCCAACTCTAGTCCGACATCCAATACGAGTGCCAACTCTAGTCCGACATCCAATACGAGTGCCAACTCTAGTCCGACATCCAATACGAGTGCCAACTCTAGTCCGACATCCAATACGAGTGCCTAGTCGACATCCAATACGAGTGCCAACTCTAGTCCGACATCCAATACGAGTGCCAACATCCAATACGAGTGCCAACTCTAGTCCGACATCCAATACGAGTGCCAACTCTAGTCCGACATCCAATACGAGTGCCAACTCTAGTCCGACATCCAATACGAGTGCCAACTCTAGTCCGACATCCAATACGAGTGCCAACTCTAGTCCGACATCCAATACGAGTGCCAACTCTAGTCCGACATCCAATACGAGTGCCAACTCTAGTCCGACATCCAATACGAATGCCAACTCTAGTCCGACATCCAATACGAATGCCAACTCTAGTCCGACATCCAATACGAATGCCAACTCTAGTCCGACATCCAAAGGAATGCCAACTCTAGTCTGACATCCAATACGAATGCCAACTCTAGTCCGACATCCAATACGAATGCCAACTCTAGTCCGACATCCAATACGAATGCCAACTCTAGTCCGACATCCAATACGAATGCCAACTCTAGTCCGACATCCAATACGAATGCCAACTCTAGTCCGACATCCAATACAAATGCCAACTCTAGTCCGACATCCAATACAAATGCCAACTCTAGTCCGACATCCAATACGAATGCCAACTCTAGTCCGACATCCAATACGAATGCCAACTCTAGTCCGACATCCAATACGAATGCCAACTCTAGTCCGACATCCAATACGAATGCCAACTCTAGTCCGACATCCAATACGAATGCCAACTCTAGTCAGACATCCAATACGAGTGCCAACTCTAGTCCGACATCCAATACGAGTGCCAACTCTAGTCCGACATCCAATACGAGTGCCAACTCTAGTCCGACATCCAATACGAGTGCCAACTCTAGTCCGACATCCAATACGAGTGCCAACTCTAGTCCGACATCCAATACGAGTGCCAACTCTAGTCCGACATCCAATACGAGTGCCAACTCTAGTCCGACATCCAATACGAATGCCAACTCTAGTCCGACATCCAATACGAATGCCAACTCTAGTCCGACATCCAATTTGAATGCCAACTCTAGTCCGACATCCAATATGAATGCCAACTCTAGTCCGACATCCAATTTGAATGCCAACTCTAGTCCGACATCCAATTTGAGTGCCAACTCTAGTCCGACATCCAATTTGAGTGCCAACTCTAGTCCGACATCCAATTTGAGTGCCAACTCTAAGCCGACATTGTTCGCCCTCCAATACGGTCACTAAAATTCCGTTGACAAGCATAAAACCTTCCATGTGGGTGACAACATCCGGCTGACGAGCATACGACCTCCAGTACGGGCATCAATCGTTGGCGACAAGCACATGACCTCCAAAATGGGTGCCAACCATCGGCTGATGAGCATACGACTTTCCATATGGGTTCAGGAGGCGTCGCTCAATGGGCAACCGGTAGCGACACATGATGGCAATACTGGAATGTATTTCATTAAGCTCTGGCCAGGGATTGAATCCACAATGCCCACAGCATTGACCACCCAACCACTATGCCCACCACAATTCCAGTACAATTGTCTAGTTTTGAGATCGAATCACAATCTTAGCGTACTTATAAAGGCGATCTAACTCATAAAGACCCCCCACTGCCCCCTGATTTTAGTATTCTCATGTAATATAAATTTCTTATAACTGTTTTGTAATGCCCCAATCCAAAATGCTGAGTTATTCAGTACTGATTGCAAACATTTTATTTTAATGTAGCTTTTAAAGTTTATTTGAGGTCACAAAAAATCTAAAAAGTCAAAACAGAATGAATATAAGACAGTGTCTAGAACAAGGGGCACAATAGACTGATCTGTAGCCCAGTGGTAACACGCTGCTAGACTGGTAATCCAGGGATCGCAGGTTCGATCCCCCGTCTGACACTAATAAAATTAACAGTCTTTCAGATGGGAGGTCTCGTGTCGGTGCTTTATTAAAAGAACCAGAGAAGGCTCTGGAATGGGTCTCTGTCTGTATCATTGCACTATCTTCCAAAAATCTAAAATTACTGATCTCTTCAGGAGGCGTCGCTCATATGGGCAACCGGTAGCGACGATAAATAAACGTAAAACACACACAAGGGGCACAAAATCTTTTCAGAGATAGTTTCAAAGATATGTACCATTGTCAACTTAATAATACTGCATACAGTCAAACCTGCGCTAAACAGCCAGTATCAAGAAGTACAGATAGTGACTGCTTCATACAGGTGGTCGGCTAATAGAGTTCAAATGTATCAAATTGTCAGTTCGTTAATACACATTTATTTAAGCTAGATTGCGAAACAAGTCCTTACATTAAATTGAATTGCTCTCGAGATCTCATTCTCGTCATGAGGGAGAGAGAGAAGAGGCAGTGTTTGCCAGTTTGTAAATGTTGTATCTGGCTATTTAATACAGATTGGTTGCTTATCTGGCTGTTTAATACAGGTTGGTTGCTTAATAGAGTTGACCACTAACACAGATTCAATTGTCTGTACATGTACTTTATAACAGAAATCCCAAAGATAAGTCAAAACCAAACAACGAGATGTTCACGATATGTTCATAAGAGGTTGCATTAAATCATACAACTAGATGTTCACGAGAGGTTGCATTAAATCATACAACTAGATGTTCATGAGAGGTTGCATTGAACCATACAACTAGATGTTCATGAGAGGTTGCATTGAACCAAACAACTAGATGTTCATGAGAGGTTGCATTGAACCAAACAACTAGATGTTCATGAGAGGTTGCATTGAACCATACAACTAGATGTTCATGAGAGGTTGCATTGAACCATACAACTACATGTTCACGAGAGGTTGCATTGAACCAAACAACTAGATGTTCATGAGAGGTTGCATTGAACCATACAACTACATGTTCGAGAGGTTGCATTGAACCAAACAACTAGATGTTCATGAGAGGTTGCATTGAACCATACAACTAGATGTTCATGAGAGGTTGCATTGAACCATACAACTACATGTTCACGAGAGGTTGCATTGAACCAAACAACTAGATGTTCATGAGAGGTTGCATTGAACCATTCAACTAGATGTTCACGAGATGTTTACAAGAGGTTGCATTGAACCAAACAACTAGATGTTCACGAGATGTTACAAGAGGTTGCATTGAACCATACAACTAGATGTTCACGAGATGTTTACAAGAGGTTGCATTGAACCAAACAATTAGATGTTAATGAGAGGTTGCATTGAACCAAACAACTAGATGTTCACGAGATGTTCATGAGAGGTTGCATTGAACCAAACAACTAGATGTTCATGAGAGGTTGCATTGAACCAAACAACTAGATGTTCATGAGAGGTTGCATTGAACCATACAACTAGATGTTCATGAGAGGTTGCATTGAACCAAACAACTAGATGTTCACGAGAGGTTGCATTGAACCATACAACTAGATGTTCATGAGAGGTTGCATTGAACCAAACAACTAGATGTTCACGAGAGGTTGCATTGAACCAAACAATTAGATGTTCATGAGAGGTTGCATTGAACCAAACAACTAGATGTTCACGAGAGGTTGCATTGAACCAAACAACTAGATGTTCATGAGAGGTTGCATTGAACCAAACAATTAGATGTTCATGAGAGGTTGCATTGAACCAAACAACTAGATGTTCACGAGATGTTCAAGAGGTTGCATTGAACCATACAACTAGATGTTCACGAGATGTTCACGAGAGGTTGCATTGAACCAAACAACTAGATGTTCATGAGAGGTTGCATTGAACCAAACAACTAGATGTTCATGAGAGGTTGCATTGAACCAAACAACTAGATGTTCATGAGAGGTTGCATTGAACCATACAACTAGATGTTCATGAGAGGTTGCATTGAACCATACAACTAGATGTTCACGAGATGTTCACGAGAGGTTGCATTGAACCAAACAACTAGATGTTCATGAGAGGTTGCATTGAACCATACAACTAGATGTTCATGAGAGGTTGCATTGAACCAAACAACTAGATGTTAATGAGAGGTTGCATTGAACCAAACAACTAGATGTTCATGAGAGGTTGCATTGAACCAAACAACTAGATGTTCATGAGAGGTTGCATTGAACCAAACAACTAGATGTTCATGAGAGGTTGCATTGAACCAAACAACTAGATGTTCATGAGAGGTTGCATTGAACCAAACAACTAGATGTTCACGAGAGGTTGCATTGAACCAAACAACTAGATGTTCATGAGAGGTTGCATTGAACCAATCAACTAGATGTCCACGAGATGTTCATGAGAGGTTGCATTGAACCAAACAATTAGATGTTCACGAGATGTTACAAGAGGTTGCATTGAACCAAACAACTAGATGTTAATGAGAGGTTGCATTGAACCAAACAACTAGATGTTCATGAGAGGTTGCATTGAACCAAACAATTAGATGTTAATGAGAGGTTGCATTGAACCAAACAACTAGATGTTCATGAGAGGTTGCATTGAACCAAACAATTAGATGTTCATGAGAGGTTGCATTGAACCAAACAACTAGATGTTCATGAGAGGTTGCATTGAACCAAACAACTAGATGTTCACGAGATGTTTACAAGAGGTTGCATTGAACCAAACAATTAGATGTTAATGAGAGGTTGCATTGAACCAAACAACTAGATGTTCATGAGAGGTTGCATTGAACCAAACAATTAGATGTTAATGAGAGGTTGCATTGAACCAAACAACTAGATGTTCATGAGAGGTTGCATTGAACCAAACAATTAGATGTTCATGAGAGGTTGCATTGAACCAAACAACTAGATGTTCATGAGAGGTTGCATTGAACCAAACAACTAGATGTTCACGAGAGGTTGCATTGAACCAAACAACTAGATGTTCACGAGAGGTTGCATTGAACCAAACAACTAGATGTTCATGAGAGGTTGCATTGAACCATTCAACTAGATGTTCACCACGAGATGTTCACGAGAGGTTGCATTGAACCAAACAATTAGATGTTCATGAGAGGTTGCATTGAACCAAACAACTAGATGTTCACGAGATGTTCATGAGAGGTTGCATTGAACCAAACAACTACCTGTTCACGAGAGGTTGCATTGAACCATTCAACTAGATGTTCACGAGATGTTGCATTGAACCATACAACTAGATGTTCATGAGAGGTTGCATTGAACCATTCAACTAGATGTTCACGAGATGTTGCATTGAACCATACAACTAGATGTTCACGAGAGGTTGCATTGAACCAAACAACTAGATGTTCACGAGATGTTCATGAGAAGTTGCATTGAACCAAACAACTACCTGTTCACGAGAGGTTGCATTGAACCATTCAACTAGATGTTCACGAGATGTTGCATTGAACCATACAACTAGATGTTCATGAGAGGTTGCATTGAACCATTCAACTAGATGTTCACGAGATGTTGCATTGAACCATACAACTAGATGTTCACGAGAGGTTGCATTGAACAAAACAACTAGATGTTCATGAGAGGTTGCATTGAACCAAACAACTAGATGTTCACGAGAGGTTGCATTGAACCATACAACTAGATGTTCATGAGAGGTTGCATTGAACCAAACAACTAGATGTTCACGAGAGGTTGCATTGATTATTATGTTATGTTATATTTCGGGTTTTACGCCTGCATCAGCAACATTTTGGGCTATATCGCCGGCGGGCAGTTTACTTAACAACACCTTTCCTGGGCAGGCTCAAGCGGTTAACCAGTACTTGGGTGCACCAACCTCCGTAAGAAACTGCCAACTTTTTCATATAAATGAGACACGGCCTGAGCGGGGCTCGAACCCGTGAACATCAGTGATGATAGGTTACAGTGGTATACAAGTCAGCGACCTTAACCACTCGACCACGGAGGCGGACTCAGAGGTTGCATTGAATCATTCAACTAGATGTTCACCACGAGATGTTCACGAGAGGTTGCATTGAACCAAACAACTAGATGTTCATGAGAGGTTGCATTGAACCATACAACTAGATGTTCATGAGAGGTTGCATTGAACCAAACAACTAGATGTTCATGAGAGGTTGCATTGAACCAAACAACTAGATGTTCATGAGAGGTTGCATTGAACCAAACAACTAGATGTTCATGAGAGGTTGCATTGAACCAAACAACTAGATGTTCATGAGAGGTTGCATTGAACCAAACAACTAGATGTTCATGAGAGGTTGCATTGAACCAAACAATTAGATGTTCATGAGAGGTTGCATTGAACCAAACAACTAGATGTTCACGAGATGTTCATGAGAGGTTGCATTGAACCAAACAACTAGATGTTCATGAGAGGTTGCATTGAACCAAACAACTAGATGTTCATGAGAGGTTGCATTGAACCAAACAACTAGATGTTCATGAGAGGTTGCATTGAACCAAACAACTAGATGTTCACGAGAGGTTGCATTGAACCAAACAACTAGATGTTCACGAGATGTTCATGAGAGGTTGCATTGAACCAAACAACTACCTGTTCACGAGAGGTTGCATTGAACCATTCAACTAGATGTTCACGAGATGTTGCATTGAACCATACAACTAGATGTTCATGAGAGGTTGCATTGAACCATTCAACTAGATGTTCACGAGATGTTGCATTGAACCATACAACTAGATGTTCACGAGAGGTTGCATTGAACCAAACAACTAGATGTTCACGAGATGTTCATGAGAAGTTGCATTGAACCAAACAACTACCTGTTCACGAGAGGTTGCATTGAACCATTCAACTAGATGTTCACGAGATGTTGCATTGAACCATACAACTAGATGTTCATGAGAGGTTGCATTGAACCATTCAACTAGATGTTCACGAGATGTTGCATTGAACCATACAACTAGATGTTCACGAGAGGTTGCATTGAACCAAACAACTAGATGTTCATGAGAGGTTGCATTGAACCAAACAACTAGATGTTCACGAGAGGTTGCATTGAACCATACAACTAGATGTTCACGAGAGGTTGCATTGAACCAAACAACTAGATGTTCACGAGAGGTTGCATTGAACCATTCAACTAGATGTTCACCACGAGATGTTCACGAGAGGTTGCATTGAACCAAACAACTAGATGTTCATGAGAGGTTGCATTGAACCATACAACTAGATGTTCATGAGAGGTTGCATTGAACCAAACAACTAGATGTTCATGAGAGGTTGCATTGATTTATGTTATGTTATATTTCGGGTTTTATGCCTGCATCAGCACCATTTTGGGCTATATCGCCGGCGGGCAGTTTACCTAACAACACCTTTCCTGGGCAGGCTCCAGCGGTTAACCAGTACTTGGGTGCACCAACCTCCGTAAGAAACTGCCAACTTTTTCATATAAATGAGACACGGTCTGAGCGGGGCTCGAACCCGTGACCATCAGTGATGATAGGTTACAGTGGTATACAAGTCAGCGATCTTAACCACTCGACCACGGAGGCGGAGGTTGCATTGAACCAAACAACTAGATGTTCATGAGAGGTTGCATTGAACCAAACAACTAGATGTTCATGAGAGGTTGCATTGAACCAAACAATTAGATGTTCATGAGAGGTTGCATTGAACCAAACAACTAGATGTTCATGAGAGGTTGCATTGAACCAAACAACTAGATGTTCACGAGAGGTTGCATTGAACCAAACAACTAGATGTTCACGAGAGGTTGCATTGAACCAAACAACTAGATGTTCACGAGAGGTTGCATTGAACCAAACAACTAGATGTTCACGAGAGGTTGCATTGAACCAAACAACTAGATGTTCATGAGAGGTTGCATTGAACCATTCAACTAGATGTTCACCACGAGATGTTCACGAGAGGTGCATTGAACCAAACAATTAGATGTTCATGAGAGGTTGCATTGAACCAAACAACTAGATGTTCACGAGATGTTCATGGAGGTTGCATTGAACCAAACAACTACCTGTTCACGAGAGGTTGCATTGAACCATTCAATAGATGTCACGAGATGTTGCATTGAACCATACAACTAGATTTCATGAGAGTTGCATTGAACCATTCAACTAGATGTTCACGAGATGTTGCATTGAACCATACAACTAGATGTTCACGAGAGGTTGCATTGACCAAACAACTAGATGTTCATGAGAGGTTGCATTGAACCAACAACTAGATGTTCACGAGAGGTTGCATTGAACCATACAACTAGATGTTCACGAGAGGTTGCATTGAACCAAACAACTAGATGTCCACGAGAGGTTGCATTGAACCATCAACTAGATGTTCACCACGAGATGTTCACGAGAGGTTGCATTGAACCAAACAACTAGATGTTCATGAGAGGTTGCATTGAACCATACAACTAGATGTTCATGAGAGGTTGCATGAACCAAACAACTAGATGTTCATGAGAGGTTGCATTGATTTATGTTATGTTATATTTCGGTTTTATGCCTGCATCAGCACCATTTTGGGCTAATCGCCGGCGGGCAGTTTACCTACAACACCTTTCCTGGGCAGGCTCCAGCGGTTAACAGTACTTGGGTGCACCAACCTCCGTAAGAAACTGCAACTTTTCATATAAATGAGAACGGTCTGAGCAGGGGCTCGAAACCCTGACCATCAGTGATGATAGGTTACAGTGGTAAACGTCAGCGATCTAACCACTCGACCACGGAGGCGGAGGTTGCATTGAACCAAACAACTAGATGTTCACGAGAGGTTGCATTGAACCAAACAACTAGATGTTCACGAGAGGTTGCATTGAACCAAACAACTAGATGTTCACGAGAGGTTGCATTGAACCAAACAACTAGATGTTCACGAGAGGTTGCATTGAACCAAACAACTAGATGTTCACGAGAGGTTGCATTGAACCAAACAACTAGATGTTCACGAGAGGTTGCATTGAACCAAACAACTAGATGTTCACGAGAGGTTGCATTGAACCAAACAACTAGATGTTCACGAGAGGGCATTGACCAAACAACTAGATGTTCATGAGAGGTTGCATTGAACCATTCAACTAGATGTTCACCACGAGATGTTCACCACGAACCACGAGATGTTCACCACGAGATGTTCACGGGAGGTTGCATTGAAGTCACGGATTGTGTGGGTTATTCGTGCTGTGCTATTTGTGCTTCACTGGCCATGTTGGCGAGGGTGCTCAACGTTTCCTCACCACCGTCGTTCATCACTAGAATGTCCCGGCTGCCCTCGTCTTGTACATGTTGAATCCGCTGGATGAGCCCGCCTTCAATAATATCACCCTCTTGCATGTGCTACAATAGATATAGATGGGTGGTACATATATATCACCCTCTTGCATGTGCTACAATAGATATAGATGGGTGGTACATATATATATATCACCCTCTTGCATGTGCTACAATAGATATAGATGGGTGGTACATATATATCACCCTCTTGCATGTGCTACAATATATAGATGGGTGGTATATATATCACCCTCTTGCATGTGCTACAATAGATATAGATGGGTGGTACATATATTATATATCACCCTCTTGCATGTGCTACAAATATGGATGGGTGGTACATATATATCACCCTCTTGCATGTGCTACAATAGATATAGATGGGTGGTACATATATATAAATATATCACCCTCTTGCATGCTACAATAGATATAGATGGGTGGTACATATATATCACCCTCTTGCATGTGCTACAATATATATAGATGGGTGGTACATATATATCACCCTCTTGCATGTGCTACAATAGATATGGATGGTGGTACAATATATATATATATCACCCTCTTGCATGTGTACAACATAGATATGGATGGTGACACATATATATATACACCTCTTGCATGTGCTACAATAGATATAGAGGGTGGTAACATATATAATATATATATATATAATATCACCCTCTTGCATGTGCTACAATAGATATGAGGGTGGTACAAATATATATATATATCACCCTCTTGCATGTGCTACAACATAGATATGGATGGGTGGTACACATATATATATATCACCCTCTTGCATGTGCTACAATATATATAGATGGGTGGTACATATATATATATCACCCTCTTGCATGTACTACAACATATATAGATGGGTGGTACATATATATATCACCCTCTTGCATGTGCTACAACATAGATATGGATGGGTGGTACACATATATATATATCACCCTCTTGCATGTACTACAACATATATAGATGGGTGGTACATATATATATCACCCTCTTGCATGTGCTACAATATATATAGATGGGTGGTACATATATATATATATATATCACCCTCTTGCATGTGCTACAATATATATAGATGGGTGGTACATATATATATCACCCTCTTGCATGTGCTACAATAGATATAGATGGGTGGTACATATATATATCACCCTCTTGCATGTGCTACAACATAGATATGGATGGGTGGTACACACATATATATATCACCCTCTTGCATGTGCTACAATAGATATAGATGAGTGGTACATATATATCACCCTCTTGCATGTGCTACAATAGATATAGATGAGTGGTACATATATATATCACCCTCTTGCATGTGCTACAATAGATATAGATGGGTGGTACATATATATATCACCCTCTTGC
Organism: Archivesica marissinica; assembly: GCA_014843695.1. Lineage (NCBI taxonomy): Eukaryota > Metazoa > Mollusca > Bivalvia > Venerida > Vesicomyidae > Archivesica > Archivesica marissinica. The sequence continues at coordinate 35,338,227 of CM026403.1, forward strand.
ATGTGCTACAACATAGATATGGATGGGTGGTACACATATATATATATCACCCTCTTGCATGTGCTACAATAGATATAGATGAGTGGTACATATATATCACCCTCTTGCATGTGCTACAATAGATATAGAGGAGTGGTACATATATATCACCCTCTTGCATGTGCTACAATAGATATGGATGGGTGGTACATATATATATCACCCTCTTGCATGTGCTACAATAGATATAGATGGGTGGTACATATATATATCACCCTCTTGCATGTGCTACAATAGATATAGATGTAGATGGGTGGTACATATATATCACCCTCTTGCATGTGCTACAATAGATATAGATGGGTGATACATATATATATCACCCTCTTGCATGTGCTACAATAGATATAGATGGGTGGTACATATATATATCACCCTCTTGCATGTGCTACAATAGATATAGATGGGTGGTACATATATATATCACCCTCTTGCATGTGCTACAATAGATATGGATGGGTGGTACATATATATATATACACACATACAGATATATAGAGGTACAGTGTACAGTTTTCCTGTGTTTTTTTGCAAAACAACTTTCCTGATTAAATTAGTTGATCACGCCCTGTATACATTTGGAATGCATCTCTCTCTATCGGTAATCAGAACATCTAGGACAGCTGTTTCAACATACATGGTTGAGTCACGCATGCTCATTAAGCAGTGTGTGTGTGTCCGTGCATGCATGCGCGCGCGTGTGAACGCCGGTGCTATATTTATATTCTTTAAATATCTGGGATATTTTATCAAAAAACATCCTTTATTTCGATATAATGTCGCTTAAAAAACATTATTTTTAGTATTTGTTTTGGTTTTAACCCTTTCCTTCATAGAGATTTAGGTTAATATACTATTATATCTCCATACAAACGACAGCCATTTAACCCTTTCCTTCATAGAGATTTAGGTTAATATACTATTATATCTCCATACAAACGACAGCCATTTAACCCTTTCCTTCATAGAGATTTAGGTTAATATACTATTATATCTCCATACAAACGACAGCCATTTAACCCTTTCCTTCATAGAGATTTAGGTTAATATACTATTATATCTCCATACAAACGACAGCCATTTAACCCTTTCCTTCATAGAGATTTAGGTTAATATACTATTATATCTCCATACAAACGACAGCCATTTAACCCTTTCCTTCATAGAGATTTAGGTTAATATACTATTATATCTCCATACAAACGACAGCCATTTAACCCTTTCCTTCATAGAGATTTAGGTTAATATACTATTATATCTCCATACAAACGACAGCCATTTAACCCTTTCCTTCATAGAGATTTAGGTTAATATACTATTATATCTCCATACAAACGACAGCCATTTAACCCTTTCCTTCATAGAGATTTAGGTTAATATACTATTATATCTCCATACAAACGACAGCCATTTAACCCTTTCCTTCATAGAGATTTAGGTTAATATACTATTATATCTCCATACAAACGACAGCCATTTAACCCTTTCCTTCATAGAGATTTAGGTTAATATACTATTATATCTCCATACAAACGACAGCCATTTAACCCTTTCCTTCATAGAGATTTAGGTTAATATACTATTATATCTCCATACAAACGACAGCCATTTAACCCTTTCCTTCATAGAGATTTAGGTTAATATACTATTATATCTCCATACAAACGACAGCCATTTAACCCTTTCCTTCATAGAGATTTAGGTTAATATACTATTATATCTCCATACAAACGACAGCCATTTAACCCTTTCCTTCATAGAGATTTAGGTTAATATACTATTATATCTCCATACAAACGACAGTCATTTAACCCTTTCCTTCATAGAGATTTAGGTTAATATACTATTATATCTCCATACAAACGACAGCCATTTAACCCTTTCCTACATAGAGATTTAGGTTAATATACTATTATATCTCCATACAAACGACAGCCATTTAACCCTTTCCTTCATAGAGATTTAGGTTAATATACTATTATATCTCCATACAAACCACAGTCATTTAGCTATCATGCAGTGGATAAGTAGTCGCCATATCTATCCCACCTCCATAGATATTACTGGGACTACATAGAGATTTAGAATATACTATTATATCTCCATACAAACCACAGTCATTTAGCTATCATGCAGTGGATAAGTAGTCGCCATATCTATCCCACCTCCATAGATATTACTGGGACTACATAGAGATTTAGGTTAATATACTATTATATCTCCATACAAACCACAGTCATTTAGCTATCATGCAGTGGATAAGTAGTCGCCATATCTATCCCACCTCCATAGATATTACTGGGACTACATAGAGATTTAGGTTAATTTACTATTATATCTCCATACAAATGACAGCCATTTAGCTATCATGCAGTGGATAAGTAGTCGCCATATCTATCCCACCTCCATAGATATTACTGGGACTACATAGAGATTTAGGTTAATATACTATTATATCTCCATACAAACGAGTCATTTAGCTATCATGCAGTGGATAAGTAGTCGCCATATCTATCCCACCTCCATAGATATTACTGGGACTACATAGAGATTTAGGTTAATATACTATTATATCTCCATACAAACGACAGTCATTTAGCTATCATGCAGTGGATAAGTAGTCGCCATATCTATCCCACCTCCATAGATATTACTGGGACTACATAGAGATTTAGGTTAATATACTATTATATCTCCATACAAACGACAGTCATTTAGCTATCATGCAGTGGATAAGTAGTCGCCATATCTATCCCACCTCCATAGATATTACTGGGACTACATAGAGATTTAGGTTAATATACTATTATATCTCCATACAAACGACAGCCATTTAGCTATCATGCAGTGGATAAGTAGTCGCCATATCTATCCCACCTCCATAGATATTACTGGGACTACATAGAGATTTAGGTTAATATACTATTATATCTCCATACAAACGACAGCCATTTAGCTATCATGCATGGATAATAGGCCATATCTATCCCACCTCCATATACATACTACATAGAGATTTAGGTTAATATACTATTATATCTCCATACAAACGACAGTCATTTAGCTATCATGCAGTGGATAAGTAGTCGCCATATCTATCCCACCTCCATAGATATTACTGGGACTACATAGAGATTTAGATTATACTATTATATCTCCATACAAACGACAGTCATTTAGCTATCATGCAGTGGATAAGTAGTCGCCATATCTATCCCACCTCCATAGATATTACTGGGACTACATAGAGATTTAGGTTAATTTACTATTATATCTCCATACAAACGACAGTCATTTAGCTATCATGCAGTGGATAAGTAGTCGCCATATCTATCCCACCTCCATAGATATTACTGGGACTACATAGAGATTTAGATTATACTATTATATCTCCATACAAACGACAGTCATTTAGCTATCATGCAGTGGATAAGTAGTCGCCATATCTATCCCACCTCCATAGATATTACTGGGACTACATAGAGATTTAGATTATACTATTATATCTCCATACAAACGACAGTCATTTAGCTATCATGCAGTGGATAAGTAGTCGCCATATCTATCCCACCTCCATAGATATTACTGGGACTACATAGAGATTTAGGTTAATTTACTATTATATCTCCATACAAACGACAGTCATTTAGCTATCATGCAGTGGATAAGTAGTCGCCATATCTATCCCACCTCCATAGATATTACTGGGACTACATAGAGATTTAGATTATTACTATTATATCTCCATACAAACGACAGTCATTTAGCTATCATGCAGTGGATAAGTAGTCGCCATATCTATCCCACCTCCATAGATATTACTGGGACTACATAGAGATTTAGGTTAATATACTATTATATCTCCATACAAACGACAGTCATTTAGCTATCATGCAGTGGATAAGTAGTCGCCATATCTATCCCACCTCCATAGATATTACTGGGACTACATAGAGATTTAGATTATACTATTATATCTCCATACAAACGACAGTCATTTAGCTATCATGCAGTGGATAAGTAGTCGCCATATCTATCCCACCTCCATAGATATTACTGGGACTACATAGAGATTTAGGTTAATATACTATTATATCTCCATACAAACGACAGCCATTTAGCTATCATGCAGTGGATAAGTAGTCGCCATATCTATCCCACCTCCATAGATATTACTGGGACTACATAGAGATTTAGGTTAATATACTATTATATCTCCATACAAACGACAGTCATTTAGCTATCATGCAGTGGATAAGTAGTCGCCATATCTATCCCACCTCCATAGATATTACTGGGACTACATAGAGATTTAGGTTAATATACTATTATATCTCCATACAAACGACAGTCATTTAGCTATCATGCAGTGGATAAGTAGTCGCCATATCTATCCCACCTCCATAGATATTACTGGGACTACATAGAGATTTAGGTTAATATACTATTATATCTCCATACAAACGACAGTCATTTACCGTATTTAGCTGTGTATAGTGCGCACATTTCTTACTGAAATCCTCATCCATTTTATCTACTGCGCATTATACACCAGTACAGACATCAGGACATTTTTTTCCGGACCAAAATTTCATGAAATTCGACCCGAACGGCCCAGCAGTCATTCTATAATTTGTTACATTTGACAAACGTTATAAACTAGCTATTAAAACCAGTTGCCGATAGTCTATATAAATAAATGAAATGAATAAGACCACAAAATTAGCATATATTGCGTTTATTTTGGCAAACTTTGAAGAATTTAATTGAAATTAGTAAAATGCATAAAAAATGGCGATTTGATAACATCACGTGGTTTTATCGTATGTAATATTTCCCGTACTTTTCGCGTACTTCGCCGTACAATGTACAATGCATTGCATAAAAAAAACATTTTTGACTGCAGTATTTCAATTGATTGTAGCGATAATTAATTTCGACAAACCTTTCACAATGGGTCCCAGTTAATTAGGTAGGCTTCACGTGTTGAGAAGTTTGAGCATCTGCTGACATGTTTGAGAACGTGTTGAGATGTTTGAGAATGTGTCGAGAAATTTGAGCAGGTGTGCCCCGAGTGCGTTACCGTTACTCGATGAGGTATATCTCGAGTGATTAATATAAGTTGTAAAAATCACGGAGCACAATTTTTAGCGATTCTTGATAAATGTTAAATTTTGACTTGGAAAATTGCGTTTTTCACGTGCACTATACATAGGAACTCAGTTTTTCCGCCGATTTTCGTGCCATATCGTGGGTGCGCACTATACACGGTAGCGCACTATACACAGCTAAATACGGTAGCTATCATGCAGTGGATAAGTAGTCGCCATATCTATCCCACCTCCATAGATATTACTGGGACTACATAGAGATTTAGATTATACTATTATATCTCCATACAAACGACAGTCATTTAGCTATCATGCAGTGGATAAGTAGTCGCCATATCTATCCCACCTCCATAGATATTACTGGGACTACATAGAGATTTAGGTTAATATACTATTATATCTCCATACAAACGACAGTCATTTAGCTATCATGCAGTGGATAAGTAGTCGCCATATCTATCCCACCTCCATAGATATTACTGGGACTACATAGAGATTTAGATTAATATACTATTATATCTCCATACAAACGACAGTCATTTAGCTATCATGCAGTGGATAAGTAGTCGCCATATCTATCCCACCTCCATAGATATTACTGGGACTACATAGAGATTTAGGTTAATTTACTATTATATCTCCATACAAACGACAGTCATTTAGCTATCATGCAGTGGATAAGTAGTCGCCATATCTATCCCAACTCCATAGATATTACTGGGACTACATAGAGATTTAGGTTAATTTACTATTATATCTCCATACAAACGACAGTCATTTAGCTATCATGCAGTGGATAAGTAGTCGCCATATCTATCCCACCTCCATAGATATTACTGGGACTACATGAATTCTGGCCTTTATTATGAACATTGGCTTGGTTACTACATTGTCAATGTATGTTATATTGGTAAAGGCGTCAAGAGGTGTTTCTATGAGGGAAAGGGTTAACTGAATAAAATGGCTGGCAGCAGGTATGAAGATGTAGCTCTTAATTTACTTAACGGTGTAATTGTGTACCTGTAGACTTGAGGATTCTATAACCTGTAGTTCCTCACCGGAACCGGCAATTATATATCTGGTCCCGTCAGGACCCTCGATCACCTGAGTCTCCTGTAGATAGGTTGCCTCGCCAGAGTCGTTACCCATGCCTGTAATATACATCATACATATTTGTACATGTCCTAGTAGATAAAAAAAAGTACAAACTTTAACGATCGCGAAACAATCTTTATCAATTGATATCAATCACTCTTTGTTTTTTTCATCTTTTATATTTTATGTGTGTATTACGTTTATTTATTGTCACTACCGGTCGCTCTTATACCGGTTGCTCATAAGAGCGACGCCTCCTGAAGAGATTAGTTATGTTATATTTCGGGTTTTACGCCTGCATCAGCACCATTTTTGGGCTATATCGCCGGTGGGCAGTTTACCTAACAACACTTTTCCTGGGCAGGCTCCAGCGGTTAACCAGTAATTGGGTGCACCAACCTCCGTAAGAAACTGTCAACTTTTTCATATAAATGAAACACGGTCTGAGCGGGGCTCGAACCCGTTGAAGAGATTAGTCATTTTAGATTGTTGGAGGATAGTGCAATGATACACTGATACAAGAGTGTATTCATGAGTATCAATCATTGTTGACAGTACATTTAAATCATGTAAGAGATAAGATGATTGTTTATTATAGGGACATATATTCAGTATAATGTGAAATTTTAACACCCGGCCCAACAAGTCACATTATGTTAACAGTTTTAAATAGCGTGAACATGCATCATTGAACGTAGATTATTATTTACATACTTATTACTAAAGATAATTACAAAAATAATTACTGAGATAATTATACCTAAAGGTAATCGATTACAAATAACCAGAGATCATATAGGAATACTAGTAGTTTATGTAGATATACTAAGTAGATAATTATACATTCTATGTATTATTATGTGGATAGTACACGATATTTAACAATGTTCGATGTATACATATAATTATACATTCTATGTGAATCGTACATAGTAAGATATTTAACAATTTCAATGAGTATAAGTGTTAATACTTATACAATTTATATATATGAGTAGTTTATAATAGTTAACAGTCATGTATTAATGTAACAGTGTGTATATTAACCCAATATGTGAGGTGATGTGTAGGCAGCCTGGTTAGCTGTTAGTAGAGCAATTGCCCTGTAAGCGAGAGGTTCCGGGTTCGAGTCCCGGACAGGCTGCATGTTTTTCTCACCTAGGTTACATTAACAAGATAGTTTTTCATATAAATAGTGATGGTCCCTTGTCAAAAAGGTATTGTTGAAGTCGTGATAGCTCAGTGGTAGCGCGTTCACTTCATGTGTGGAAGGCCCGGAGTTCGAGCCCCGCTGGAGCCATTACGATTGTGCCCTTAGGCAAGGCATTTAAATTCCACTCCACATGCCTCTTCTCTCTCCCTCGTGGCGATGGATTCCATCAGGAATGAGGTCTCGAGAGTGATTAATATAAGTTATAAGAACTTGTTTCGCAATAGAGCTGAAATAAATTTGTATAACTAAAAGGTTTGGGCCAAACGTTTTGACAACATTAGATACAGACCCGCACCAGAAAGTCTAGCTAAAGTTTTAATTTCTTAATGGGAGGAATAAGCAAAGACTGACCAATAAGGTATATCTGCTGTTGTCCCTCATTGTCCTGCTGTATAACATCTACGTGCAGCTCATTCTGCCCTCCGTCAATCTGGCTGCCTTCTACGATCTGCAGCAAATCTTCCTGGTGCGCGTTCTGCGCCTTCACAATGACGGGACCACCGTGGCCAACATGTCGCGTCGTCACAATCAGTTCCTTGTTGCCTTTGATGATGTTGTGGCGAGATTTGATGTGACGTTTAAGTTTGTCATTACGATGAAACGACTCACCACAAATGTCACACTGGAATGGGTTCTCACCTAAAATAATAGCCAAACGCTCCATTATACATCAGAATTAGTTTAAACACTCTACTAAACGCTCCATTATACATCAGAATTAGGTTAAACACTCTACTAAATGCTCCATTATACATCAGAATTAGGTTAAACACTCTACTAAATGCTCCATTATACATCAGAATTAGGTTAAACACTCTAGTAAACGCTCCATTATACAGCAGAATTAGGTTAAACACCTACTAAATGCTCCATATACAGCAGAATAGGTTAAACACTCTACTAAATGCTCCATTATACATCAGAATTAGGTTAAACACTCTACTAAATGCTCCATTATACAGCAGAATTAGGTTAAAACTCTACTAATGCTCATTATACGCAGAATTAGGTTAAACACTCTACTAATGCTCCATTATACATCAGAATAGGTTAAACACTCTACTAAACTCTCCAATATACATCAGAATTAGGTTAAACACTACTAAATGCTCCATTATACATCAGAATTAGGTTAAACACTCTACTAAAAGCTCCATTATACATCAGAATTAGGTAAACACTCTACTAAAGCTCCATTATACATCAGAATTAGGTTAAAAATACTAAACGCTCCATTATACATCAGAATTAGGTTAAACACTCTACTAAATGCTCCATTATACATCAGAATTAGGTTAAACACTCTACTAAATGCTCCATTATACAGCAGAATTAGGTTAAACACTCTACTAAACGCTCCATTATACATCAGAATTAGGTTAAACACTCTACTAAACGCTCCATTATACATCAGAATTAGGTTAAACACTCTACTAAATGCTCCATTATACATCAGAATTAGGTTAAACACTCTACTAACTCTCCATTATACATCAGAATTAGGTAAAACACTCTACTAAATGCTCCATTATACATCAGAATTAGGTTAAACACTCTACTAATGCTCCATTATACATCAGAATAGTTAAACACTACTAAATGCTCCATTATACATCAGAATTAGGTTACACTCTACTAAATGCTCCATTATACATCAGAATTAGGTTAAACACTCTACTAAAAGCTCCATTATACATCAGAATTAGGTTAAACACTCTACTAAACGCCCATTATACATCAGAATTAGGTTAAACACTCTACTAAACGCTCCATTATACATCAGAATTAGGTTAAACACTCTACTAAACGCTCCATTATACATCAGAATTAGGTTAAACACTCTACTAAATGCTCCATTATACATCAGAATTAGGTTAAACACTCTACTAAACGCTCCATTATACATCAGAATTAGGTTAAACACTCTACTAAATGCTCCATTATACATCAGAATTAGGTTAAACACTCTACTAAATGCTCCATATACATCAGAATTAGGTTAAACACTCTACTAAATGCTCCATTATACATCAGAATTAGGTTAAACACTCTACTAAACGCTCCATTATACATCAGAATTAGGTTAAACACTCTACTAAACGCTCCATTATACATCAGAATTAGGTTAAACACTCTACTAAACGCTCCATTATACATCAGAATTAGGTAAAACTCTACTAAACGCTCCATATACATCAGAATTAGGTTAAACACTCTACAACGCTCCATTATACATCAGAATTAGGTTAAACACTCTACTAAACGCTCCATTATACATCAGAATTAGGTTAAACACTCTACTAAAAGCTCCATTATACATCAGAATAGGTTAAACACTCTACTAAACGCTCCATAACACAAAAAAACACACAATATACATCAGAATTAGGTTAAACACTCTACTAATGCTCCATTATACATCAGAATTAGTTAAACACTCTACTAAAGCTCCATATACATCAGAATTAGGTTAAACACCTATAAACGCTCCATTATACATCAGAATTAGGTTAAACACTCTACTAAATGCTCCATTATACAGCAGAATAGGTTAAACACTCTACTAAATGCTCCATTATACATCAGAATTAGTTAAACACTCTACTAAATGCTCCATTATACAGCAGAATTAGGTTAAACACTCTACTAAATGCCCATTATACAGCAGAATTAGGTTAAACACTCTACTAAATGCTCCATTATAATCAGAATTAGGTTAAACACTCTACTAAACTCTCCAATATACATCAGAATTAGGTTAAACACTACTAAATGCTCCATTATACATCAGAATTAGGTTAAACACTCTACTAAAAGCTCCATTATACATCAGAATTAGGAACACTCTACTAAACGCTCCATTATACATCAGAATTAGGTTAAAAACACTACTAAACGCTCCATATACATCAGAATTAGGTTAAACACTCTACTAAATGCTCCATTATACATCAGAATTAGGTTAAACACTCTACTAAATGCTCCATTAGACAGACAGAATTAGGGTTAAACACTCTACTAAACTCCATTATACATCAGAATTAGGTTAAACACTCTACTAAACGCTCATAATACATCAGAATTAGGTTAAACACTCTACTAAATGCTCCATTATACATCAGAATTAGGTTAAACACTCTACTAAATGCTCCATTATACATCAGAATTAGGTTAAACACACAAACCCAACACAAAAAACACCACAAAACCCAAACACAAAAAAACACCACAAAACCCATATACATCAGAATTAGGTTAAACACTCTACTAAACGCTCCATTATACATCAGAATTAGGTTAAACACTACTAAATGCTCCATTATACATCAGAATTAGGTTAAACACTCTACTAAAAGCTCCATTATACATCAGAATTAGGTTAAACACTCTACTAAAAGCTCCATTATACATCAGAATTAGGTTAAACACTCTACTAAACGCTCCATTAACATCAGAATTAGGTTAAACACTCACAACCCAAACACAAAAAAACACTACTAAATGCTCCATTATACATCAGAATTAGGTTAAACACTCTACTAAATGCTCCATTATACATCAGAATTAGGTTAAACACTCTACTAAACGCTCCATTATACATCAGAATTAGGTAAAACACTCTACTAAATGCTCATTATACATCAGAATTAGGTTAAACACTCTACTAAATGCTCCATTATACATCAGAATTAGGTTAAACACTCTACTAAATGCTCCATTATACATCAGAATTAGGTTAAACACTCTACTAAATGCTCCATTATACATCAGAATTAGGTTAAACACTCTACTAAATGCTCCATTATACATCAGAATTAGGTTAAACACTCTACTAAACGCTCCATTATACATCAGAATTAGGTTAAACACTCTACTAAATGCTCCATTATACATCAGAATTAGGTTAAACACTCTACTAAATGCTCCATTATACATCAGAATTAGGTTAAACACTCTACTAAACGCTCCATTATACATCAGAATTAGGTTAAACACTCTACTAAATGCTCCATTATACATCAGAATTAGGTTAAACACTCTACTAAATGCTCCATTATACATCAGAATTAGGTTAAACACTCTACTAAATGCTCCATATATACATCAGAATTAGGTTAAACACTACTAAATGCTCCATTATACATCAGAATTAGGTTAAACATCTACAAATGTCCATTATACATCAGAATTAGGTTAAACACTACTAAATGCTCCATTATACATCAGAATTAGGTTAACACTCTACTAAACGCTCCATTATACATCAGAATTAGGTTAAACACTCTACTAAAAGCTCCATTATACATCAGAATTAGGTTAAACACTCTACTAAACGCTCCATTATACATCAGAATTAGGTTAAACACTCTACTAAACGCTCCATTATACATCAGAATTAGGTTAAACACTCTACTAAATGCTCCATTATACATCAGAATTAGGTTAAACACTCTACTAAATGCTCCATTATACATCAGAATTAGGTAAAACACTCTACTAAATGCTCCATTATACATCAGAATTAGGTTAAACACTCTACTAAATGCTCCATTATACATCAGAATTAGGTTAAACACTACTAAATGCTCCATTATACATCAGAATTAGGTTAAACACTCTACTAAAGCTCATTATACATCAGAATTAGGTTAAACACTCTACTAAACGCTCCATTATACATCAGAATTAGGTTAAACACTCTACTAAACGCTCCATTATACATCAGAATTAGGTTAAACACTCTACTAAACGCTCCATTATACATCAGAATTAGGTTAAACACTCTACTAAACGCTCCATTATACATCAGAATTAGGTTAAACACTCTACTAAATGCTCCATTATACATCAGAATTAGGTTAAACACTCTACTAAATGCTCCATTATACATCAGAATTAGGTTAAACACTCTACTAAATGCTCCATTATACATCAGAATTAGGTTAAACACTCTACTAAATGCTCCATTATACATCAGAATTAGGTTAAACACTCTACTAAATGCTCCATTATACATCAGAATTAGGTTAAACACTCTACTAAATGCTCCATTATACATCAGAATTAGGTTAAACACTCTACTAAATGCTCCATTATACATCAGAATTAGGTTAAACACTCTACTAATGCTCCATTATACATCAGAATTAGGTTAAACACTCTACTAAATGCTCCATTATACATCAGAATTAGGTTAAACACTCTACTAAATGCTCCATTATACATCAGAATTAGGTTAAAACTCTACTAAATGCTCCATAACACAAAAAACAACACAAAAAAACACCTACTAAATGCTCCATTACATCAGAATTAGGTTAAACACTCTACTAAATGCTCCATTATACATCAGAATTAGGTTAAACACTCTACTAAATGCTCCATTATACATCAGAATTAGGTTAAACACTCTACTAAATGCTCCATATACATCAGAATTAGGTTAAACACTCTACTAAAGCTCATTATACATCAGAATTAGGTTAAACACTCTACTAAATGCTCCATTATACATCAGAATTAGGTTAACACTCTACTAAATGCTCCATTATACATCAGAATTAGGTTAAACACTCTACTAAATGCTCCATTATACATCAGAATTAGGTTAAACACTCTACTAAATGCTCCATTATACATCAGAATTAGGTTAAACACTCTACTAAATGCTCCATTATACATCAGAATTAGGTTAAACACTCTACTAAAAGCTCCATTATACATCAGAATTAGGTTAAACACTCTACTAAACGCTCCATTATACATCAGAATTAGGTTAAACACTCTACTAAATGCTCCATTATACATCAGAATTAGGTTAAACACTCTACTAAATGCTCCATTATACATCAGAATTAGGTTAAACACTCTACTAAATGCTCCATTATACATCAGAATTAGGTAAACACTCTACTAAATGCTCCATTATACATCAGAATTAGGTTAAACACTCTACTAAATGCTCCATATACATCAGAATTAGGTTAAACACTCTACTAAATGCTCCATTATACATCAGAATTAGGTTAAACACTCTACTAAATGCTCCATTATACATCAGAATTAGGTTAAACACTCTACTAAATGCTCCATTATACATCAGAATTAGGTTAAACACTCTACTAAATGCTCCATTATACATCAGAATTAGGTAAAACACTCTACTAAATGCTCCATTATACATCAGAATTAGGTAAAACACTCTACTAAATGCTCCATTATACATCAGAATTAGGTAAAACACTCTACTAAATGCTCCATTATACATCAGAATTAGGTTAAACACTCTACTAAATGCTCCATTATACATCAGAATTAGGTTAAACACTCTACTAAATGCTCCATTATACATCAGAATTAGGTTAAACACTCTACTAAATGCTCCATTATACATCAGAATTAGGTTAAACACTCTACTAAATGCTCCATTATACATCAGAATTAGGTTAAAACACTCTACTAAATGCTCCATTATACATCAGAATTAGGTTAAACACTCTACTAAATGCTCCATTATACATCAGAATTAGGTTAAACACTCTACTAAATGCTCCATTATACATCAGAATTAGGTTAAACACTCTACTAAATGCTCCATTATACATCAGAATTAGGTTAAACACTCTACTAAATGCTCCATTATACATCAGAATTAGGTTAAACACTCTACTAAATGCTCCATTATACATCAGAATTAGGTTAAACACTCTACTAAATGCTCCATTATACATCAGAATTAGGTTAAACACTCTACTAAACGCTCCATTATACATCAGAATTAGGTTAAACACTCTACTAAACGCTCCATTATACATCAGAATTAGGTTAAACACTCTACTAAATGCTCCATTATACAGCAGAATTAGGATGTAACACGGTCATAATAACTTTGTAAGCAATGGCTGAATGAGTTGGATTTACACTATTGACACAAAACGATTTAGACAAGATGCCAAATAACAACACATTCTGGTAGTTTTGTAATCCATGGAGTAGAATTGCAGAAAGAGAATGATAACAAATGAAACTACGAAAATGCCGTGCACAAACTAGTATGTGTCTATGTATCGCGGTACGATATATTTCTGATCAGTATTGCAATATACCGGTATATCGTGACAGGCTAAACTATGACCAAGTATCACAATTGGAGCAAACTTGTTAGAGGTTCACCCAATGAACACGCAAAATAGCAAAGATGTGTCATTTCTAAGAAGTTGATTTTAAAGAGTTGTACTGTATAAGTCTATGTAAACTATTTGACACACCAGTGGGCGTAATTTGTTGTTTGTTTGGGTTTATGCCTGCATTAGCACCAATTTGGGCTATATCGCCGGTGGACAGTTTACCTAACAACAACATTCCTGGGCAGGCTCCAGCGGTTAACCATTACTTGGTGCACCAACCTCCGTAGGAAACTGCCAACTTTTTCATATAAATGAGACACGGCCTGAGCTGGGCTCAAACCCGTGACCATCAGTGATGATAGGTTACAGTGGTATACAAGTCAGCGACCGTAACCACTCGACCACGGAGGCCGACTCCAGTTGAGTCAATTATAACCCAAGGATAACAATTTGAGCAAACTTAGTAGTAGTCCGCTAGATTATGGTACATGCAAAATATCAAAGCTCCGGGCATTGTGCAGCTGCATTATGTTGTTCCCTTGGCTGGTTGCTTAACACAGGTTTGAGCGTACAAGTGACAACATTTATAATTTCATACGAACCTGTGTGTACGGCCCGCATATGGTGCTTGAAGCCCGTCACCTCTGTGTACTCCTTGTTGCAGTACTCACACTTGTACGGCTTAGGCCGCTCCCTCGGGTCAATGTGAACCAGCATGTGTCGAACTAAGCTCCTAAATACACATTAAACTTGCATACAAATCATGTGTTATGTAAAACCAATAGGGATGGCAACGAATGGCGAGTTGATTTTTACTATTTAGCACCGTTTCTGATTGAACAACTTTTTTTGCACCTCCTGGCATGCATCAGACTTTTGCTTTGTGCTTGAATATTAATTGATTAAAGATTAAACAAACAATTCTATGATTTAGCTGCAATTTATTATAATTCTTTATGTGAGGATTTTAACATTGAATATAAACATTGACGTTCTGCAGATACGGCATAACACCCCCTCAGAGTTCTGCAGATAAGGTACAACACCCCTTCAGAGTTCTGCAGGTAAGGTACAACACTCCCTCAAGAGTTCTGCAGATAAGGTACAACACCCCTCAGAGTTCTGCAGATAAGGTACAACACTCCCTCAGAGTTCAGCAGATAAGGTACAACACTCCCTCAGAGTTCAGCAGATAAGGTACAACACTCCCTCAGAGTTCTGCAGATAAGGTACAACACTCCCTCAGAGTTCAGCAGATAAGGTACAACACCCCTCAGAGTTCTGCAGATAAGGTACAACACCCTCTCAGAGTTCTGCAGATAAGGTACAATACCCTCTCAGAGTTCTACAGATAAGGTACAACACCCCATCAGAGTTCTGCAGATAAGGTACAATACCCTCTCAGAGTTCTACAGATAAGGTACAACACCGTCTCACAGTTCTGCAGGTAAGGTACAACACCCCCTCAGAGTTCTGCAGATAAGGTACATCACCCCCTCAGAGTTCTGCAGGTAAGGTACAACACCCCCTCAGAGTTCTGCAGGTAAGGTACAACACCCCCTCAGAGTTCTGCAGATAAGGTACAACACCCTCTCAGAGTTCTGCAGATAAGGTACAACACCCTCTCAGAGATGCACAGACATGGGCTGCTATATGCTCATGTCCCATTGTCCAACAGTTCGCGTTTGGCTTCAATACCATTTTCATTTTAGGGAAAAACCCATCCCATTTAGAGACAAAAATTGACCGCGGTACAAGAGGCATTAATTATGTTATATTTCAGGTTTTACGCCTGCATCAGCACCATTTCGGGCTATATCGCCGGCGGTCAGTTTACTTAACAACACCTTTCCTGGGCAGGCTGCAGTGGTTAACCAGTACTTGGGTGCACCAACCTCCGTAAGAAACTGCCAACTTTTTCATATAAATGAGACAACAAGAGGCATTAAGCCTTTACGGTTCCAAGTGGACTTACTGAGGACAGGCACCATTAAACTCAAATACTCTCGCAGATAATGCACATAAACATGTTAATTTGTATTGTTAACTGGCAAGATGTATAATTTAAATTTTAGTTCAATCTCTCGTAAAATACATATCTTATCTACACTAAGAATTATACTTTGTTCTTCATATTCTGGGAAAAACGGATTTCCAGTTTAACCCTAAACGATGGGGATATGCTATATATATACATCTTTATCCTACCTTCATATAAAATAATGCTCAATAAACTTTGTTTTATTAGTCAGTGCCTAATAAACCTTTCATGTCATAACGCTGCATGTATGATGTCATGTGTTCACCGATGATATGATAAAACGTCAGCCGTTCGGGTCATGGATATTGGGTAATCTTTCCCCCCTCTTAAACTTCTTTTTTATCAGAAGATGGGATAAATAGAATAACAGGTTACTGTCTTATACATTTTTAATTGTTAGGCTTGTCTACGAAAAAACACAAAGCTCAGCAGAACCTCGCCTTATACCTGTAATAGATCAAGCGATCATACCTGTAATAGATCAAGCGATCATACCTGTAATAGATCAAGTGATCATACCTGTAATAGATCAAGCGATCATACCTGTAATAGATCAAGCGATCATACCTGTAATAGATCAAGTGATCATACCTGTAATAGATCAAGCGATCATACCTGTAATAGATCAAGTGATCATACCTGTAATAGATCAAGCGATCATACCTGTAATAGATCAAGTGATCATACCTGTAATAGATCAAGTGATCATACCTGTAATAGATCAAGCGATCATACCTGTAATAGATCAAGCGATCATACCTGTAATAGATCAAGTGATCATACCTGTAATAGATCAAGCGATCATACCTGTAATAGATCAAGTGATCATACCTGTAATAGATCAAGCGATCATACCTGTAATAGATCAAGTGATCATACCTGTAATAGATCAAGTGATCATACCTGTAATAGATCTAATGATCATACCTGTAATAGATCAAGTGATCATACCTGTAATAGATCAAGCGATCATACCTGTAATAGATCTAATGATTATACCTGTAATAGATCAAGTGATCATACCTGTAATAGATCAAGTGATCATACCTGTAATAGATCAAGTGATCATACCTGTAATAGATCTAATGATTATACCTGTAATAGATCAAGTGATCATACCTGTAATAGATCAAGCGATCATACCTGTAATAGATGAAGTCTTTGCCACATGTCTCACACCTGTGTGGCTGCTCGCCCGCGTGGATTCTCATATGATCCTTGAAATGCTTGCGGCTCATGAATCCCTTGCCACACACGTCGCAGATGTACGTCTTGTGGCCCCAGTGAATCACCATATGCTGGTTACGCAGAGTCGTGGAAGTGAAGCCTTTGCTACACACTCGGCATGTGAAGGGTTTCTCTCCTTTATGCACTCTGGAACAGACACATCATGGTATACATACACAGCATGGCATACAGACACA
The DNA here is from genome assembly GCA_014843695.1 of Archivesica marissinica. Taxonomy (NCBI): domain Eukaryota; kingdom Metazoa; phylum Mollusca; class Bivalvia; order Venerida; family Vesicomyidae; genus Archivesica; species Archivesica marissinica. The sequence goes on from CM026403.1 coordinate 35,356,277, forward strand.
TCATGGTATACATGTATACAGATTTGCAACATACTCAACATGCATAAGCTATGATCCAAGAATATACACAGGGTGTATTATGGTTTTATTTGGATCTGGGTACGTGCAAAGATCCTGGTAGAACCACTGACCTTCTGTAAACCAGCAGGATATCCTCACATTATTTAATTTGACAGCCCTGCAGGCATTTGAACAAACAGTGGAAAATGGCAAGAGACTTTGTTTTAAACACAAATTTATTTTAGCTCGATTTCGAAACAAGTTCATACAACTTATATTAATCACTTTCGAGACCTCATTCTTAATGGAATCCATCACCACGAGGGAGAGAGAAGAGGCAGTGTAGACTTTATATGCCTTGCCAAAGGGGAACAATAGTAATGGCTCTGCGGGGCTCGAACTTCAGGCCTTTCGCACCTGAAGTGAACGCGCTACCACAGCGCTATCACGACTTCAAACACTTGAAGAGATTTGAAGTCATTGACCATAACGATGAGCCCAGGAAGGATTTGCATGGTGGATGGTACTGTAAGGCTACCTGACATGGTCCTCGAGGCGTTTCTGGTTCGGATAAGACTGCCCACACTGCTCACACTGATATGGATGGTCCTTGAAATGACTCAGCATGTGTGCCTTCAGATAACTCTTATACTTCAAAACCTTGCCGCACACTTCACACGTGGTCGACGACTTCTGAGAGGCAACGGTAATGCCGCGTGCTATTTTATCTGCCCGTTGCTCATGGTATTTCAAGTGTTGTCGTAACTTAATACCATCGTAGAATGTCTTGCTACAGCCCTCCCACTCACACATCTTTGCCTCAGTGATGTCCATTGTGTGACCATCATTCTGAAATACAACACAGAATTACATATTCCTGCAGAGATTTCCATGTTCCAGTTAATTCTTGGTATTTTAAAAGAAACTACACTCAACTCCAGTACATCCCAACAGTCAAGACTCAAACCTGTCATAACCCGTTATATTAGTTTACACAATATTTATTTCTTTGAATACATGTAGGATTGAGGAGAAAACAACCTGCTTGTATGGTTACCTCTTTCTTAAGGAATGGTGCTACAGAAACGGTACTACAGAAACAGAAACGGTACTACAGAAATGGTGCTACAGAAAGAGCCAAAAAAGACATTCCTAATGAGGTTTCAAGTAATTCATTTGTTTCTTTGTTTTGGGGGTTTAAAGTCTCACCAACAGCTTAGGTCACATGGCCACTCTCCGGCTATTATTGGCTATAACTGTGAAAATCTCTGGCTATTATTGGCTATAACTGTGAAAACTCCGGCTATTATTGGCTATAACTGTGAAAATCTCCGGCTATTATTGGCTATAACTGTTAAAATTCTCCGGCTATTATTGGCTATAACTGTGAAAATCTTCAGCTATTATTGGCTATAACTGTGAAAATCTCTGGCTATTATTGGCTATAACTGTGAAAATCTCCGGCTATTGTTGGCTATAACTGTGAAAACCTCCAGCTATTATTGGCTATAACTGTAAAAAATCTCTGGCTATTATTGGCTATAACTGTGAAAATCTCCAGCTATTATTGGCTATAACTGTGAAAACTGCGGCTATTATTGGCTATAACTGTGAAAATCTCCGGCTATTATTGGCTATAACTGTGAAAATCTCCGGCTATTATTGGCTATAACTGTGAAAATCTCAGAGCAGATCACGTAGATGATAAACACACCTAGGATTGGTACTGGTCATTACTGTGATGTTTGGGTTTGGACAAACTTTGCGACACGGCGGACAGACAGAAAGTACAATATCAATCTTACCCCCCCCTGAAATTCATCTCTAAGTCGGTGATTTTGACCTCAATTACCTTTGGATTGAGAAACATTTTATGTTCCCGCCGGCAGTGCACGTTGAGCAGATCGAGCGAGAAGAAAATCTTACTGCACAGATCACATTTATACTGCTCCGTGGCGGTCTCGTGCTGGTGGGTGTGCTGGTTCAACATGCTCTGTGACGACAGTATGATCCCGCACATGCTGCATCGAAACTCCTCCAGCTCTCCCAAATTCTCATCATCATCCTCAATGGCTTCAACGTACTCGCTAATACCAGAAGAAGATAGGAGTGGTTCTCGATGAGACGGCATGTTTGTGATGCGGATATGCAGCCGACGATGCTCGATTAAACTCTCTTTCTTCTTGAACGTCTTCTCACAAAATTCACATTTAAATGGCCGGATGATGTGCGCACCACTTCTGTGGTACTTGAGCTCTTTTTCGGATTCAAATCCCCGGCCGCACATCCGACAGACGTGCGGTGAATGCACAGGGTGGGTGTCGATATGCTTGCCCATGCTTCCTAGTTTGGTAAATCGTTTCCCGCAGATGTCACACTTGAACAGTGCCTCCTTGTATCTACAGTTAGACTGAAATACAAACACAGCAATTCAAAGTTTAAACTGTATTTGTTTTATCATGAAAACAGATGTATTCAGAGATACTTTATTTCTTTGATAATCTAAACAGATCAATTATTTCTTTGATTAATTTCTTAACAGATTAATTATTTCTTCAATCATGTAAAAATTATTTCTTTGATCATGTAAACAGATCAATTATTTTCATTGATTATGTAAACAGATCAATTATTTTCATTGATTATGTAAACAGATCAATTATTTTCATTGATTATGTAAACAGATCAATTCACACAGAGATGACAACGGGTATTCGAATACTTGGAAGAACGTCGGAGACTCCGAGTATCGGTTAGCAAAATGATGATCGAGATTTCAAAAGGAAAAATGACAAGTTTCCACATGTGATCCGAGGTAACTCATCGACAATTGTTCCTGTAAATAAACAGTAATTATATTAATCCCAGATCATCCGAAGGCCAATAATTTACACGCTAAACCCTAGTGTGAACATTATCAATAAAAGCAACAAGGCGTTATTTGCTTGTTCGGGTTTTACACCTGCATCAGCACCATTTTTGGCTATATCGTCGGCGGGCAGTTTACTTAACAACACATTTCCTGGGCAGGCTCCGGCGGTTAACCAGTACTTGGTGCACCAACCTCTGTTATATATATATATTTCAGGTTTTACGCCTGCATCAGCACCATTTTGGGCTATATCGCCGGCGGGCAGTTTACCTAACAACACCTTTCCTGGGCAGGCTCCAGCGGTTAACCAGTACTTGGGTGCACCAACCTCCGTAAGAAACTGCCAACTTTTTCATATAAATGAGACACGGCCTGAGCGGGGCTCGAACCCGTGACCATCAGTGATGATAGGTTACAGTGGTATACAAGTCAGCGACCTTAACCACTCGACCACGGAGGCGACCTCTGTAAGAAACCTGCCAACCATTTTCATATAAGTGAGACATGTACTGAGCGTGGCTTGAACCCGCTTTATTAGTTAAAAAATAGACTAACAGAGAACCAATTATCTGTACCTGTACATGGGTCTCCAGCTGGAGGTAATCGAAGAATCCCTGCCAACATTTGTCACAGAAGCAGGCGTAGTCAAAATGTCTCTTTCTATGCTCCATGAGATGACCTATATCTGGGAATGTCTGTTCACAAACGTCACACTTCATGGGTTCATCTGTATTGTGACAGTCTGTAACACATGGTGAACAGGTTATACATGTCAGTACTGTGACAGTCTGTAACACATGGTGAACAGGTTATACATGGCTGTACTGTGACAGTCTGTAACACACGGTGAACAGGTTATACATGGCTGTACTGTGACAGTCTGCAACACATGGTGAACAGGTTATACATGGCTGTACTGTGACAGTCTGTAACACATGGTGAACAGGTTATACATGTCAGTACTGTGACAGTCTGCAACACATGGTGAACAGGTTATACATGGCTGTACTGTGACAGTCTGTAACACATGGTGAACAGGTTATACATGGCTGTACTGTGACAGTCTGTAACACATGGTGAACAGGTTATACATGTCTGTACTGTGACAGTCTGTAACACATGGTGAACAGGTTATACATGTATGTACTGTGACAGTCTGTAACACATGGTGTACAGCTTGTACATGTATGTAATGTGACAGTCTGTAACACATGGTGAACAGGTTATACATGTCTGTACTGTGACAGTCTGTAACACATGGTGAACAGGTTATACATGTCAGTACTGTGACAGTCTGCAACACATGGTGAACAGGTTATACATGGCTGTACTGTGACAGTCTGTAACACATGGTGAACAGGTTATACATGTCTGTACTGTGACAGTCTGTAACACATGGTGAACAGGTTATACATGGCTGTACTGTGACAGTCTGTAACACATGGTGAACAGCTTGTACATGTCTGTACTGTGACAGTCTGTAACACATGGTGAACAGGCTATACATGGCTGTACTGTGACAGTCTGTAACACATGGTGAACAGGCTATACATGGCTGTACTGTGACAGTCTGTAACACATGGTGAACAGGTTATACATGGCTGTACTGTGACAGTCTGTAACACATGGTGAACAGGCTATACATGGCTGTACTGTGACAGTCTGTAACACATGGTGAACAGGCTATACATGGCTGTACTGTGACAGTCTGTAACACATGGTGAACAAGTTATACATGGCTGTACTGTGACAGTCTGTAACACATGGTGAACAGGCTATACATGGCTGTACTGTGACAGTCTGTAACACATGGTGAACAGGTTATACATGGCTGTACTGTGACAGTCTGTAACACATGGTGAACAGGTTATACATGGCTGTACTGTGACAGTCTGTAACACATGGTGAACAGGTTATACATGTCTGTACTGTGACAGTCTGTAACACATGGTGAACAGGTTATACATGTATGTACTGTGACAGTCTGTAACACATGGTGTACAGCTTGTACATGTATGTAATGTGACAGTCTGTAACACATGGTGAACAGGTTATACATGTCTGTACTGTGACAGTCTGTAACACATGGTGAACAGGTTATACATGTCTGTACTGTGACAGTCTGTAACACATGGTGAACAGGTTATACATGGCTGTACTGTGACAGTCTGTAACACATGGTGAACAGGTTATACATGTTTGCATACATTAAACACATACTTTAATACTGCATCTGATATACCCAATCCGATGTTGTTTTCTAAACCACACGGCAGCTTAGCAGATACATCAAACAGAAGCACTCGCGTATGCTTAATCTTACTTTTTATATGTCCAAAAAGTTCCTCCTCATTTTTGAACAAGACGACACAGGTATCACACAATGGTTTGTAGCGCTCTCCCTCGGCATGAGCATCTGTCATGTGACGATCCAGTATCTTCTTCAATGAGAACACGCGGGGGCATTGCTCACACTGGAAATCACTCTCTCCATGCACATCCAACTTGTGTTTCTGTGGGGGGCAAAAAACGTATAAAATTACACATTTTTCATACTATAACCTCTTCTATAGCGCAATCAATAATTTCAACATAGTGAATGTCGAGCTCTGCATGCAAGTTGGATAGATGTACGTTCTGCATGCAAGTTGGATAGGAGATGTATGTACAGTATTTAAGTTGGATAGGAGATGTAGGTTCTGCATGCAAGTTGGATAGGAGATGTATGTACAGTATGCAAGTTGGATAGGAGATATACGTACAGTATGCAAGTTGGATAGGAGATGTATGTACAGTATGCAAGTTGGATAGGAGATATATGTACAGTATGCAAGTTGGATAGGAGATATACGTACAGTATGCAAGTTGGATAGGAGATGTATGTACAGTATGCAAGTTGGATAGGAGATATACGTACAGTATGCAAGTTGGATAGCAGATGTATGTACAGTATGCAAGTTGGATAGGAGATGTATGTACAGTATGCAAGTTGGATAGGAGATATACGTACAGTATGCAAGTTGGATAGGAGATGTATGTTCTGCATGCAAGTTGGATAGGAGATGTATGTACAGTATGCAAGTTGGATAGGAGATATACGTACAGTATGCAAGTTGGATAGCAGATGTATGTACAGTATGCAAGTTGGATAGGAGATGTATGTACAGTATGCAAGTTGGATAGGAGATATACGTACAGTATGCAAGTTGGATAGGAGATGTATGTACAGTATGCAAGTTGGATAGGAGATGTATGTACAGTATGCAAGTTGGATAGGAGATGTATGTACAGTATGCAAGTTGGATAGGAGATGTATGTACAGTATGCAAGTTGGATAGGAGATGTATGTACAGTATGCAAGTTGGATAGGAGATGTATGTACAGTATGCAAGTTGGATAGGAGATATACGTACAGTATGCAAGTTGGATAGGAGATGTATGTACAGTATGCAAGTTGGATAGGAGATGTATGTACAGTATGCAAGTTGGATAGGAGATGTATGTACAGTATGCAAGTTGGATAGGAGATGTATGTACAGTATGCAAGTTGGATAGGAGATGTATGTACAGTATGCAAGTTGGATAGCAGATGTATGTACAGTATGCAAGTTGGATAGATGTATGTACAGTATGCAAGTTGGATAGGAGATGTATGTACAGTATGCAAGTTGGATAGGGGATGTATGTACAGTATGCAAGTTGGATAGGAGATGTATGTACAGTATGCAAGTTGGATAGGAGATATACGTACAGTATGCAAGTTGGATAGGAGATATACGTACAGTATGCAAGTTGGATAGGAGATGTATGTACAGTATGCAAGTTGGATAGGAGATATACGTACAGTATGCAAGTTGGATAGGAGATGTATGTACAGTATGCAAGTTGGATAGCAGATGTATGTACAGTATGCAAGTTGGATAGCAGATGTATGTACAGTATGCAAGTTGGATAGCAGATGTATGTACAGTATGCAAGTTGGATAGCAGATGTATGTACAGTATGCAAGTTGGATAGCAGATGTATGTACAGTATGCAAGTTGGATAGGAGATGTATGTACAGTATGCAAGTTGGATAGGAGATGTATGTACAGTATGCAAGTTGGATAGGAGATGTATGTACAGTATGCAAGTTGGATAGGAGATGTATGTACAGTATGCAAGTTGGATAGGAGATATACGTACAGTATGCAAGTTGGATAGGAGATGTATGTACAGTATGCAAGTTGGATAGGAGATGTATGTACAGTATGCAAGTTGGATAGGAGATGTATGTACAGTATGCAAGTTGGATAGGAGATATACGTACAGTATGCAAGTTGGATAGCAGATGTATGTTCTGCATGCAAGTTGGATAGGAGATGTATGTACAGTATGCAAGTTGGATAGGAGATATACGTACAGTATGCAAGTTGGATAGGAGATGTACGTACAGTATGCAAACTGAATAGAAGATATACGTACAGTATGCAAGTTGGATAGATTAAGAAGATGTGCGTACCCGAAGTTGTTTGATATCATTGAACACGCTTTTACAGACGTCACAGAGGAAGAGGATACTGGTGGTTGTCTGGCTGTTCTCTTTATCCTCCGTAGACGACTCGGTCTCATTAACCGGAGCTGCAATACATACAACAGTACAATAGTTATGAGGATTTGCTTGCTTTTGGAGATTAAAGTCGCACCAACAGATTAGATCATACAGCGACTACCCAGCTATTATTGGAGATGGAAGGCCTTGGGTGTCCCTCTTATCAGAATTGCAGGCACTGACGGACACCCACGTAGAATCACCGACCTACCACAAGCCAGCTGAAATGTTCCTTCTTCTTGCTAAATAAATTTCATAGATCTGAATGGTCATGCTATCATTTCCATCGGAATATACATGGTGAAAACATATGCAACTAGTCTGGGGCTCGAGCCCAGGGCCACTCACTTACAGGATAAAATACTACACAGACGCATCTAGGGGTTGCCTTATCACCTCATATAATGTGTTAACATTCCCACCGTTACAGGATTCTATAGCACAGGCCATGCTATATCGCTCAGGTTAGGAAACTACTGCGCAGACTCAACAATGGATGTGAGAGTAGCCGTACATATTATTTATAGTACATCAATGGTTTCTACGGTATATGCAATCTATGCTACACAGACGGGCTTATACACAGACAAGGGCATACATTGACGAGCGCATACACTGATGAGCGCATACACCGACGATTATTATTATTATTATTATTATTATGATTCGGGTTTTACGCCTGCATCAGCACCATTTTGGGCTATATCGCCGGCGGGCAGTTTACCTAACAACACCTTTCCTGGGCAGGCTCCAGCGGTTAACCAGTACTTGGGTGCACCAACCTCCGTAAGAAACTGCCAACTTTTTCATATAAATGAGACACGGCCTGAGCAGGGCTCGAACCCGTGACCATCAGTGATGATAGGTTACAGTGGTATACAAGTCAGCGACCTTAACCACTCGACCACGGAGGCGGACTCATACACTGATGAGCGCATACACTGATGAGCGCATACACTGATGAGCGCATACACTGATGAGTGCATACACTGATGAGTGCATACACTGATGAGTGCATACACTGATGAGTGCATACACTGATGAGCGCATACACTGATGAGCGCATACACTGATGAGTGCATACACTGATGAGCGCATACACTGATGAGTGCATACACTGATGAGTGCATACATTGACGAGCGCATACACAGACGAGCGCATACACAGATGAGCGCATACACTGATGAGTGCATACACTGATGAGCGCATACACTGATGAGTGCATACATTGACGAGCGCATACACAGACGAGCGCATACACAGACGAGCGCATACACAGACGAGCGCATACACTGATTAGTGCATACACTGATGAGCGCATACACAGACGAGCGCATTCACTGACGAGCGCATACACAGACGAGCGCATACACTGATGAGTGCATACACTGATGAGTGCATACACAGACGAGCGCATACACAGACGAGCGCATACACTGATGAGTGCATACACTGATGAGTGCATACACTGACGAGCGCATACACAGACGAGCGCATACACTGATGAGTGCATACACTGATGAGTGCATACACAGACGAGCGCATACACTGATGAGTGCATACACTGATGAGTGCATACACTGATGAGTGCAAACACACTGATGAGCGCATACATTGATGAGTGCATACATTGATGAGCGCATACACTGATGAGTGCATACATTGATGAGCGCATACACTGATGAGTGCATACATTGATGAGCGGATACACTGATGAGCGCATACATTGTCGAGTGGATACACTGATGAGCGCATACACTGATGAGCGCATACACAGAGAGACGAGAGCACACACTGATGAGCGCATACACTGGACACAGTTATCATAGAATCGCCCGCCTTCCGCAGGACAGCTGGAGACACATGTATTATACAATATTATATAACAGTTAGAATCGCCCGCCCTCCGCAGGCCAGCTGGAGACACATGTATTATACAATATTATATAACAGTTAGAATCGCCCGCCTTCCGCAGGTCAGCTGGAGACACATGTATTATACAATATTATATAACAGTTAGAATCGCCCGCCTTCCGCAGGTCAGCTGGAGACACATGTATTATACAATATTATATAACAGTTAGAATCGCCCGCCTTCTGCAGGCCAGCTGGAGACAAAAGTATTATACAATATTATATAACAGTTAGAATCGCCCGCCTTCCGCAGGTCAGCTGGAGACACATGTATTATACAATATTATATAACAGTTAGAATCGCCCACCCTCCGCAGGCCAGCTGGAGACACAAGTATTATACAATATTATATAACAGTTATAATCGCCCGCCCTCCGCAGGCCAGCTGGAGACACAAGTATTATACAATATTATATAACAGTTAGAATCGCCCGCCCTCCGCAGGACAGCTGGAGACACATGTATTATACAATATTATATAACAGTTAGAATCGCCCGCCCTCCGCAGGCCAGCTGGAGACACAAGTATTATACAATATTATATAACAGTTAGAATCGCCCGCCCTCCGCAGGCCAGCTGGAGACACATGTATTATACAATATTATATAACAGTTAGAATCGCCCACCTTCCGCAGGCCAGCTGGAGACACATGTATTATACAATATTATATAACAGTTAGAATCGCCCGCCCTCCGCAGGCCAGCTGGAGACACATGTATTATACAATATTATATAACAGTTAGAATCGCCCGCCTTCCGCAGGACAGCTGGAGACACAAGTATTATATAACAGTTAGAATCACCCGCCCTCCGCAGGCCAGCTGGAGACACATGTATTATACGATATTATATAACAGTTAGAATCGCCCGCCTTTTCCGCAGGCCAGCTGGAGACACATGTATTATACAATATTATATAACAGTTAGAATCGCCCGCCCTCCGCAGGCCAGCTGGAGACACATGTATTATACAATATTATATCAGTTGCTTTCGATTCTTTGATGGCATTTACAACTCGGTAATTTAAATATTGTCAATGCCAGCTGTTAAGAACAAGGGTTATTGTCTTGGTTTGTATGTATGTATGTATGTGTTTATGTTTGGTATGTATGTATGTATGTGGTTATGTTTATGGTCAGTAATGTGTCCACTCCCACTGACTTGGTCAGTAATGTGTCCACGCCCACTGACCTGGTCAGTGATGTGTCCACTCCCATTGACTTGGTCAGTAATGTGTCCACTCCCATTGACTATGTGAAATAAATGAGATGGCAAACATAGAGACACAGAATCTGAGCGTAATCACAACTCCCTACCAACCTGCTGGATGAGGCTCCTTTTTCACCTTCGTAACATATTCGTGGCCCACTTCCGTGTTCTTCCCGTCAGCAGTTTTCTTCAGCACTATTACCTTTGGTTTCATCGGAGGCGGTGGTTTCAAATCTTGTTTGGTTGTTACGCTTACAGCCTTAAGAAACGTATAACAAGTAACAGTGTATTGAGAAGAACAGATGACATTACAAGATATGATTATGCGGGTAGAACAGCCGACGGTTGACATGTTATTATGCGAAAATGGTGTCTGAAATCGAGGTCCCACAACATTGCCCCACATAAAACAAAATGCAATTGGTTTATAGATTAGGACATGCATTAAAAGATTGAGGACTTTATTTTTTTTAAAAACTTTATTTATTTTACAACGATTGTGAAGTAAGTTTTAACAACTTATATTAATCACTTTTGTTGGCGCGGATGAATGCGTATATGTGATAATTCATGTGGGAGGAAACCGGAGTACCAGGAGAAAACCCACCTGTCCGATCTGGCGACCAACGTACAATCTCACATACTTCCCTGGTCCGAGGATCGAACCAGGGTTGCATTGGTGAAAAGCGAACGCGCTAACCACTGTGCTAATCGGACAGCCGAATATAGATTGAACAGACTGAATAGATTGAGGACTGTAAACACATTGCTTCACAAAGGTATCCATCACAGGTTTTTCAATGCAAGGCCTATCTTCACTTTTGAAGGTATGAGAGGCCTTGCAAAAAACTAAAAGAAACTTGCTAACTACTTCCTCAAAAAATCAATACAGTTAATCACAGTGGTTAGCATGCTCGCTCGTTTATCACAAATGCAACCCGGGTGCGATCCTCTGGCCATGAAGTATGCAAGGTGGTCGTCAGATCTGACAGGCAAAAAACGTTGCATTAAAGTACTGTATGTAAACATTTCTCGTGAGATTGGCCATAAAGTGGTCTTTGGTCGGTGATGAAAATTAGTGGTCGTGATAGTGGTAGTCATGATAGCGCGGTTGATTCATGTGCGAAAGGCAGGGTGTTCGTGGCAAGCTGTAGCCATTACGATTATGCCCATAGGCAAGGCAATTAAATTCCATATTGACTTCTCTCTCTGTCATGGTGATGGATTCGATCAGGAATGAGGTGTAGAGAGTTTTTCAATCAAGCCAGTAAAAGTGTTAGAAACTAATTCAATGTACTTACATCCATGAATTCTTGTTGTTCGTCATCGAATTTGTCCTTTGTATCATCATCCTGGGGATTATCATCTGCTATATCATCAGACATGTCCTGCAAATCTTCCTCCTCCTCTTCTGGCTGCACTTCCTCTATACCTGTCATTATAACGTTCATTATAACGCATGTCCTCTATATCTGTCATTATAACGTTCATTATTACGCATGTCCTCTATACCTGTCATTATAACGTTCATTATAACGCCTGTCTTCTATACCTGATATTGTGTCTTATATTTTCCTTTTACAGTAAAAAGTAAAATGTGGAAATATGGCCATAAACAAACCAGCTTTTGTTATATTACCTCCCTTTATGGGTATTTTTTATCAAAATCACCAGTAATTCTGTAAATGGAGGTTTACTAAAGTTCAAACACTAGGATTAATTTGCATATGAATTATAGTATTATTTTTCCAAGTGAAGAAAATAAATGCATAAAAAGACCTTAAGGTAATTAAATTCCTAATTGGTCAACTGGAATTTTATAATATTTGGAGAAAATTAAAATAATATTATGTTATATTTCGGGTTTTACGCCTGCATCAGCACCATTTTGGGCTATATCGCCGGCGGGCAGTTTACCTAACAACACCTCTCCAGCGGTTAACCAGTACTTGGGTGCACCAACCTCCGTAAGAAACTTTTTCATATAAAAAATTAAAATAATAAAACTTCTCTGAACAAATTGTTCCAAGTTGTGGTGATCTTCAGAAAGAGGCTGCATAAATTAAAACTACCACAAAGAGACGAAAATAGAAGTAACAAACAGAAACTCCAATGCCTTCGCTCTATCCCGCTACCCTCTATAGACCAACCATCGTTACAAATGTAAATTGCTTTATAATGCTATGCTATATAAGGTGTGTCTTTTATTCGAAATGATTATACAGAAAATCATGCATAACGATCTGTAATATAATATGACAAATAAGATGATATGAATATTGATATTATATGGTTATTAGTTTGCTCCAGAATACTGTAAAACACCAGGTGACATGTTAGGAATTTTGTTGAGTGTACATTGTATATATCCTATATGAAACAACTTCTGAATTAACCCGAAATAATAGGGAGAAGTGAGGCAGCTGAGGGAGAAGTGAGGCAGCTGAGGGAGAAGTGAGGCAGCTGAGGGAGAAGTGAGGCAGCTGAGGGAGAAGTGAGACAGCTGAGGGAGAAGTGAGACAGCTGAGGGAGAAGTGAGATACCTGAGGGAGAAGTGAGGTACCCGAGGGAGAAGTGAGACAGCTGAGGAGAAGTGAGGCAGCTGAGGGAGAAGTGAGGCAGCTGAGGAGAAGTGAGGGATAAGTGAGGCAGCTGAGGGAGAAGTGAGGCAGCTGAGGAGAAGTGAGGCAGCTGAGGGAGAAGTGAGGCAGCTGAGGGAGAAGTGATGAGGGAGAAGGGAGGCAGTTGAGGGAGAAGTGAGGCAGCTGAGGGAGAAGTGAGGCAGCTGAGGGAGAAGTGAGGCAGCTGAGGGAGAAGTGAGGCAGCTGAGGGAGAAGTGAGGCAGCTGAGGGAGAAGTGACATACCTGAGGGAGAAGTGAGGTACCTGAGGGAGAAGTGAGGCAGCTGAGGGATAAGTGAGGCAGCTGAGGGAGAAGTGAGGCAGCTGAGGAGAAGTGAGGGATAAGTGAGGCAGCTGAGGGAGAAGTGAGGCACCTGAGGAGAAGTGAGGCAGCTGAGGGAGAAGTGAGGCAGCTGAGGGAGAAGTGAGGCAGCTGAGGGAGAAGTGATGAGGGAGAAGAGAGGGAGAAGTGAGGCAGCTGAGGGAGAAGTGAGGCAGCTGAGGGAGAAGTGAGGCAGCTGAGGGAGAAGTGAGGCAGCTGAGGGAGAAGTGAGGTACCTGAGGGAGAAGTGAGGTACCTGAGTGAGAAGTGAGGCAGCTGAGGGAGAAGTGAGGCAGCTGAGGGAGAAGTGAGGCAGCTGAGGGAGAAATGAGGCAGCTGAGGGGGAAGTGAGGCAGCTGAGGAAGAAGTGAGGCAGCTGAGGGAGAAGTGAGGCAGCTGAGGGAGAACAAATGCAAGAAAGAAGTGTTCATTAGAGAGATCACACACATTTTCGTTTTAAATTCTAGACAGTTTTAAATGATACTGGTATGAACACACATATAACTAGTGAGTATAACTAGTGAGTGTAACTAGTGAGTGTAACTAGTGAGTATAACTAGTGAGTGTAACTAGTGAGTGTAACTAGTGAGTATAACTAGTGAGTATAACTAGTGAGTATAACTAGTGAGTATAACTAGTGAGTATAACTAGTGAGTATAACTAGTGAGTGTAACTATATAACTAGTGAGTATAACTAGTGAGTGTAACTAGTGAGTATAACTAGTGATATAACTAGTGAGTATAACTAGTGAGTATAACTATATAACTAGTGAGTATAACTAGTGAGTATAACTAGTGAGTATAACTAGTGAGTATAACTATATAACTAGTGAGTATAACTAGTGAGTATAACTAGTGAGTGTAACTAGTGAGTATAACTAGTGAGTATAACTAGTGAGTATAACTAGTGAGTATAACTAGTGAGTGTAACTAGTGAGTATAACTAGTGAGTGTAACTAGTGAGTATAACTAGTGAGTATAACTAGTGAGTATAACTAGTGAGTATAACTAGTGAGTATAACTATATAACTAGTGAGTATAACTAGTGAGTATAACTAGTGAGTATAACTATATAACTAGTGAGTATAACTAGTGAGTATAACTAGTGAGTATAACTAGTGAGTATAACTAGTGAGTATAACTAGTGAGTATAACTAGTGAGTATAACTAGTGAGTATAACTAGTGAGTATAACTAGTGAGTATAACTAGTGAGTATAACTAGTGAGTATAACTAGTGAGTATAACTAGTGAGTATAACTAGTGAGTATAACTAGTGAGTATAACTAGTGAGTGTAACTAGTGAGTATAACTAGTGAGTATAACTAGTGAGTATAACTAGTGAGTATAACTAGTGAGTATAACTAGTGAGTATAACTAGTGAGTATAACTAGTGAGTATAACTAGTGAGTATAACTAGTGAGTATAACTAGTGAGTATAACTAGTGAGTATAACTAGTGAGTATAACTAGTGAGTATAACTAGTGAGTATAACTAGTGAGTATAACTAGTGAGTATAACTAGTGAGTATAACTAGTGAGTATAACTAGTGAGTATAACTAGTGAGTATAACTAGTGAGTATAACTAGTGAGTATAACTAGTGAGTATAACTAGTGAGTATAACTAGTGAGTATAACTAGTGAGTATAACTAGTGAGTATAACTAGTGAGTATAACTAGTGAGTATAACTAGTGAGTATAACTATATAACTAGTGAGTATAACTAGTGAGTATAACTAGTGAGTATAACTAGTGAGTATAACTAGTGAGTATAACTAGTGAGTATAACTATATAACTAGTGAGTATAACTAGTGAGTATAACTAGTGAGTATAACTAGTGAGTATAACTAGTGAGTGTAACTAGTGAGTATAACTAGTGAGTATAACTAGTGAGTATAACTAGTGAGTATAACTATATAACTAGTGAGTATAACTAGTGAGTATAACTAGTGAGTATAACTAGTGAGTATAACTAGTGAGTATAACTAGTGAGTATAACTAGTGAGTATAACTAGTGAGTATAACTAGTGAGTATAACTAGTGAGTATAACTATATAACTAGTGAGTATAACTAGTGAGTATAACTAGTGAGTATAACTAGTGAGTATAACTAGTTATAACTAGTGAGTATAACTAGTGAGTATAACTAGTGAGTATAACTAGTGAGTATAACTAGTGAGTATAACTAGTGAGTATAACTAGTGAGTATAACTAGTGAGTGTAACTAGTGAGTATAACTAGTGAGTATAACTAGTGAGGTCGCATTTTTACAATTTGGGCGACTGCTCGTGAACCCACGTAAAACAATTATCTTCAACGAAATCGTATTGTCAAAGATTTCATGACATTGTGCAATTTGCCAAAGAATTATTATAACTTGACGAATCGACCCCGATTTATAGCGAAAACACCAGTGTAAGCTTTCTCACCGAGACAGAAGTTATGGAAGTCATGGATGAGTTCTTGTCGCAGAAGACAGAAGTGAACACCCTTGATGGAGCCAGCATGTTGACACGAACCGTCGGTTATTCGCAGTGACAGCAGAAAGCTCTCCTCTCCCAGGTCTGAAAGCTGGTGACACTGTAAAATATGAACATTCCATGTGTAAATGAGCAGTCTGACAGCTGGCGACACTGTAAAGTATGAACATTCCATGTGTAAATGAGCAGTCTGACAGCTGGTGACACTGTAAAGTATGAACATTCCATGTGTAAATGAGCAGTCTGACAGCTGGTGACACTGTAAAGTATGAACATTCCATGTGTAAATGAGCAGTCTGAAAGTATGGTGACACTGTAAAGTATGAACATTCCATGTGTAAATGAGCAGTCTGACAGCTGGTGACACTGTAAAGTATGAACATTCCATGTGTAAATGAGCAGTCTGAAAGCTGGTGACACTGTAAAGTATGAACATTCCATGTGTAAATGAGCAGTCTGACAGCTGGTGACACTGTAAAGTATGAACATTCCATGTGTAAATGAGCAGTCTGACAGCTGGTGACACTGTAAAGTATGAACATTCCATGTGTAAATGAGCAGTCTGACAGCTGGTGACACTGTAAAGTATGAACATTCCATGTGTAAATGAGCAGTCTGACAGCTGGTGATACTGTACAGTATGAACATTCCATGGGTAAATGAGCAGTCTGAAAGCTGGTGACACTGTAAAGTATGAACATTCCATGTGTAAATGAGCAGTCTGACAGCTGGTGATACTGTACAGTATGAACATTCCATGTGTAAATGAGCAGTCTGACAGCTGGTGACACTGGAAAGTATGAACATTCCATGTGTAAATGAGCAGTCTGAAAGCTGGTGACACTGTAAAGTATGAACATTCCATGTGTAAATGAGCAGTCTGACAGCTGGTGATACTGTACAGTATGAACATTCCATGGGTAAATGAGCAGTCTGACAGCTGGTGACATTGTAAAGTATGAACATTCCATGTGTAAATGAGCAGTCTGACAGCTGGTGACATTGTAAAGTATGAACATTCCATGTGTAAATGAGCATGTCTAAACACAAGTACTATTTTTATGTACATGATGGACTGAGCACAAATGTATCATTATGACATGCTAAAGTCTGTCTGTCCATTGGCCACACTTTGGAAGTCCTTATATAGGAATGCATTTCCATAAAAATATATCAACAAAAGAAACCTGATAACTACCAGTAACAAAAACTAGATGACATGTATAAAGCTTACCAGTTCTGATATTTGAGCTCTTATCTCGGTAGCTACTTGTTGTTTCTCATCTTCCAGGGCATTCACGTCTTCCACTATCATACTCACACTGTCACCTTCACCGCCCATAACCTTTTCATTGTGTAACACTCCGTCCACATGACTTTCCATTTGAACAACGGAGTCCACGTTTCCCAAATCCACTACTTGTGCCTATGTTATAATAACATAATGGATCAAACATTGTTTCCCCAATGTTTTTTTGTAATTTTTCAGGAATACATACATATCTTCTTGCTTCAATAGGTTTGATACAATACAGTGGCTGAATCGGACACAGTACAGTGGCTGAATCGGATACAGTACAGTGGCTGAACCGGATACAATACAGTGGCTGAATCGGACACAGTACAATGGCTGAACCGGATACAATACAGTGGCTGAACCGGATACAGTACAGTGGCTGAACCGGACACAATACAGTGGCTGAACCGGATACAGTACAGTGGCTGAACCGGACACAATACAGTGGCTGAACCGGATACAGTACAGTGGCTGAACCGGATACAATACAGTGGCTGAATCAGACACAGTGCAGTGACTGAATCGGATAAAATACAGTGGTTGAATCGGACACAGTGCAGTGGCTGAACCGGACACAGTGCAGTGGCTGAATCAGACACAGTGCAGTGACTGAATCGGATAAAATACAGTGGTTGAACCGGACACAGTGCAGTGGTTGAATCGGACACAGTACAGTGGCTGAACCGGACACAGTGCAGTGGTTGAATCGGACACAGTACAGTGGCTGAATCGGACACAGTGCAGTGGCTGAACCAGACACAATGCAGTGGCTGAACCGGACACAGTGCAGTGGCTGAACCGGATACAATGCAGTGGCTGAACCGGACACAGTGCAGTGGCTGAACCGGACACAATGCAGTGGCTGAACCAGACACAAAACAGTGGCTGAACTGGATACAGTGCATTGGGTGAACCAGACGCAGTACAGTGGCTGATTCGGACACAGCAGGTCCCTGAACAGGACACACTTGCAGCTTTGACACGGTGCAGTGGCTGAACCGAACACAGTAGGTCACACTTGCAGTACCAAGCTCTTGCCGATCAGGCACAGTGGCTTGTTAGACATGTGGGATATATATTAACATATACATCTTAACATGTATCCCAGCGGGGGACCCAGTCCATGAATAAAAGTTGAATTAATTTAATTTATTAAATATTAACCATCACAAAGTAGTTCACAGGTTGTGGAATCGATTTCACTGCTCAAATGTACATGTACATCAAAATACTGTTAACTCTTTCAACACCAAGTAACTCACATGGACTGGTCCATGTTATTCTTAGACCAATAAATGAATAAGAAAATTACATTCGGACCAGTTCATTTATCAAGATGGGTAATTTTGTCTAAAATTAGTAATACTACTTGCAAAAAGTGCAGATCTTGATGAGACGGCTCATCACGAGCCGGCTCATCTGGATCTACACTTTTTGTAAGCCTATTTAGAGGTCTGTGGTGTTGAAAGGGTTAACCTCTAAAACGGTGTCAGATAAAACCATCAACTCGGATTCCATAGATGTAATGTACTTCACCCAGGCACACATTGAACAGACAAGAGGATGTAATCGACAAAATGTTTAAAGTACACCAAATATTCCATTCTGTATCCATATCAATTCTCTCTGTGACAGTTCCATGCACATGTATATATAAACTTGTACAAAATAGAGGAATTAAACTGTTAAACATAGTTTACTTCAAACAATACAACACATACAAATATATATTTTGCACAAAATTTAGATACATGAATGAAAAAAGGATTAGAACCGAAAGCTATAGCTTATAAAGGCCTTCTCCTATAGCAAGTACTTAATGCAATTATGATATATGACAGCAGGGATCATTCTAGAGGGCGATGTGGGCGAAATTGTCGCCCTCTGGGGCCCCCACTTCTCCCTAAAAAAATAAAATATTTTTGGGTTTTTACGATTTTCAACAAAATTTTGTCTAGTAAGATACACTGGCCCATTATAAAGCACTCCTTCTATTCAAATGTTGTATTTAATGGTTGTACTGTGCATTTTAACCCTATTTTGCAGAAGTATATTAAAGAACACCATTTAAGGAAGCGATCACGCGCTTTCTCACTTCTCTCAAAAATTCTGACCTAGAATGAATCCTGTGACAGTGTTGTAATATTTACTAAACTATTAATTTACATTGGATATAATGATAAGTAAATGTTTTAATCATGAACTGTAAATTAGAATATCAATAAGATAAAGAGATTATTAAGGTGAAACAAGTACAATAGAGTAATTAATTCAGAAGGTTGGGGAAATTGACTTGAACCCTGGATGACAATGTATCATCCCTTTGTTTCATAATTTATTCAAGATGTTTACCTATATCAATACCTGATCCATGGGAACCAGCACTGCGTGTTACATAAATCAATACCAGTTCCATGGAAGCAAGTCCTGGTTGTTACATATCTTTATACCTGATCCCCATAGGAACCAGCCCTGGTTGTTACATATCTCTATACATGATCCATGGGAACCAGCCTTGATTGTTACATAAATCAATACCTGATCCATAGGAACCAGCCCTGGTTGCGCAATATCCAGCAGAGTCTGGGCGACCTCATCTTGGTATATTGACTGTATGAGTTGTGTTTCTCCGGAAGAACTGCGGATAATCTGGACAGTTATCCCTTGTGGTGCTGACGTTACAGCAGGTACAGCAGGGGACTCGTCCATCATCAACTCTTCTAAACCTGCCAGACAGGGAGATAAGCAGGTCTAACATGTTTATATAATTATAGTCTTCAACAAACTAACATCAATTTCTCATTTTTTGTGCGGGCCGTTGTCTAATGTTGTTAAAGCAGCATTACATCGTAATAAAGGATGTTTTGGGTAAAATATAAATACTAATATGTGTGTGTTTACAAAAATCGAAATAATCGCTCAGAAACGATAAAATTCCAATAAATTTAAACCGTCGTATACGCGAATTTGTTTATCAACACACGAAATGTAAACACGCACAGAGCGCATGCGTGAAACAGCAGAGGATGTAGAAAACAACGTATATCTTTTGAACATGAAATACTATCTATCTATCTTCCTCTAATGTCGAACCCCTCGCGGGGATGTAGACATGTCCCTAAAAGACTTAGATAACAGAGGTATGAATCAACATCTCAAGTAATTTAATTAAAAAAGACAACGTGGGACAAATGGGGACGATGCATTCCGAATGTAAACAAGTGCGGACGATGCGTTCTGGTTGTAAACAAATGCGTGACCGATCGACTCGGAAAGTCCTACTTTCGGTTTCGAGTTTGTTTTATCGCAAAAAAACATTGCTTACCAATTGAACATAAGTATACAAAGTATAATGTTAGAATGTGTAGCAGCATTGCTACCCATACGTAAAATTTGAATTTTTCAAATATCTTTTATTTCATACAATGTAATGCTGCTTTAAAACTTGTGGCCCAAACCATTTGTATTTTCATGCTATGTATTGCATCTTTACGTGTATGTCATATGTACTATTGATTTGCAATAAAATATGGTTAAATAAACATAAATTTACATAGTTGGCAATATGTTTACATGTATTTCCAAGGAAATATCGCAATTCCAGGGAAATGTGATTTGTACTGTCCAATGTTTTTACTGTCAGTTTTTTATTACTCATTACTGGTAGAAATCTTGCCCAGGTAAAAAAGAAATCAATAAATTATTACAAAATTACATGCTAATATTTTGAGAACTACCCATCATTACCATGGTGGTTTCCATTTTCTCAACCAGTCTTATATGCGGGTCTATGCAAAATACAACTGACTTAAGACAAAAGTTGGGGGCCCAAGGGGTCGTTTTATAGTCGAGATCGTCTTATAGACAAGAATGTATGTACGGTAAAACATCTCGAATCAAACGAGATTCAATCTGAATTATGCCATTCATCAGCAAGTATTTTTCCAAATCATTTCCGGGTACATACATACAATGTAGTGAATGTGTTATTACCGGGTACATACATAGTGAATGTGTTATTGCCGGGTACATACAATGTAGTGAATGTGTTATTGCCGGGTACATACAATGTAGTGAATGTGTTATTGCCGGGTACATACAATGTAGTGAATGTGTTATAGCCGGGTACATACATAGTGAATGTGTTATTGCTGGGTACATACATAGTGAATGTGTTATTGCCGGGTACATACATAGTGAATGTGTTATTGCCAGGTACATACATAGTGGATGTGTTATTGCCGGGTATATACATACATAGTGGATGTGTTATTGCCGGGTATATACATAGTGAATGTGTTATTGCCGGGTACATACATAGTGAATGTGTTATTGCCGGGTACATACATAGTGAATGTGTTATTGCCGGGTATATACATACATAGTGGATGTGTTATTGCCGGGTACATACATAGTGAATGTGTTATTGCCAGGTACATACATAGTGGATGTGTTATTGCCGGGTACATACATAGTGGATGTGTTATTGCCGGGTACATACATAGTGGATGTGTTATTGCCGGGTATATACATAGTGAATGTGTTATTGCCGGGTACATACATAGTGAATGTGTTATTGCCGGGTACATACATAGTGAATGTGTTATTGCCGGGTACATACATACATAGTGGATGTGTTATTGCCGGGTACATATATAGTGGATGTGTTATTGCCGGGTACATACATAGTGAATGTGTTATTGCCGGGTACATACATACATAGTGGATGTGTTATTGCCGGGTACATACATACATAGTGGATGTGTTATTGCGTACATACATAGTGAATGTGTTATTGCCGGGTACATACATAGTGAATGTGTTATTGCCGGGTACATACATAGTGAATGTGTTATTGCCGGGTACATACATAGTGAATGTGTTATTGCCGGGTACATACATAGTGAATGTGTTATTGCCGGGTACATACATACATAGTGGATGTGTTATTGCCGTACATACATAGTGAATGTGTTATTGCCGGGTACATACATAGTGAATGTGTTATTGCCGGGTACATACATAGTGAATGTGTTATTGCCGGGTATATACATAGTGGATGTGTTATTGCCGGGTACATACATAGTGAATGTGTTATTGCCGGGTACATACATAGTGAATGTGTTATTGCCGGGTACATACATAGTGAATGTGTTATTGCCGGGTACATACATACATAGTGGATGTGTTATTGCCGGGTA
This sequence comes from Archivesica marissinica, assembly GCA_014843695.1. NCBI lineage: Eukaryota > Metazoa > Mollusca > Bivalvia > Venerida > Vesicomyidae > Archivesica > Archivesica marissinica. The sequence goes on from CM026403.1 coordinate 35,378,789, forward strand.
CATATATAGTGGATGTGTTATTGCCGGGTACATACATAGTGAATGTGTTATTGCCGGGTACATACATACATAGTGGATGTGTTATTGCCGGGTACATACATACATAGTGAATGTGTTATTGCCGGGTACATACATACATAGTGAATGTGTTATTGCCGGGTACATACATAGTGAATGTGTTATTGCCGGGTACATACATACATAGTGGATGTGTTATTGCCGGGTACATACATAGTGAATGTGTTATTGCCGGGTACATACATAGTGAATGTGTTATTGCCAGGTACATACATACATAGTGGATGTGTTATTGCCGGGTACATACATACATAGTGAATGTGTTATTGACGGGTACATACATAGTGAATGTGTTATTGCCGGGTACATACATAGTGAATGTGTTATTGCCGGGTACATACATACATAGTGGATGTGTTATTGCCGGGTACATACATAGTGAATGTGTTATTGCCGGGTACATACATACATAGTGGATGTGTTATTGCCGGGTACATACATAGTGAATGTGTTATTGCCGGGTACATACATACATAGTGGATGTGTTATTGCCGGGTACATACATACATAGTGAATGTGTTATTGCCGGGTACATACATAGTGAATGTGTTATTGCCGGGTACATACATACATAGTGGATGTGTTATTGCCGGGTACATACATACATAGTGATGTGTTATTGGGTACATACATAGTGAATGTGTTATTGCCGGGTACATACATAGTGAATGTGTTATTGCCGGGTACATACATACATAGTGGATGTGTTATTGCCGGGTACATACATACATAGTGAATGTGTTATTGCCGGGTACATACATAGTGAATGTGTTATTGCCGGGTACATTCATAGTGAATGTGTTATTGCCGGGTACATACATAGTGAATGTGTTATTGCCGGGTACATACATAGTGAATGTGTTATTGCCAGGTACATTCATAGTGAATGTGTTATTGCCGTACATACATAGTGAATGTGTTATTGCCGGGTACATACATACATAGTGAATGTGTTATTGCCGGGTACATACATAGTGAATGTGTTATTGCCGGGTACATACATACATAGTGGATGTGTTATTGCCGGGTACATACATACATAGTGAATGTGTTATTGCCGGGTACATACATAGTGAATGTGTTATTGCTGGGTACATACACACATAGTGAATGTGTTATTGCCGGGTACATACATAGTGAATGTGTTATTGCCGGGTACATTCATAGTGAATGTGTTATTGCCGGGTACATACATAGTGAATGTGTTATTGCCGGGTACATACATAGTGAATGTGTTATTGCTAGGTACATTCATAGTGAATGTGTTATTGCCGTACATACATAGTGAATGTGTTATTGCCGGGTACATACATAGTGAATGTGTTATTGCCGGGTACATACATAGTGAATGTGTTATTGCCGGGTACATTCATAGTGAATGTGTTATTGCCGGGTACATACATACATAGTGGATGTGTTATTGCCGGGTACATACATACATAGTGAATGTGTTATTGCCGGGTACATACATAGTGAATGTGTTATTGCCGGTACATACATACATAGTGGATGTGTTATTGCCGTACATACATAGTGAATGTGTTATTGCCGGGTACATACATACATAGTGGATGTGTTATTGCCGGGTACATACATACATAGTGAATGTGTTATTGCCGGGTACATACATACATAGTGGATGTGTTATTGCCGGGTACATACATAGTGAATGTGTTATTGCCGGGTACATACATAGTGAATGTGTTATTGCCGGGTACATACATACATAGTGGATGTGTTATTGCCGTACATACATACATAGTGAATGTGTTATTGCCGGGTACATACATAGTGAATGTGTTATTGCCGGGTACATACATAGTGAATGTGTTATTGCCGGGTACATACATACATAGTGGATGTGTTATTGCCGGGTACATACATAGTGAATGTGTTATTGCCGGGTACATACATACATAGTGGATGTGTTATTGCCGGGTTAATACATAGTGAATGTGTTATTGCCGGGTACATACATACATAGTGGATGTGTTATTGCCGGGTACATACATACATAGTGAATGTGTTATTGCCGGGTACATACATACATAGTGAATGTGTTATTGCCGGGTACATACATAGTGAATGTGTTATTGCCGGGTACATACATACATAGTGGATGTGTTATTGCCGGGTACATACATACATAGTGAATGTGTTATTGCCGGGTACATACATACATAGTGAATGTGTTATTGCCGGGTACATACATAGTGAATGTGTTATTGCCGGGTACCTACATACATAGTGGATGTGTTATTGCCGGGTACATACATACATAGTGAATGTGTTATTGCTGGGTACATACACACATAGTGAATGTGTTATTGCCGGGTACATACATAGTGAATGTGTTATTGCCGGGTACATTCATAGTGAATGTGTTATTGCCGGGTACATACATAGTGAATGTGTTATTGCCGGGTACATACATAGTGAATGTGTTATTGCCAGGTACATTCATAGTGAATGTGTTATTGCCGGGTACATACATAGTGAATGTGTTATTGCCGGGTACATACATAGTGAATGTGTTATTGCCGGGTACATACATAGTGAATGTGTTATTGCCGGGTACATACATACATAGTGGATGTGTTATTGCCGGGTACATACATACATAGTGAATGTGTTATTGCCGGGTACATACATAGTGAATGTGTTATTGCTGGGTACATACACACATAGTGAATGTGTTATTGCCGGGTACATACATAGTGAATGTGTTATTGCCGGGTACATTCATAGTGAATGTGTTATTGCCGGATACATACATAGTGAATGTGTTATTGCCGGGTACATACATAGTGAATGTGTTATTGCCAGGTACATTCATAGTGAATGTGTTATTGCCGTACATACATAGTGAATGTGTTATTGCCGGGTACATACATAGTGAATGTGTTATTGCCGGGTACATACATAGTGAATGTGTTATTGCCGGGTACATTCATAGTGAATGTGTTATTGCTGGGTACATTCATAGTGAATGTGTTATTGCCAGGTACATACATAGTGAATGTGTTATTGCCGGGTACATACATAGTGAATGTGTTATTGCTGGGTACATCAATAGTGAATGTGTTATTGCCAGGTACATACATAGTGAATGTGTTATTGCCAGGTACATCAATAGTGAATGTGTTATTGCTGGGTACATCAATAGTGAATGTGTTATTGCCAGGTACATACATAGTGAATGTGTTATTGCCAGGTACATCAATAGTGAATGTGTTATTGCTGGGTACATCAATAGTGAATGTGTTATTGCCAGGTACATACATAGTGAATGTGTTATTGCCAGGTACATCAATAGTGAATGTGTTATTGCTGGGTACATACATAGTGAATGTGCTATTGCCGGGTACATACATAGTGAATGTGTTATTGCTGGGTACATACATAGTGAATGTGTTATTGCCAGGTACATCAATAGTGATTGTGTTATTGCCAGGTACATACATAGTGGATGTCTTATTGCCGGGTACATACATACAATGTAGTGAATGTGTTATTGCCGGGTACATACATACATAGTGAATGTGTTATTGCCGGGTACATACATAGTGAATGTGTTATTGCTGGGTACATACATAGTGAATGTGTTATTGCTGGGTACATACATACATAGTGAATGTGTTATTGTCGGGTACATACATAGTGAATGTGTTATTGCCAGGTACATACATAGTGAATGTGTTATTGCCGGGTACATACATAGTGAATGTGTTATTGCCGGGTACATACATAGTGAATGTGTTATTGCTGGGTACATACATAGTGAATGTGTTATTGCCAGGTACATCAATAGTGATTGTGTTATTGCCAGGTACATACATAGTGAATGTGTTATTGCCGGGTACATACCCGTACGTCACATGAGTAGCGGGCACCTTACAAATGTCAAATGCAGCCGATAGATAACAAATTCACCTAAATATTGACTACATGAACGAAAACTTACAAGTGTAAGAGGAAAAAACAAGTTTTGAATAAATTATGGTAAATTTACCTGTAGAAATGACATTTCAGCTAGTTTTTGCTTTGGACAATTGAAGAAATTCGACGAAAATTGTCAATAGTAAGCACAAAATTAACATGTGCGGTTCATTTGGATTAATTCTGATATCACCTCTCATTTGTATTCACCGATATTAGGGTCACTGGGGATATGAGTGTAATGAAAATAAAACAAGTTTTGAATAAATGAAGGTAAATTTACCAATAGAAATGACATTTCAACTTGTTTTTGCTAATGACAGTTGTGGAAATCCGACGGAAATTGACAATAGTAAGCACAAAATGAGCATGTGCGGTTCATTTGGATTTATTCTGATATCATCGCTCATTAGTGTTCACCGATATTAGGGTCGGTATTATCTCGATTCGCCACAATCACGATATGCCACAGAATAAACACGATTCACCACAGTTAAAACACAAAGGCCATCTCGACTAACGCTCTGTTGGACGCATATGCTTCATTGTATGGACCCGTTTAGTTTGTGATATGAAAGACTGATACATGCAGTTACGACATTGTGTTACTAGACTATATTTATGGTAGTATTATGTTGTATGTTCTAAAAATATGATATATATTATCGAGACGGGGACTTTTATTAAGGTGTGTAATTTGAGGGTAAAAAAGTGGTATTAAGTTGTATGTGCTAAAATGTGCTTTATATTAAATGTATTAACTATTATGTATGTTTATTGTTAGTTTCACTCCATGATTAAGCATTTGAGGTGTTATTTTGTCTGACAATTGAGTAGAAGAAACCGGACACATCGTTACACAATGACCACAGGTGATCAACATGTACAGGTGTTAGATAATTGACACACGTACCAAGAATTGAATCGATACATAGGAAATTCGGGTTAATAATTTTGGACAATGCTCACATTACGTATATAAACATTATAAAAGCTGATTATATTGTTATGTCATCATGTTTTGTTAATATTTTTATTATTTTTAGAGTAGACAAGTTTTTCATTTTAAATTATACTGTGGCGATTCGTGTTTAGGCACCTAATCTTCATAAGTGAAGGAGTGCTGTATACACGAAGAAGAAGAAGAGTTGTGATGTTAACTCTGTGGCGAATCGAGAGTAATTCTTAGGGTCACTGGCGATAATGTCAAACCCCTTGCATGGACGTAGATATGTTTTCCTAGGCAAGCTTAGCCTACCTAAGTGGTCAACCAGTACTAAGCAATGTGTGTGAGGTGCCTTGCTCAATAACACTACATACATGGCCTGACCGAGTAACGAAATATACAATTGGCAGTAATCTTAAATCTGGGCGTTAGGGCTAAATTTGATCTTCAATTGAAGAATATTCTACTGTTCAGCTTTAGTTTACTGCCACCTGTTTTGTGGGATTGTATATCCCTAACCCTCTACCTCTGTACGGTGTACCACGGATGGCACACTTTGTGACTTTCATAGAATGATAACCAGATTGTCATCCACTGGAAAAGGCTGGGTCATAAAAACATCAGAATTCTCGAATGAGCAGTGCGGACTACACTAATGAACAGATACAAACTTATGGGCGACCAATTTATGTTGCAAAAAATGCAAGTTTTACCAAAGGTTCATTTTTCCACAAAATTCTGTAAAATCAAATAGAATTATCTCCCTTGAAATAGAACGCGTCACGCCATTTTTCTTTAAAATGTCCTTCATTGACTGGTACTCATTCATAATGAACAAACCTGATAGTTTCTAAGAATATTCAGCAACGGCATTCGTACGAAACATTGAGCTGGATCTTGGAAACACGCTTTACCTATGAATGTCTTCTCGGAATGTCACTAGTTTGTTGAAAATTGTTGAAACAAGCGGTGTTCGTATCACTACTGTAACTGTTTCAGTCAAAACGTAACTGCCCGAAGTGTGGTCGCATATTTCCGGTTTTAGTAATCGTGCGTTTCCGTATGAATATGTAGGATGCAAGGGATAGTTCCATTCCATTCTAGTATAATGATGTTCTTATCGTTGGTGGTGATCGTGCGATAACAAGTTGAAGAGTGTCTAGTATATTGATGTTGTTGGCGTGGATGGAGATCATACGATAACAAGTTGAAGAGTGTCTAGTATATTGATGTTGTTGGCGTGGATGGAGATCATACGATAACAAGTTGAAGAGTGTCTAGTATATTGACGTTCTTGGCGTGGATGGTGATCGTGCGATAACACGTTGAAGAGTGTCTAGTATATTGACGTTCTTGTGTGGATGGTGATCATGCGATAACGCGTTGAAGAGTTATAGTATATTGACGTTCTTGGCGTGGATGGAGAACGTGCGATAACGCATTAAAGAGTGTTTAGTATATTGACGTTCTTGGCGTGGATGGAGATCGTGCGATAACAAGTTGAAGAGTGTCTGGTATATTGAAGTTCTTGTGTGGATGGTGATCGTGCGATAACGCATTGAAGAGTGTCTAGTATATTGATGTTGTTGGCGTGGATGATGATCGTGTGATAACGCGTTGAAGAGTGTCTAGTATATTGATGTTCTTGTCGTGGATGGTGATCATGCGATAACGCCTTGAAGAGTGTTTAGTATATTGATGTTCTTGTCGTGGATGGTGATCATGCGATAATGCCTTGAAGAGTGTTTAGTATATTGACGTTCTTGTGTGGATGGTGATCATGCGATAACGCATTGAAGAGTGTCTAGTATATTGATGTTGTTGGCGTGGATGGAGATCATACGATAACAAGTTGAAGAGTGTTTAGTATATTGACGTTCTTGGCGTGGATGGTGATCGTGCGATAACGCGTTGAAGAGTGTCTAGTATATTGACGTTCTTGGCGTGGATGGAGCTCGTGCGATAACGCGTTGAAGAGTGTCTAGTATATTGATGTTCTTGGCGTGGATGGTGATCATACGATAACGCGTTGAAGAGTGTCTAGTATATTGACGTTCTTGTGTGGATGGTGATCATGCGATAACGCGTTGAAGAGTTATAGTATATTGACGTTCTTGGCGTGGATGGAGAACGTGCGATAACGCATTAAAGAGTGTTTAGTATATTGACGTTCTTGGCGTGGATGGAGATCGTGCGATAACCAGTTGAAGAGTGTCTGGTATATTGAAGTTCTTGTGTGGATGGTGATCGTGCGATAACGCATTGAAGAGTGTCTAGTATATTGATGTTGTTGGCGTGGATGGAGTTCATACGATAACAAGTTGAAGAGTGTTTAGTATATTGACGTTCTTGGCGTGGATGGTGATCGTGCGATAACGCGTTGAAGAGTGTTTAGTATATTGATGTTCTTGTCGTTGATGGAGTTCGTGCGATAACAAGATGAAGAGTGTCTAGTATATTGATGTTGTTGGCGTGGATGATGATCGTGCGATAATGCCTTGAAGAGTGTTTAGTATATTGACGTTGTTGTGTGGATGGTGATCATGCGATAACGCGTTGAAGAGTGTCTAGTATATTGACATTGTTGGCGTGGATGGTGATCGTGCGATACCGCATTGAAGAGTGTCTAGTATATTGACGTCCTTGTCGTGGGTGGTGATCGTGCGATAACGTGTTGAAGAGTGTCTAGTATATTGATGTTGTTGGCGTGGATGATGATCATGTGATAACGCGTTGAAGAGTGTCTAGTATATTGATGTTCTTGTCGTGGATGGTGATCATGCGATAACGCCTTGAAGAGTGTTTAGTATATTGACGTTCTTGTGTGGATGGTGATCATGCGATAACGCATTGAAGAGTGTCTAGTATATTGATGTTCTTGGCGTGGGTGGAGATCGTGCGATAACGCGATGAAGAGTGTCTAGTATATTGATGTTCTTGGCGTGGATGGAGGTCGTGCGATAACGCGTTGAAGAGTGTCTAGTATATTGATGTTGTTGGCGTGGATGGAGATCATGCGATAGCAAGTTGAAGAATCTAGTATATTGATGATCTTTGTGTGGATGATGATCGTGCGATAACAAGCGACTTCTTTATGATCATTTTCTGGACACACTCCGCAAGGTCGGTCGGATTACATCGAGTAACGGAGCGGACAGTACTGAAAACGTCCCTGACACGTCGATGTACTGAAACATCTAGATATCTACTGAACTGGAAATATCGTTAATGCTCATTGATACCTCCGGAGCGATGGCGGAGATCCATGTCTTGTCACCATCGAACGTTCCATAAATCTGAGTAGCTGATGGTTGGTTGAGCGAGAGTCCCCGGCTGACCACCTCACGGCGTGCACGTCGGGTTCGGGACACATCTCGCAGCAGCAGCAGCAGCAGCTTAGGACACATTGATTTTCAGCGTGTCGCACACTCTTCCGGTGCGCGCGCATCGTCTTTGCGACGGGATCGTTTGGGAGTTAGGAATACTCACAGCCTTATCCGACATGATCCTGCAGTCAGGAAAAACAACGCGTGCATACATGGATGTTACATACGACGTGCTGATGTCTAACTGCATGGTTGGTTTATATGCTGCTGCGATTTGACGAACAGCGTGGGGTGTGGCCCTAACATGGACCCGATCGAAGGAAGCTACACATGACGTGTCACCCTGCGAAGAAAGATGTCTCCTCCTGATGTCACCATATCAACTTAGATATAACCACCGTAAACGATTCACACGCCCAGATGCCTCAGCGGAGGCAATATACTTATACAGCAGCAGCAGCAGCAGCAGTAGCAGCAGTAGCAGCGAGAATCCACCAGCAGGAACAACCCCCGACACGAGAGATATTTCCATAATCCCAGGACCATACGCCGCCGATGGAGAGCATGCCCTCACCAAGACGTTTACTATACCATGGGGATTGGTTGTCATTATTTTGCGAATTCATGAATTCGTTAGTTTTATTGTTTGCCAACGGCGTTAAATGCAAATGGCGTAATGACTATTGTAGGATGTTCCACCGGCGACCTAATAAGGAAAACATGGTTTATTTTACGCAATCCGTAACCGTTTATTTTATAATGAATTATATGTTCATTACAGTCAAACCTGTCTTAAGCAGCCATCCAAGGGAGTCAGAGAAAGTGGCTGCTTAGCACATGTGGCTGCTTAATACAGGTCAAATGTATAGTAAAACAACATATTTGGAATCTTGAAACTGACTGCTTAATACAGGTTGGCTACTTAATGGAGGTGATCACAAACACAGGTTTGACTGTATATATATGTCCGTTAATATTGTTTCTGGGGTCGGTTAGGTTTGACTGTATATATATGTCCGTTAATATTGTTTCTGGGGTCGGTTAGGTTTGACTGTATATATATGTCCGTTAATATTGTTTCTGGGATCGGTTAGGTTTGACTGTATATATATGTCCGTTAATATTGTTTCTGGGGTCGGTTAGGTTTGACTGTATATATATGTCCGTTAATATTGTTTCTGGGATCGGTTAGGTTTGACTGTATATATATGTCCGTTAATATTGTTTCTGGGGTCGGTTAGGTTTGACTGTATATATATGTCCGTTAATATTGTTTCTGGGGTCGGTTAGGTTTGACTGTATATATATGTCCGTTAATATTGTTTCTGGGGTCGGTTAGGTTTGACTGTATATATATGTCCGTTAATATTGTTTCTGGGATCGGTTAGGTTTGACTGTATATATATGTCCGTTAATATTGTTTCTGGGGTCGGTTAGGTTTGACTGTATATATATGTCCGTTAATATTGTTTCTGGGGTCGGTTAGGTTTGACTGTATATATATGTCCGTTAATATTGTTTCTGGGGTCGGTTAGGTTTGACTGTATATATATGTCCGTTAATATTGTTTCTGGGGTCGGTTAGGTTTGACTGTATATATATGTCCGTTAATATTGTTTCTGGGATCGGTTAGGTTTGACTGTATATATATGTCCGTTAATATTGTTTCTGGAGTTGGTTTTGTACACGATCTCGGATCCCGTGTGTATGTCCGAGCACCGAGCAGTGTGTCAGACACGGGCACGGACCCGGGGCAGATTTGTCGTGCGTTTGATTGGATAATTTCATCCTTGGAATGGGGTGAGGGGGTATTGAAAATAGGAAACTTCAGCTCAATAAACAAATATAAAATGCCAGCTCAGATCGTTGGACGTACGGTCGCTCGCCCACATGGTATGCCGGCTCAATCATTATTGGACGTACGCGTCGCTCGCCCACATGGTATGCCGGCTCAATCATTATTGGACGTACGCGTCGCTCGCCCACATGGTATGCCGGCTCAATCATTATTGGACGTACGCGTCGCTCGCCCACATGGTATGCCGGCTCAATCATTATTGGACGAACGCTGGCTGTATTATGGTCTTTTCACAATGTTGTCGTGTAGCCCTACTTGGAGTTCAGAAACCACGTTATAATAATAATAATATTAATAATAATAAAGACTTTATTTTACGAGATAACTCATTTAACAAAAGTTAATCTACCAGGAGCCTCTCGGCATATATATAAATCATTTGATAAGACTATAAGTGATAGAGTAACTGTGTGATCTGTGTGTATAGTCTCTGCTTTCTGCATACCATCCATATACATGTACATATTTATTACAGCATACATGTACATGTATATCAATTCATGTACGCAATGGACCCGGCTTCATATCAATAGCACATACATGTAAGCAATAGACCTGGCTTCACATCATGAGCACATTCATGTAAACAATGGACCCGGTTTCACATCATGAACACATTATCCTCTGCCAATGTGATACAGCCCAATCACAGTCTGTATCCACGTGTAGTAGTACGACACACGAGCATAGACACTGGGACGGAACTCCGTGGTATTCTGGTCACGACATCCGCCCAATCCCCATGACGTCACACCGGCCAACAGACCATCACAGACCATCGGGCCACCGCTGTCACCCTAAATATAAAATAAAAAGTAGTTGCGATAAATTATCGAACAATTTAGGATTTTCCACACATGAATCCGGCGCATACCCTGGACCCCGGGTTGCTACACCCCAGGAACATGCTAACGACCCACAATACATTGTAGCATCAATTGTAGTTACAGACGGATATGTAGTCCAGTGGAACCTGCGATCCCCCGTCTGACCCTAATAAAATTAACAGTCTTTCAGATGGGACGTTAAACCGAGGTCTCGTGTCGGTGCTTTACACCGTGCACGTAAAAGAACCAGAGGAGACTCTGGAATGGGTCTCTGTCTGTATCATGCACTATCCTCCAAAATCTAAAATAACTAATCTCTTTAGGAGGCGTCGCTCATATGGGCAACCGGTAGCGACGATAAATAAACGTAAAACACACATTGTAGCATCAATACAATATCATTTCTAGTAAACAAACATATATTACGTATTATATATCTCTCACTAGAAATGGTATTTGATTGATGCTACAGTGTATGTTTGGGTTGTAACATGCTCCTGAGGTGTAGTAACCCCTCCGGGGGGTCCAGAGTATGTGTGTGTCGGATGATAGGACTAGCTCAATTCCCCGCGGACATATAAGTAGACACTCATCAGTGTCATGAGTTGAACTATTATCCATGCAAATAATAATATATATTAGATATGTATATCTATGTTAAAGCGAGACACAGACGGATCTGTAGTCCAGTGGTAAAGAGGCCTCTGTGGCCGGGTGGTTAATTTCGTTGACTTCAAATCACGTGCCCCTCAGAGCTGTATGTTCGAATCTCACTGGGAGTGTCGAATTCATCCATTGAGGAAGCTATCTAGCTGGTATATTGAAGGTCGATGGTTCTACCCTCTGCGGGCCAACAGTAGCAACTGGAGAGTCGCCATATATATTGGTGTAGGGAACTAACGTCATTTATAATTGGCAGATTCTAGCAGGTATGACGGTTTGGGTTTGATTCCAGCAGGTATGACAGTTCTGGGTTTCATTCCAGCAGGTATGACGGTTTGGGTCTGACTCCAGCAGGTATGACGGTTTGGGTCTGATTCCAGCAGGTATGACGGTTTGGGTTTGGTTCCAGAAGGTATGGCGGTTTGGGTCTGATTCCAGCAGGTATTACGGTTTGGGGTTAGTTACAGCAGGTATGACGGTTTTGGTTTGGTTACAACAGGTATGACGGTTTTGGTTTGGTTACAGCAGGTATTACAGTTTGGGTTTGGTTACAGCAGGTATTACGGTTTGGGTTTGGTTACAGCAGGTATTACGGTTTGGGTTTGGTTACAGCAGGTATTACGGTTTGGGTTTGGTTACAGCAGGTATGACGGTTTGGGTTTGGTTACAGCAGGTATTACGGTTTGGGTTTGGTTACAGCAGGTATGACGGTTAGGGTTTGGTTCCAGCAGGTATTACGGTTTGGGTTTGGTTCCAGCAGGTATTACAGTTTTGGGTTGGTTTCAGCAGGTATGACGGTTTGGGTTTGGTTCCAGCAGGTATTACGGTTTTGGGTTGGTTTCAGCAGGTATGACGGTTTTGGTTTGGTTACAGCAGGTATGACGGTTTGGGTTTGGTTACAGCAGGTATTACGGTTTGGGTTTGGTTACAGCAGGTATTACGGTTTGGGTTTGGTTCCAGCAGGTATTACGGTTTTGGGTTGGTTTCAGCAGGTATGACGGTTTGGGTTTGGTTCCAGCAGGTATGACGGTTTGGGTTTGGTTCCAGCAGGTATTACGGTTTGGGGTTGGTTCCAGTAGGTATGACGGTTTGGGTTTGGTTCCATCAGGTATGACGGTTCTGGGTTTGGTTCCAGCAGATATGACAGTTCATTGTTTGATTCCAGCAAGGTATTACGGGTCTGGTTTGATTTCAGCAGGTATGACGGTTCTGGGTTTGATTTCAGCAGGTATTACGGGTCTGGTTTGATTTCAGCAGGTATTACGGGTCTGGTTTGGTTCCAGCCGGTATGACGGAATGGGTTTGATTCCAACAGGTATGACAGATCTGGGTTTGATTCCAACAGGTAGGACGGTTCTGGGGTTGGTTCCAGTAGGTATGACGGTTTGGGTTTGATTCCAGCAGGTATGACGGTTCTGGGGTTGATTCCAACAGGTATGACTGTTCTGGGTTTGATTCCAGCAGGTATGACGGTTCTGGGGTTGATTCCAACAGGTATGACGGTTCTGGGGTTGATTCCAACAGGTATGACTGTTCTGGGTTTGATTCCAACAGGTATGACGGTTCTGGGGTTGGTTCCAGCAGGTATTACGGTTCTGGGGTTGGTTCCAGCAGGTATGACGGTTCTGGGGTTGGTTCCAGCAGGTATGACGGTTCTGGGGTTGGTTCCAGCAGGTATTACGGTTCTGGGGTTGGTTCCAGCAGGTATTACGGTTCTGGGGTTGGTTCCAACATGTATTACGGTTCTGGGTTTGGTTTCAGCAGGTATTACGGTTTGGGTTTGGTTTCAGCAGGTATTACGGTTCTGTGGTTGATTCCAGCATGTATTACGGGTCTGGTTTGATTCCAGCAGGTATGGTGGTTTTGGTTTCACATCTCATTTCGAGATGTAGAGATGTACAAACTGGATGCGGGACCAAACCAATGTCCACCAGTCCTGCATAGCGTCATGTATTTATGTAAAGCAAACTTTGTGGTGACAACGACATCAACAACACGACAACATCATCAACAACAACAACAACAACAACATGACAACACTGGTTCGACTTACAAATACAAACTACAATTTACTTCGAAGTAGACTAGGATTCTCGATCACGAATCGATGACAAACGTTTTATATTTAATTAAGTACAATTGCAATGAATAATGGCAGCTTAACACCGGACTTGTCCATTTCTTCTATATGCGCTGCCATTTCCATTCCAAGAGATACGATGATGTTAGCATTCAATATTCATCGTGCTCCGTTGGAGATCCTTATTCTCTTCGAATACAATAGAGTAAAAATCTTCGAATTTTGTATCGCAAAATAAAACACTTCGGAGTAACGAATACGTACATTACACGCTGAAGCGCCGGTAACAGGGTCCTCGCCTGCGAATATGCAGATCTGTCCCTGGAATAATGTAAAGTAATAGTCTGGCCAGATTTGTTTCCAGTAGTTGACACAGTCTTCCTGGCTCATAACCGTCATGTTCACCTCTTGTAGGGTATTGGGAATAACGCCATATGTGTCTGGAATATAGAACAGTAACCACATGTGTGTCTGCAATATAGAACAGAAACTACATATCTGTCTGCAATATAGAACAATAACCACACATGTATATCCAATATAGAACAGTAACCACATATGTATATCCAATATAGAACAGTAACTACATATGTGTCTGGAATATCGAACAGTAACCACATATGTGTCTGCAATATAGAAACAGTAACCACATGTGTGTCTGCAATATAGAACAGTAACCACATGTGTGTCTGCAATATAGAACAGTAACCACATATGTGTCTGGAATATAGAACAGTAACTACATATGTGTCTGGAATATCGAACAGTAACCACATATGTGTCTGCAATATAGAAACAGTAACCACATGTGTGTCTGCAATATAGAACAGTAACCACATGTGTGTCTGCAATATAGAACAGTAACCACATATGTGTCTGGAATATAGAACAGTAACTACATATGTGTCTGGAATATCGAACAGTAACCACATATGTGTCTGCAATATAGAAACAGTAACCACATGTGTGTCTGCAATATAGAACAGTAACCACATGTGTGTCTGCAATATAGAACAGAAACTACATATGTGTCTGGAATATCGAACAGTAACCATATGTGTATGCAATATAGAACAGTAACCACATGTGTGTATGCAATATAGAACAGTAACCACATATGTGTATGCAATATAGAACAGTAACCACCTGTGTGTATGCAATATAGAACAGTAACCACATATGTGTCTGGAATATAGAACAGTAACCACATATGTGTCTGGAATATCGAACAGTAACCACATATGTGTCTGCAATATAGAACAGTAACCACATGTGTGTCTGCAATATAGAACAGTAACTACATATGTGTATGCAATATAGAACAGTAACCACAAATGTGTCTGCAATATAGAACAGTAACAACATATGTGTCTGCAATATAGAACAGTAACTACAAATGTGTCTGCAATATAGAACAGTAACCACATAATTATGTGTCTGCAATATAGAACAGTAACCACATGTGTGTCTGCAATATAGAACAGTAACTACATATGTGTATGCAATATAGAACAGTAACCACATGTGTGTCTGCAATATAGAACAGTAACCACATGTGTGTATGCAATATAGAACAGTAACCACATATGTGTATGCAATATAGAACAGTAACCACATATGTGTCTGGAATATCGAACAGTAACCACATATGTGTCTGCAATATAGAACAGTAACCACATATGTGTATGTAATATAGAAGAGTAACCACATATCTGTATGCAATATAGAACAGTAACAACATATGTGTCTGCAATATAGAACAGTAACCACATGTGTGTCTGCAATATAGAACAGTAACCACATATCTGTATGCAATATAGAACATTAACCACATATGTGTCTGCAATATAGAACAGTAACCACATGTGTGTATGCAATATAGAACAGTAGCCAAATGTGTGTCTGCAATATAGAACATTAACCACATATGTGTCTGCAATATAGAACAGTAACCACATATGTGTCTGTAATATAGAACAGTAACCACATATGTGTATGCAATATAGAACAGTAACCACATATCTGTATGCAATATAGAACATTAACCACATATGTGTCTGCAATATAGAACAGTAACCATATGTGTGTATGCAATATAGAACAGTAACCACATGTGTGTCTGCAATATAGAACAGTAGCCAAATGTGTGTCTGCAATATAGAACATTAACCACATATGTGTCTGCAATATAGAACAGTAACCACATATGTGTCTGTAATATAGAACAGTAACCACATATCTGTATGCACTATAGAACAGTAACCACATATCTGTATGCAATATAGAACATTAACCACATGTGTGTCTGCAATATAGAACAGTAACCACATATCTGTATGCAATATAGAACAGTAACCACATATGTGTCTGCAATATAGAACAGTAACCACCTAATTATGTGTCTGCAATATAGAACAGTAACCACATATCTGTATGCAATATAGAACAGTAACCACATATGTGTCTGCAATATAGAACAGTAACCACATGTGTGTATGCAATATAGAACAGTAACCACATGTGTGTCTGCAATATAGAACAGTAGCCAAATGTGTGTCTGCAATATAGAACATTAACCACATATATGTCTGCAATATAGAACAGTAACCACATATGTGTCTGTAATATAGAACAGTAACCACATATGTGTCTGGAATATAGAACAATAACCACATATGTGTCTGAAATATAGAACAGTAACCGCATATGTGTCTGGAATATAGAACAGTAACCATATATGTGTCTGGAATATAGAACAGTAACCACATATGTGTCTGCAATATAGAACATTAGCCACATATCTGTATGCAATATAGAACAGTAACCACATGTGTGTCTGCAATATAGAACAGTAGCCACATATCTGTATGCAATATAGAACATTAACCACATATCTGTATGCAATATAGAACAGTAACCACATATGTGTATGCATTATAGAACAGTAACCACATATGTGTCTATAATATAGAATAGTAACCACATATGTGTCTGCATTATAAAACAGTAACCACATATGTGTCTGGAATATAGCTTTGTAACATGGTGGACACTTTTTGAAATCAAGGCATGAGGTATCTCCGTGACCGAGTAGTTAAGGTCAATGACCTGCCCCTCACCGCTGTAGCTTCGAATCCAACTGGGGGTGTCGCATTATTTCATGTGAGGAAGCTATCCAGCTGGATTGCGGTAGGTCGGTGGTTTTACCCAAGTGCATCAAATAACTAATAGGCTTCTGTAGGCATAGCCTCGAATAACGTGCGGGATAAATAAACAATAGCATACTAACCATTCAGGCCCCACCCACTGATTGTACATGTATCACCAGCGAAGTATTCATCTTCGTCGACAGCCATTCCAATTATAGTGGACATATCTGTGACTTCAGTTGCGAGGACCAGAACAGCAATGTCGTTAGGGTATAAAGTCGAATCGTGATGCTGTCCGTTAAAGAAGTCGTGGTGCTGTTAGAAAGTTATTGATACTTTTATAGTACTGTGATAGCGGCAGCATTTAACATAGAAATATGTCCCGGAAGATACACGACCCTAAGTATTCCGGTGTGTGTTTGGCAGGTGAAAGGATTCTCTGGCAAATAGAGTAATACTGTTTAATATAGAAATGGACAGGCTCAGGATGACATCTTTGTCAAGCTTGTTCACTCACATGTTGGAAGTAATTCGGAAAAGCAATTCTTGTTCGATTCGAATGTTTCTCTTCTCAGAATTTATTCTTTACTTCCGGATTTCGAGCAGAATTGGTAAATCTGAAGAGAGGTCAAGTGGTAACAAAATACACACTGTCCGATGTCAGATGCTAGTGGAAGATAGTCCATTTATATAAGCATATATATGCACATGAGATCGAACTTCCCCAGCCTTGAAACGCTCAGAAAATGTAATGCAATATCAAGACTAAAATCAACGTGTGTTTCGTTTATTGTATTGGGATATACAATACATTTGTGCTGTTTAAAGTATGTAATAAAGGAAACACGCTTTAAACAGCACGCATTCATTGTAGAGTCAAACCGGTCTTAAACAGCCACCTAAAGGGTTCTCAGACAGTGACTGCTTAGCACAGGTGGTTGCTTAATAGAGGTCAATTATATAACACAGTAACATATTGCATATTGGGAATCTGAACAACTGGCTGCTTAATGCAGGTTGGCTGCTTAATATAGGTGACCACTAACCCAGGTTTGACTACTCCCACATCTTATTCCTTTAATTCTAGTCCATAATCAACGAGAATGCCACGTTTGGAAGTCGTAATAGCGCAGTGCTAGAGCGTTCGATTTAGGTGTTCGAGCCCCTCTGAAGCCGTTACGATTGAGCCCTTAGGCAAGGCATTTAAATTCCGCATTGTGTCTTCACTCTCCCTCGTGGCGATGGTTCCATCAGGAATGAGGTCTCGAGAGTGATTACAACAATTGCGAATCAAGTTTTAACAACTTATATTAATAATATCACTCTCGTTGGCGCAGCTGAAAGCGTAAATGTGGTCAATCGTGTTGGAGGAAACCGGAGTACCAGGAGAAAACCCACCTGTCCGATCTGGCGACCATCGTACCATCTCACATACTTCCCTGTCCGAGGATCGAACCCGGGTTGCATTGGTGATAACAACTTGTTTCGCAATCGAGCTAAAATAAATGTGTATAAACTAACGTGCACTATTTTGCATTGACCTCGTAATACTGTGACAAATATAACCGTATACTCTCACGAATACTGTGACACATATAACCGTATACTCTCACGAATACTGTGACATATATAACAGTATACTCTCACAAATACTGTGACACATATAACCGTATACTCTCACGAATACTGTGACACATATAACCGTATACTCTCACGAATACTGTGACACATATAACCGTATACTCTCACGAATACTGTAACACATATAACCGTATACTCTCACGAATACTGTGACACATATAACCGTATACTCTCACGAATACTGTGACACATATAACCGTATACTCTCACGAATACTGTGACACATATAACCGTATACTCTCACGAATACTGTGACACATATAACCGTATACTCTCACGAATACTGTGACACATATAACCGTATACTCTCACGAATACTGTGACACATATAACCGTATACTCTCACGAATACTGTGACACATATAACCGTATACTCTCACGAATACTGTGACACATATAACCGTATAATCTCATAAATACTGTGACACATATAACCGTATACTCTCACGAATACTGTGACACATATAACCGTATACTCTCACGAATACTGTGACACATATAACCGTATACTCTCACGAATACTGTGACACATATAACCGTATAATCTCACAAATACTGTGACACATACAACCGTATACTCTCACGAATACTGTGACACATATAACCGTATAATCTCACGAATACTGTGACACATATAACCGTATACTCTCACGAATAATGTGACACATATAACCGTATTCTCTCACGAATACTGTGACACGTATAACCGTATAATCTCACGAATACTATGACACATATAACCGTATACTCTCACGAATACTATGACACATATAACCGTATACTCTCACGAATACTGTGACACATATAACAGTATACTCTCACGAATAATGTGACACATATAACCGTATACTCTCACAAATACTGTGACACATATAACCGTATAATCTCACGATTACGGTGACACATATAACCGTATACTCTCACGAATACTGTGACACATATAACCGTATACTCTCACGAATACGGTGACACATATAACCGTATACTCTCACGAATACGGTGACACATATAACCGTATGCTCTCACGAATACTGTGACACATATAACCGTATACTCTCACGAATACTGTGACACATATAACCGTATACTCTCACGAATACTGTGACACATATAACCGTATAATCTCACGAATACTGTGACACACATAACCGTATACTCTCACGATTTATTCTACCTATTTACCACATGTATTCGATCCACAGCTATAATCTGCTCCTGGGCGTCGTGCTCGTATAACATATGGTCATTCACAACCACTCTGAACTGTTCGGCTGGTCTGCAAGAATACAACCATGATAGTTTAACATATGCTAAAGTAACTACCGAACACAGACCAATTCAACAGAGCCGCCACGGATTTCCTTTCATCGCATAACATTGCATGTATTCAGTGTAATACAGCTATCACATATTTTCTTATATGTCCACACGTGTAATACTGCCTGGAAGGATTCTGATTGGTCGCGGCATGTTGTTTGTGTCCATGCTTGAAATAACTTCAACTGCGGATATCAATAAAATGCTAAATATGTACTAGTTGTCTACAGTGATTAAAACTATTGTGCCGTTTATTTGCGTGAAGTGGTTCTATTATCAGGGAATATTTACTACGGCGTGCGGGTGCGTTAATGTAATAATGCTAAACATATACTGGCACGTTGTTAGGTCAATGCATCTCGAAACTATTTTATAAATGGTTTAGTTTATACTAATTTAATTTAGCTCGATTGCGAAACAAGTTCTTACAACTTATATTAATCACTCTCTGGACCTAATTCCTGATGGAATCCATCGCCACGAGGGAGAGAGAAGAGGCAACATGGAATTGAAATGCCGTGCCGAAGGGCACACTCGTAACGGCTCCAGCGGGGCTCGAACTCCGGACCGTTCGTACCTGAAGCGAACGCACACCCACGGCGCTATCACGACTTCCACATAAATGGTTTAAATGCCGTTGTACGTGTGATAAAGACAATTTGCTACGGTACCGGTACCATTGAATAGGTACTCTTAATAAACACGTACAGGAAAACACGTTATTAACATCATCAGCCACACGCTCTATATAACAGTCTTTTCTGAACTCGTTTAATAAACTGAAAACTAATCTCTATGAATTAATGATGATAATTACGCACTTTATGTTTATTATTGGAAATGGTATTTTTCGTGAGACGGTCAGCATTACTAGTGGCCCGACCGTTGTGCTTCCAAGTAAAGTATGTACATGCCACACAGGGGCTTAGCTTGGCTTTGGGACACATGTATGTGTAGTTACATAGATCCGGGGGGTATTTCGCAAGAATAATTTGGAAAGTCTATATCACGGAAGCTCCAATCTGAGACATTCTAAAGCATGTTCTGAAGAGAAATCATTAACATTTGTTTGTAGTTCTGAAACTCTTTTATCATTTAAAAAGTAATGAAATACCGACTAATTTTCATATCCGATGGATTCGTTGCACATCATACACCTCCACCCCTTACCCGTCATTGCACATCATACACCCCACCCCTTACCCGTCATTGCACATCATACACCCCACCCCTTACCCGTCATTGCACATCATACACCCCACCCCTTACCCGTCATTGCACATCATACACCCCACCCCTTACCCGTCATTGCACATCACACCCCCCCCTTACCCGTCATTGTACATCATACACCCCCACCCCTTACCCGTCATTGCACATCACACCCCCACCCCTTACCCGTCATTGTACATCATACACACCCCCACCCCTTACCCGTCATTGCACATCACACCCCCACCCCTTATCCTTCATTGCACATCACACCCCACCCCTTACCCGTCAGTGCACATCACACACACCCACCATTACCCGTCATTGCACATCATACACCCCCACCCCTTACCCTTCATTGCACATCATACACCCCACCCTTACCCTTCATTGCACATCATACACCCCACCCCTTACCCGTCATTGCACATTATACACCTCCACCCCTTACCCTTCATTGCACATCATACACCCCACCCCTTACCCTTCATTGCACATCATACACCCCACCCCTTACCCGTCATTGCACATCATACACCCCACCCCTTACCTTCATTGCACATCACACCTCCACCCCTTACCTTCATTGCACATCATACACCCCACCCCTTACCTTCATTGCACATCACACCTCCACCCCTTACCTTCATTGCACATCACACCTCCACCCATTACCTTCATTGCACATCACACCTCCACCCCTTACCCTTCATTGCACATCATACACCCCCACCTTTACCCTTCATTGCACATCATACACCCCCACCCTTACCCTTCATTGCACATCATACACCCCACCCCTTACCCGTCATTGCACATCATACACCCACCCCTTACCCTTCATTGTACAGTATCATACACCCACCCCTTACCCTTCATTGTACAGTATCATACATCCCACCCCTTACCCTTCATTGAACAGTATCATACACCCCACCCCTTACCCTTCATTGTACAGTATCATACACCCCACCCCTTACCCTTCATTGTACACCATACACCCCACCCCTTACCCTTCATTGCACATCATACACCCCCACCCTTACCCTTCATTGCACATCATACACCCCACCCCTTACCCGTCATTGCATATCATACACCCCACCCCTTACCCTTCATTGTACAGTATCATACACCCACCCCTTACCCTTCATTGTACAGTATCATACATCCCACCCCTTACCCTTCATTGAACAGTATCATACACCCCACCCCTTACCCTTCATTGAACAGTATCATACACCCCACCCCTTACCCTTCATTGAACAGTATCATACACCCCACCACCTACCCTCCATTGTACAGTATCATACACCCCACCACCTACCCTCCATTGTACAGTATCATACACCCCACCACCTACCCTCCATTGTACAGTATCATACACCCCACCCCTTACCCTTCATTGAACAGTATCATACACCCCACCACCTACCTCCATTGTACAGTATCATACCCCCCACCCCTTACCCTTTATTGAACAGTATCACACCCCCCACCATTACCCTTCATTGACAGTATCATACACCCCACCCCTTACCCGTCATTGTACAGTATCATACACCCCACCCCTTACCCTTCATTGTACATTATCATACACCCCACCCCTTACCCTTCATTGAACAGTATCATACACCCCACCCCTTACCCTTCATTGAACAGTATCACACACCCCCACCCTTACCCTTCATTGAACAGTATCATACACCCCACCCCTTACCCGTCATTGTACAGTATCATACACCCCACCCCTTACCATTCATTGTACAGTATCATACACCCCACCCCTTACCCTTCATTGTACACCATACACCCCACCCCTTACCCTTCATTGTACAGTATCACACACCTCACCCCTTACCCTTCATTGTACAGTATCATACATCCCACCCCTTACCCTTCATTGTACAGTATCACACACCTCACCCCTTACCCTTCATTGTACAGTATCATACACCCTACCACTTACCCTTCATTGTACAGTATCATACACCCCACCCCTTACCCTTCATTGTACAGTATCATACACCCTACCACTTATCCTTCATTGAACAGTATCATACACCCTACCCCTTACCCTTCATTGAACAGTATCATACACCCTACCCCTTACCCTTCATTGAACAGTATCACACACCCCCACCCTTACCCTTCATTGTACAGTATCATACACCCCACCCCTTACCCTTCATTGTACAGTATCATACACCCTACCCCTTACCCTTCATTGAACAGTATCATACACCCTACCCCTTACCCTTCATTGTACAGTATCATACACCCCACCCCTTACCCTTCATTGTACAGTATCATACACCCTACCCCTTACCCTTCATTGAACAGTATCACACCCCCACCCTTACCCTTCATTGTACAGTATCATACACCCCACCCCTTACCCCTTCATTGTACAGTATCATACACCCCACCCCCTACCCTTCATTGAACAGTATCATACACCTCCACCCCTTACCTTTTATTGCACAGTATCAAATTTTAGCTCGTTCTTACAATTTATATTAATCACCCTCGAGACCTCATTCCTAGTGGAATCCAACGCTACGAGAGAGAGAAGAGACAATGTGGAATTTAAATGCCTTTACTAAGGGCACATTCGTAACGGCTCCACCGGGGTTCGAACTCTGGCCTTTCGCACCTGAAGCGTACGCACTACAACTTCCACAAATTACAGCGTGCTAAAGGTTAATGGCTGGTTGATACAAGCTAGGCTACTTACGCGAAGTCTACACAATGTCCAGCCGTCAATACAAACTTGGCCCCGATCACTGAACCGCCGCAGACATGATACCAATACCCGAGATATGTATACTGAAGCGTGACCTGGTGTGGGTGCGAGCCCGGTACAGCGTCCTCGCCATTGATAATCTTCTCGGCCGTCTTGCTTGTTGGCGCCGCTGAGAAATTAAAATGATGTTGCAACATCAAAGTCAGCTTTAAAATCACATTGACGACACTTTGTCACAGTGACAAATGATTATTGACTCTGAGTATCCATTCACGAACATAGCTATAAACTATATTATCGTACAGTATTTCATCTCAAAGGAACTTGTAATTCCATAAAGCCACCAAATGCCTTGTACCTCTATCCTTGGACCCCTCCCCTTATTAAGGATAACATGTCATGTTTCAATATGCTATTTCATGTTTTAATTTGTTGAGGGCCTCATGGTAGATTGACTTAATTGTTCAAATGAATTCTCTCGTTAAATAAAGTCTATATTATTATTATTATTATTATTATTATTACTATGTTCCGGCCATCTGCAATCTTTTCATATTGTGACATGCTGCCGTTCGGACTCATTGCCTGCTGTGACACTGTTATATACGGACAGCGTGTGAGATTGTCATGTGTCAGCATATTATAATAGCACTGTATTGTGTATATTTGAGGAAAGTACTTATTAAAAAATACTACTACACGAGACCAAGTATGTATAAATTGTGTTCATTAATGAACAGTGATAATAGAAAGGTTTTATTAAGCTTGGCTCGATTTATTAAGAATGCTTTAAACCATAGGAACTCAATATTGAACGCTTTGTCTTCTTAATTACACAACACAACTAACTAGAATGTTCATCCTCTATTTTAAATTATATTACAGTAGCTATACGATAGCTTTATTGATCACTTGTTTATTTATATGTAATTATATGTATATATTATGACTATGTACTTATGTATACGTCATGAATAAACTTATGTTCTGTTCTGTTCTGTTCTGTGTAATTGCACTATAAACGTACTAACCTTGTTGTACCTGTGGTTTGTAATCCATTCGTCCTAAATATATCGAAAGTTTCAAACTACAAAACATGTACAATAGGTATGTATGTACAATAGGTATATACTAGTCTAACTTGAGAGTGTTATTATTTCTTTTCAAATTTATTTAACATCGCTATCGGTTGCCCATTTGAGCGACGGGAAGTTTACCTAATATATTTCATGTGCAGGCTCCAGCGGTTAACCAGTACTTGTTGCACCAACCTCCGTATGAAACTGCCAATCTTTTCATATAAATGAAACACGGTCTGGGCGGGGTTCGCACCCGTGACCATCAGTGACCATCAGTGATGATAGGTTACAGTGATATACAAGTCAGCGACCTTAACCACTCGAACACGGAGGCGGTCTAACGTTATCATTGTTATTTTAAGTTTATTTAACGCTACGTGCACGGTGTACAGCACCGACGAGACCTCTGTTTAATGTCCAATCTGAAAGACTGTTAATTTTATTATGGTCAGACGGGGGATCGAACTCGATCAGTTACCACTGAACTACAGATCCGTCTGTACGTTATCATTATGTGTGTGTTTTACGTTTATTTAGCGTCGCTACCGGTTGCCCATATGAGCGATGCCTCCTGAAGATATTAGTCATTTTAGATTTTGGAGGATAGTGCAATGATACAGAGAGAGACCCATTTCAGAGTCTCCTCTGGTTCTTTTACGTGCACGGTGTAAAGCACTGACACGAGATCTCGGTTTAACGTCCCATCTGAAAGAATGTTAATTTTATTAGGGTCAGACGGGGGATCGAACCTGCGATCCCTGGATTACCAGGCCAGCATGTTACCACTGGGCTACATATCCGTTATCATTACGTCATTAACATTCCTTATATATGTGGAAGACCGTCAGGGGAGGTAACTAGAGCCGCATAGTGTGGCTAGGTATGTACTAACTACATTTACTGACTCACCAATAAATCACATCACAATAACTCTACCGTCTGACCCTAATAAAATTAACAGTCTTTCTGATTGGACTTTAAATCTAGGTCTCGTGTCGGAGCTGTACACCGTGCACGTAAAATAACCAGAGGAGACTCTAGAATGGGTCTCTGTCTGTATCATTGCACTATCCTCCAAACATCTAAATTGACTAATCTCTTCAGGAGGCGTCGCCCATATGGGCAACCGGTAGCGACGATAAATCAACGTACACACTGGAATTGGGGTGTCGTTGTTGTTTTGCAATATCCTCCAATAATATATAATGACCTTTGGATGTCACATGGGCGATGGTAGATAAAGGCTTAATAAAAACGGTGTTCTGTTAGAAGTAAATTCACACTGTAGAGTGAAATAGTTCATGCACAGTTTAATTCGATTGCGAAACAAGTTCTTATAGTTCTTACAACATTAGTTAGCTCTCGCTCTATAGTTAAATAGAAATACTTACCAAGAATAGAAGCTAAGCCAACAATAATTAAATAATTGATAATCAAGATCATATTTAGTTTTTCGATCTGTCTTTGTAGGAGTATTTTCTAACAGTGAAATGTGTGGGTTCTATCCGGTACCGTCCGTATATTCCGATACGTGAATGCTACAGGAGCTTGAAGTGCTATACTGCACAAACACTGATTTTTTTAAATTTTAAGTTTAACATCGCTACCGGTTTACCATTTGAGCGACGGGCAGTTTACCTAACAACACCTTTCCTGGGCAGGCTCCAGCGGTTAACCAGTACTTGGTGCACACACATCCGTAAGAAACTGCCAACGTTTTCATATAAATGAGACACGGTCTGAGCGGGGCTCGAACCCGTGACCATCAGAGATGATAGGTTACCGTGGTATACAAGTCAGCGACCTTAACCACTCGACCACGGAGGTGGATAATAACACTAATGCCAACCAAATACACATTATATACTCGTCTTATATATACAGTTAAACCCATCTAAACCGAACGGCTTTCGGACCAGAGGAGAAGTTCCTTTTGGAGGCAACTTGGACATTAAATGCCTTGCCTAAGGGCACACTCGTAAATGCTCCAGTGGGGTTCGAACTCCGGACCGTTCGCACCGGAAGCGAACGCGCATCCACTGCGCTTATTACGACTTCCACTAGACCAGAGGAGAAGTTCCTTTTTGAGGGATTTTCGGTTTAGAGGGGGACTAGAAGGTGGGGGAGGTAGTTTGGAACGTAACAAGGTAGATGTAGTTTAAGTTTAAACTTTATTTATTTTACAACGATCGCGAAGCAAGTTTTAACAACTTATATTAATCACTCTCGTTGGCGCGGATAAAAGCGTAAATGTGGCCATTCGTGTGGGAGGAAACCGGAGTACCCGGAGAAAACCCACCTGTCCGATCTGGCGACCACCGTACCATCTCACATACTTCCCTGTCCGAGGATCGAACGCGTTAACCACTGCGTTAATCGGACAGCTTATATGTAGCTTGGAACATATTCCAAAATTTCAGGTATAGCAAGAAATGACACTGTACATCATATGACGTCTAATTCGAGAGTTACAGACATTCTGTGGCTTATGGATGAAACGCCAAGCTCCCGTGCTTCAATTTAGGACATAGGTCAGCAGAACTATGCTAGGTTCGTTTTAATATCGATTTTATTATTTTTTTATATCAATTGTTTAGTGTAGTATGCCTATAATAAAGATTTATACGAATATAAAACTATCAACATTTATTCTACAATATATTATTTTATATACTAGAAGTACCTTTCACGTGTGTCTCGTGTGTTTGTTTTGATATAAAACATGCTATGCATTTTGTATATTTTCCAAAAATTGTAGGGTAGGTGGCTTATTATATATATATAATTATTTACATATATTCAAGACTGTATAATGCCCTACCAACGGAAACAGTAAACAGTAATAACAACGTTCAACTGTTTATATTCCACTCAACTTCGCGATGCAGTTTATACCAAACAAGTGTTATAAACCGCCTGTCTCCAAATACAATTGTTTACAGACCAAACAAGTGTTATATACCATCTCTCTCGAAATACCGCTGTATACAGACCAACCTGTGTTATATACCACCTGTCTCGAAATACCGTTGTATACAGACCAACCTGTGTTATATACCACCTGTCTCCAAATACCGCTGTATACAGACCAACCTGTGTTATATACCACCTGTCTCGAAATACCGCTGTATACAGACCAAACTGTGTTATATACCACCTGTCTCCAAATACCACTGTATACAGACCAACCTGTGTTATATACCACCTGTCTCCAAATACCGCTGTATACAGACCAACCTGAGTTATATATCACCTGTCTCGAACTACCGCTGTATACAGACCAACCTGTGTTATATACCACCTGTCTCGAACTACCGCTGTATACAGACCAAACTGTGTTATATACCACCTGTCTCGAACTACCGTTGTATACAGATCAACCTGTGTTATATACCACCTGTCTCGAACTACGGCTGTTTACAGACCAAACTGTGTTATATATCACCTGTCTCGAAATACCCCTGTATACAGACCAACCTGTGTTATATACCACCTGTCTCGAAATACCGCTGTATACAGACCAAACTGTGTTATATACCGCCTGTCTCGAAATACCGCTGTATACAGACCAACCTGTGTTAAATACCACCTGTCTCCAAATACCGCTGTATACAGACCAAACTGTGTTATATACCACCTGTCTCGAAATACCGCTGTATACAGACCAACCTGTGTTATATACCACCTGTCTCGAAATACCGCTGTATACAGACCAAACTGTGTTATATACCACCTGTCTCGAAATACCGCTGTATACAGACCAACCTGTGTTATATACCACCTGTCTCGAAATACCGCTGTATACAGACCAAACTGTGTTATATACCACCTGTCTCGAAATACCGCTGTATACAGACCAACCTGTGTTATATACCACCTGTCTCGAAATACCGCTGTATACATCCCAACAAGTCCGATTAGCGCAGTGGTTAGCGCGCTCGCATCTCACCAATGAGACCCGGGTTCGATCCTCGTATCGGGATGTATGTGAGATCGTACGGTGGTCACCAGATCGGACAGGTGGGTTTACTCCGGGTACACATGATTCCTCTCACACGAATGACCACATTTACGCTTTCATTCACGCCAGCGTGAGCGATTAATATAAGTTGTTAGAACTTGCTTAGCAATCATTGTAAAATAAATAAAGATAAAATAAAACAACCTGTGTTATATACCACCTGTTTCGAAATACCGCTGTATACAGACCAACCTGTGTTATATACCACCTGTCTCGAAATAACGCTGTATACAGACCAACCTGTGTTATATACCACCTTAACCTGTGTTATATACCACTTCTCGAAATACCGCTGTATACAGACCAACCTGTGTTATAGACCACCTGTCTCGAAATACCGCTGTATACAGACCAACCTGTGTTATATACCACCTGTCTCGAAATACCGCTGTATACAGACCAACCTGTGTTATATACCACCTGTCTCGAAATACCGCTGTATACAGACCAACCTGTGTTATATACCACCTTTATCGAAATACCGCTGTATACAGACCAACCTGTGTTATATACCACCTTTCTCGA
Source organism: Archivesica marissinica (assembly GCA_014843695.1). Classification (NCBI taxonomy): domain Eukaryota; kingdom Metazoa; phylum Mollusca; class Bivalvia; order Venerida; family Vesicomyidae; genus Archivesica; species Archivesica marissinica. The sequence goes on from CM026403.1 coordinate 35,408,196, forward strand.
AATACCGCTGTATACAGACCAACCTGTGTTATATACCACCTTTCGAAATACCGCTGTATACAAACAAACACCCAAAACCACACCAACCAACCACCCAAACCCACACCAACCTGTGTTATATACCACCTGTCTCGAAATACCGCTGTATACAGACCAACCTGTGTTATATACCACCTTTATCGAAATACCGCTGTATACAGACAACCTGTGTTATATACCACCTGTCTCGAAATACCGCTGTATACAGACCAACCTGTGTTATATACCACCTTTATCGAAATACCGCTGTATACAGACCAACCTGTGTTATATACCACCTTTATCGAAATACCGCTGTATACAGACCAACCTGTGTTATATACCACCTGTCTCGAAATACCGCTGTATACAGACCAACCTGTGTTATATACCACCTTTATCGAAATACCGCTGTATACAGACAAACCTGTGTTATATACCACCTTTATCGAAATACCGCTGTATACAGACAAACCTGTGTTATATACCACCTTTATCGAAATACCGCTGTATACAGACGTGTTATATACCACCTTATCGAAATACCGCTGTATACAGACCAACCGTGTTATATACCACCTTTATCGAAATACCGCTGTATACAGACAAACCTGTGTTATATACCACCTTTATCGAAATACCGCTGTATACAGACAAACCTGTGTTATATACCACCTTTATCGAAATACCGCTGTATACAGACAAACCTGTGTTATATACCACCTTTATCGAAATACCGCTGTATACAGACAAACCTGTGTTATATACCACCTTTATCGAAATACCGCTGTATACAGACCAACCTGTGTTATATACCACCTTTATCGAAATACCGCTGTATACAGACCAACCTGTGTTATATACCACCTGTCTCGAAATACCGCTGTATGCAGACCAACCTGTGTTATATACCACCTTTATCGAAATACCGCTGTATACAGACCAACCTGTGTTATATACCACCTTTATCGAAATACCGCTGTATACAGACCAACCTGTGTTATATACCACCTGTCTCGAAATACCGCTGTATACAGACCAACCTGTGTTATATACCACCTGTCTCGAAATACCGCTGTATACAGACAAACCTGTGTTATATACCACCTGTCTCGAAATAACGCTGTATACAGACCAACCTGTGTTATATACCACCTGTCTCGAAATAACGCTGTATACAGACCAACCTGTGTTATAGACCACCTGTCTCGAAATACCGCTGTATACAGACAAACCTGTGTTATATACCACCTGTCTCGAAATACCGCTGTATACATACCAACCTGTGTTATATACCACCTGTCTCGAAATACCGCTGTATACAGACTAACCTGTGTTATATACCACCTTTATCGAAATACCGCTGTATACAGACCAACCTGTGTTATATACCACCTGTCTCGAAATACCGCTGTATGCAGACCAACCTGTGTTATATATCACCTGTCTCGAAATACCGCTGTATGCAGACCAACCTGTGTTATATACCACCTGTCTCGAAATAACGCTGTATGCAGACCAACCTGTGTTATAGACCACCTGTCTCGAAATACCGCTGTATACAGACCAACCTGTGTTATATATCACCTGTCTCGAAATACCCCTGTATACAGACCAACCTGTGTTATAGAACACCTGTCTCGAAATACCGCTGTATACAGACCAACCTGTGTTATAGACCACATGTTTCGAAATGCCGATGTATACATCGCAACCTGTGTTATATACCACCTGTCTCGAAATACCGTTGTATACAGAACAACCTGTGTTATATATCACCTGTCTCGAAATACCGCTGTATACAGACCAACCTGTGCTATAGACCACCTGTCTCGAAATACCGCTGTATACAGACCAACCTGTGTTATATACCACCTGTCTCGAAATACCGCTGTATACAGACCAACCTGTGTTATATACCACCTGTCCCGAAATACCGCTGTATACAGACCAACCTGTGTTATAGACCACCTGTCTCGAAATACCGCTGTATGCAGACCAACCTGTGTTATATACCACCTGTCTCGAAATACCGCTGTATGCAGACCAACCTGTGTTATAGACTACCTGTCTCGAAATACCGCTGTATACACCCCAACCTGTGTTATAGACCACCTGTCTCGAAATACCGCTGTATGCAGACCAACCTGTGTTATATACCACCTGTCTCGAAATAACGCTGTATGCAGACCAACCTGTGTTATATATCACCTGTCTCGAAATACCCCTGTATACAGACCAACCTGTGTTATAGAACACCTGTCTCGAAATACCGCTGTATACAGACCAACCTGTGTTATAGACCACATGTTTCGAAATGCCGATGTATACATCGCAACCTGTGTTATATACCACCTGTCTCAAAATACCGTTGTATACAGAACAACCTGTGTTATATATCACCTGTCTCGAAATACCGCTGTATACAGACCAACCTGTGCTATAGACCACCTGTCTCGAAATACCGCTGTATACAGACCAACCTGTGTTATATACCACCTGTCTCGAAATACCGCTGTATACAGACCAACCTGTGTTATATACCACCTGTCCCGAAATACCGCTGTATATAGACCAACCTGTGTTATAGACCATCTGTCTCGAAATAGCGCTGTATACAGACAAATCTGTTTTATATACCACCTGTCTCGAAATACCGCTGTATACAGACCAACCTGTGTTATATACCACCTGTCTCGAAATACCGCTGTATACAGACCAACCTGTGTCATAGACCACCTGTCTCGAAATACCGCTGTATGCAGACCAACCTGTGTTATATACCACCTGTCTCGAAATACCCCTGTATACAGACCAAACTGTGTTATATACCACCTGTCTCGAAATACCCATGTATACAGACCAAACTGTGTTATATATCACCTGTCTCGAAATACCGCTGTATACAGACCAACCTGTGTTATATACCACCTGTCTCGAAATATCCCTGTATACACCCCAACCTGTGTTATATACCACCTGTCTCGAAATACCGCTGTATACAGACCAACCTGTGTTATATACCACCTGTCTCGAAATACCGCTGTATACAGACCAACCTGTGTTATATACCACCTGTCTCGAAATACCGCTGTATACAGACTAACCTGTGTTATATACCACCTTTATCGAAATACCGCTGTATACAGACCAAACTGTGTTATTGACCACCTGTCTCGAAATACCGCTGTATGCAGACCAACCTGTGTTATATACCACCTGTCTCGAAATACCGCTGTATACAGACTAATCTGTGTTATATACCACCTTTATCGAAATACCGCTGTATACAGACCAAACTGTGTTATAGACCGCCTGTCTCGAAATACCGCTGTATGCAGACCAACCTGTGTTATATACCACCTGTCTCGAAATATCCCTGTATACACCCCAACCTGTGTTATATACCACCTGTCTCGAAATATCCCTGTAAACATCCCAACCTGTGTTATATACCACCTGTCTCGAAATACCGCTGTATACATCCCAACCTGTGTTATATACAACCTGTCTCGAAATACCGCTGTATACATCCCAACCTGTGTTATATACCACCTGTCTCGAAATATGCCTGTAAACATCCCAACCTGTGTTATATACCACCTGTCTCGAAATACCGCTGTATACATCCCAACCTGTGTTATATACCACCTGTCTCGAAATACCGCTGTATACATCCCAACCTGTGTTATAGACCACCTGTCACGAAATATCCCTGTATACATCCCAACCTGTGTTATAGACCACCTGTCACGAAATATCCCTGTATACACAACAACCTGTGTTATATACCACCTGTCACGAAATATCCCTGTATACATCCCAACCTGTGTTATAGACCACCTGTCACGAAATATCCCTGTATACACAACAACCTGTGTTATATACCACCTGTCTCGAAATACCCCTGTATACAGACCAACCTGTGTTATAGACCACCTGTCTCGAAATGCCGCTGTATACATCCCGACCTGTGTTATAGACCACCTGTCTCGAAATACCGCTGTATACATCCCGACCTGTGTTATATACCACCTGTCTCGAAATACCGCTGTATACATCCCAACCTGTGTTATTGACCACCTGTCACGAAATGCCGCTGTATACATCCCAACCTGTGTTATAGACCACCTGTCTCGAAATACCCCTGTATTCACCCCAACCTGTGTTATATATCACCTGTCTCGAAATATCACTTTTGTGATCTCCTATCGAAACATTATCAATGCATTTTAACATCTGACTAAAGAGTATCTGCCAGCAAAGAACACGTTTGGCGTGTCCTGTGCGCATTCTGTGCATACACGTTTGACTGTATTTAGAATGTGATGCTCATATATATATATCTTAAGGAGATGGGGTTGGTTTCCTGAAGGATATTAAGTTCCTGTGGATTGGTTATATAAATATATTATTAAAATGGGCATTCGTTTTTGGCGGAAATATAGAAACTATTTTTCTTTATGAAACCGGTCTAGACTGCTGCTATTTATTTCCATTTTTCAATAATAAAATATTCAGATTTGACGTAAACTATTGATGACTTTTGTTAATTTTTAGGGCAATTATTATTTGTAAATTACCCCCCTTTATGGATGTTTATGTACAAAAGCACCAAGACATTTTGTAAATGGTGGTTTGCTAACGTAATAACTAGGATGAAAATTGATTATCAATTAATGATTACTATTCCATTTGAATACCCGGTGTATGATAGTGGTTGTGTTTCGCTATACATGTACATATATTTATAGATATTTTCAAAATAATGCATTATGTATGCTTTAAAATCCCATTAGATGAGCACAGGCGGAGCTATAGTCCAGTGGTGACACGCTGGACTGGTAATCCAGGGATCGCAGGTTCGATACACCGCCTGACCCTGACAATTAATGTTTAGTTTATACAAATTTATTTTAGCTCGATTGCGAAACAAGTTCTTATAACTTATATTAATCACTCTCGAGACCTCATTCCTGATGGAATCCATCGCCACGAGGGAGAGAGAAGAGGCAACGTGGAATTTAAATGCCTTGCCTAAGGGCACAATCGTAACGGCTCCAGCGGGGCTCGAACTCCAGACCATTCGCACCGGAAGCGAACGCGCATCCACTGCGCTATCACGACTTCCACAATAATGTCATAATATAAATAGCTAGTGATATAGATAGGGCTGAACATAACACATAACACATAACAAGTTAGATTGTAACACACTAGACTGGTAATCCAGGGATCGCAGGTTCGATCCCCCGTCTGACCCTAATATTATTAAATTAACAGTCTTTCAGATGGGACCTTAAACCGAGATCTCGTGTCGGTGTTTTACACCGTGCACGTAAATAAATCAGAGGAGATTCTGGAATGGGTCTCTCTCTGTACCATTGCATTATCCTCCAAAAATCTAAAATGACTAATCTCTTCAGGAGGCGTCGCTCATATGGGCAACAGGTAGCGAAGATAAATAAACGTAAAGCATACACAATTAATGTCATAATATAAATAGCTAGTGATATAGATATAGCTGAGTATAGCCGGTGGAATGGCGACTTCACTGTATATTTGAACATAACACATAACAAGTTAGATTGTAACACACAAGACTGGTAATCCAGGGATCGCAGGTTCGATCCCCGTCTGACCCTAATAAAATTAACAGTCTTTAAGATGAGACATTAAACCGAGATCTCGTGTCGGTGCTTTACACAGTGCACGTAAAAGAATCAGAGGATATTCTTGAATGGGTCTCTCTCTGTACCATTGCACTATCCTCCAAAATCTAAAATGACTAATCTCTTCAGGAGGCGTCGCTCATATGGGCAATCGGTAGCGACGATAAATAAACGTAAAACACACACACATTAGATGATCAACGAACAACGTGTAAGGTTGTCTTGGTACATGCTAAGATGTATATGCTCATGTTTCATGATAAGGACGTCCGTTTTCATAACGTATTTGGAAACCGTATCTCAATTCCATGAAGTACATTGATAACACTCCTATGTATACATGTTTCGCAATCTCTAATGTAAACACAAAGCCAGCACGAACATTTACTTTAAATTCATTAACCACACTTTCCAGTCATGATCGGACTAGTTTGTTGTTGTGTTTTCTCTGCAATGTTTGTATCTGGTAAGATTTGTGCTTTACGTTAACAATCACACCAAGTATGTAGGTTGCGTTTCATTTCTAAATGTTTTAGACATATATTTATCAGTCTAGGTAACCAACATATTTCATAAACGCACGTCAATGGAAATTCCGTAGAATAAATGCATGAATAACTCATATTGACAACAAAATAGTCAACTTGGCTACACAATTATATTGAATACAACAGCTCTCTCCGTATCTACTTACCGTACTGTCCGGTTACATAGTGTAATTATATTGAATACAGCAGCTCTCTCCGTATCTACTTACCGTACTGTCCAACTACACAGTGTAAGTATATTGAATACAATAGCTCTCTCCGTATCTACGTACCGTATGTCCAACTACATAGTGTAAGTATATTGAATACAATAGCTATCTCCGTATCTACTTTCCGTACTGCCCGACTACATAGTGAAATTATATTGAATACAACAACTCTCTACGTATCTACTTACCGTACCGTCCGACTATATAGTGTCACTATATTGAATACAACAGCTCTCTCCGTGTCTACTTACCGTACTTTCCGACTACATAGTGTAACTATATTGAATACAACAACTCTCTCCGTATCTACTTACCGTACTGCCCGACTACATAGTGATATTATATTGAATACAACAACTCTCTACGTATGTACTTACCGTACCGTCCGACTATATAGTGTCACTATATTGAATACAACAGCTCTCTCCGTATCTACTTACCGTATGTCCAACTACATAGTGTAAGTATATTGAATACAACAGCTCTCTCCGTATCTACATACCCTACTCTCCGACTACATAGTGTAATTATATTGAATACAACAGCTCTCTCCGTATCTACTTACCGTACTTTCCGACTACATAGTGTAAGTATATTGAATACAACAGCTATCTCCGTATCTACTTACCGTACAGCGCAACTACATAGTGTAATTATATTGAATATAACAACTCTCTCCGTATCTACTTACCGTACTGTCCGACTACACAGTGTAAGTATATTGAATACAACAGCTCTCTCCGTATCTACTTACCGTACTGTCCGGTTACATAGTGTAATTATATTGAATACAACAGCTCTCTCCGTATCTACTTACCGTACTGTCCGACTACATAGTGTAAGTATATTGAATACAACAGCTCTCTCCATATCTACTTACCGTACTGTCCAACTACATAGTGTAAGTATATTGAATACAACTGCTCTCTCCGTATCTACTTACCGTACTGTCCGACTACATAGTTTAATTATATTGAATACAACAGCTATCTCCCTATCTACTTACCATACTGTCCCACTACATAGTGTAATTATATTGAATACAACAGCTATCTCCGTATCTACCTGCCCTACTGTCCGACTACATAGTGTAAGTATATTGAATACAACAGCTGTCTCCGTATCTACTTACCGTCTGTCCAACTACATAGTGTAAGTATATGGAATTCAACAGCTCTCTCCGTATCTACTTACCGTACTGCCCAACTACATAGTGTAATTATATTGAATACAACATCTCTCTCCGTATCTACTTACCGTACTGTCCGGTTACATAGTGTAATTATATTGAATACAACAGCTCTCTCCGTATCTACTTACCATACAGCACAACTACGTATCTACTTACCGTACTGTCCGACTACATAGTGTAATTGTATTGAATACAACATCTCTCTCCATATCTACTTACCGTACTGTCCAACTACATAGTGTAAGTATATTGAATACAACAGCTCTCTCCGTATCTACTTACCGTACTGTCCGACTACATAGTGTAATTATATTGAATACAACAGCTCTCTCCGTATCTACTTACCGTACTGTCCGACTACACAGTGTAAGTATATGGAATTCAACAGCTCGCTCCGTATCTACTTACCGTACTGCCCAACTACATAGTGTAATTATATTAAATACAACAGCTCTCTCCGTATCTACTTACCGTACTGTCCGACTACATAGTTTAATTATATTGAATACAACAGCTCTCTCCGTATCTACTTACCGTACATCCCGACTACATAGTGTAATTATATTGAATACAACAGCTCTCTGTGTATCTACGTACCTTACTGCCAATCTACATTGTGAACGTATATTGATGCATGTTTATCTAGTTAGTGTTCCATGACACACTGAGTAATCTGTCCCGGTGCCCTGACATGTATTTATTAGGAGTAACCTCCCCTTCGGACCACACATATGGAAACATTATCCCGTACAAACGTAACACGGCCTAATATCTGATCTGCTTATATCAACTAGGTATCCTAGTAACTCTGGGTAACTCACAGGTATGCCGATCATGAGCCTGGTACCCTGCCCAATATTCACAACAATGCACGGTACACCGCCCAATGTGCACAACAATGCACGGTACCCTGCCCAATGTGCACAACAATACACGGTTATCCGCCCAATGTGCACAACAACACAACAATGCACGGTACCCCGCCCAATGTGCACAACAACACAACAATACACGGTACCGCGCCCACTGTGCACAACAGCACAACAATGTACGGTACCCCGCCCGATGTGCACAACAATGCACGGTACCCCGCCCGATGTGCACAACAATGCACGGTACCCCGCCCGATGTGCACAACAATGCACGGTACCCCGCCCGATGTGCACAACAATGTACGGTACCCCGCACAATGTGAACAACAGCACAACAATGCACGGTACCCCGCCCGATGTGCACAACAATGCACGGTACCCCGCCCGATGTGCACAACACACAAAAATGCACGGTACCTCGCCCAATTTGCACAACAATGCACGGTACCCGCCCAATTTGTACAACAACACAACAATGCACGGTACCCCGCCCAATGTGCAGAATAATACACGGTACCACGCCCAATGGTGCACAACAACACAACAATGCACGGTACCCCGCCCAATGTGCACAACAACACAACAATGCACCGTACCCCGCCCAATGTGCACAACAACACAACAATGCACGGTACCCCGCCCAATGTGCACAACAACACAACAATGCACGGTACCCCGCCCAATGCGCACAATAACACAACAATGCACGGTACCGCGCCCAATGCGCACAATAACACAACAATGCACGGTACCTCGCCCAATGTGCACAACAACACAATAATGCACGGTACCGTCCAACCACTTATGGCCCCTTACTTATTTTATGAATGTCAGATAGTCCACAGGAAGAACAAGATGTGCTCTTTGCATATACACCCACATATAGGTCATTTACAAGCAGCAATATAACACATAATGTAAATAACGCAGCATGGCAAAGATGGCGATATCGCATCACGTTTTTATATACATCATTGAGTATTACACACACGCCAGGTATCTCGCCAGGGAGAACCAGGACATCATTGATTATTACACACACGCCAGGTATCTCGCCAGGGAGAGCCAGTACATCATTGAGTATTACACACATGCCAGGTATCTCGCCAGGGAGAGCCAGTACATCATTGAGTATTACACACACGCCAGGTATCTCGCCAGGGAGAACCAGTACATCATTGAGTATTACACACATGCCAGGTATCTCTCCAGGGAGAGCCAGTACATCATTGAGTATTACACACACGCCAGGTCTCTCGCCAGGGAGAGCCAGTACATCATTGAGTATTACATACACGCCAGGTATCTCCCCTGGGAGACCCAGTACATCATTGAGTATCACACACACGCCAGGTATCTCGCCAGGGAGAGCTAGTACATCATTGAGTATTACACACACGCCAGGTATCTCGCCAGTGAGAGCCAGTATATCATTGAGTATTACACACACGCCAGGTCTCTCGCCAGGGAGAGCCAGTACATCATTGAGTATTACATACACGCCAGGTATCTCGCCAGGGAGAGCCAGTACATCATTGAGTATTACACACACGCCAGGTATCTCGCCAGGGAGAGCCAGTACATAATTGAGTATTACATACACGCCAGGTATCTCGCCAGGGAGAGCCAGTATGGACACCATATTAACATACATCATTGATTATTACACACACGCCAGGTATCTCGCCAGGGAGAGCCAGTACACCATTGAGTATTACACACACGCCAGGTATCTCGCCAGGGAGAGCCAGTATGGACACCATATTAACATACATCATTGAGTATTACACACACGCCAGGTATCTCGCCAGGGAGAGCCAGTATGGACACCATATTAACATACATCATTGATTATTACACACACGCCAGGTATCTCGCCAGGGAGAGCCAGTATGGACACCATATTAACATACATCATTGAGTATTACACACACGCCAGGTATCTCGCCAGGGAGAGCCAGTATGGACACCATATTAACATACACCATTGAGCATTACACACACGCCAGGTATCTCGCCAGGGAGAGCCAGTATGGACACCATATTAACATACATCATTGAGTATTACACACACGCCTGGTATCTCGCCAGGGAGAGCCAGTACACCATTGAGTATTACACACATGCCAGGTATCTCGCCAGGAAGAGCCAGTACATCATTGAGTATTACACACATGTCAGGTATCTCGCCAGGGAGAGCCAGTACATCATTGAGTATTACACACACGCCAGGTATCGCCAGGAAGAGCCAGTACATCATTGTGTATTACACACACGCCAGGTATCTCGCAAGGGAGAGCCAGTACATCATTGAGTATTACACACACGCCAGGTATCTCGCCAGGGAGAGCCAGTACATCATTGAGTATTACACACACGCCAGGTATCTCACCAGGGAGAGCCAGTATGGACACCATATTAACATACATCATTGAGTATTACACACATGCCAGGTATCTCGCCAGGAAGAGCCAGTACATCATTGAGTATTACACACATGTCAGGTATCTCGCCAGGGAGAGCCAGTACATCATTGAGTATTACACACACGCCAGGTATCGCCAGGAAGAGCCAGTACATCATTGTGTATTACACACACGCCAGGTATCTCGCAAGGGAGAGCCAGTACATCATTGAGTATTACACACACGCCAGGTATCTCGCCAGGGAGAGCCAGTACATCATTGAGTATTACACACACGCCAGGTATCTCGCCAGGGAGAGCCAGTACATCATTGAGTATTACACACACGCCAGGTATCTCACCAGGGAGAGCCAGTATGGACACCATATTAACATACATCATTGAGTATTACACACACGCCAGGTATCTCGCCAGGGAGAGCCAGTATGGACACCATATTAACATACATCATTGATTATTACACACCCGCCAGGTATCTCGCCAGGGAGAGCCAGTATGGACACCATATTAACATACATCATTGAGTATTACATACGCGCCAGGTATCTCGACAGGGAGAGCCAGTATGGACACCATATTAACATACATCATTGAGTATTACACACACGCCAGGTATCTCGCCAGGGAGAGCCAGTATGGACACCATATTAACATACATCATTGAGTATTACACACACGCCTGGTATCTCGCCAGGGAGAGCCAGTACACCATTGAGTATTACACACATGCCAGGTATCTCGCCAGGAAGAGCCAGTACATCATTGAGTATTACACACATGTCAGGTATCTCGCCAGGGAGAGCCAGTACATCATTGAGTATTACACACTCGCCAGGTATCGCCAGGAAGAGCCAGTACATCATTGAGTATTACACACACACGCCAGGTATCTCGCAAGGGAGAGCCAGTACATCATTGAGTATTACACACACGCCAGGTATCTCGCCAGGGAGAGCCAGTACATCATTGAGTATTACACACACGCCAGGTATCTCACCAGGGAGAGCCAGTACATCATTGAGTATTACACACACGCCAGGTATCTCGCCAGGGAGAGCCAGTACATCATTGAGTATTACACACACGCCAGGTATCTCGCCAGGGAGAGCCAGTACATCATTGAGTATTATACACATGCCAGGTATCTCGCCAGGGAGAGCCAGTACATCATTGAGTATTACACACACGCCAGGTCTCTCGCCAGGGAGAGCCAGAACATCATTGAGTATTACATACACGCCAGGTATCTCCCCTGGGAGAGCCAGTACATCATTGAGTATTACACATACGCCAGGTATCTCGCCAGGGAGAGCCAGTACATCATTGAGTATTACACACACGCCAGGTATCTCGCCAGGGAGAACCAGGACATCATTGATTATTACACACACGCCTGGTATCTCGCCAGGGAGAGCCAGTACATCATTGAGTATTACACACACGCCAGGTATCTCCCCAGGGAGAGCCAGTACATCATTGAGTATTACACACACGCCAGGTATCTCGCCAGGGAGACCCAGTATGGACACAATATTAACAAACATCATTGATTATTACACACACGCCAGGTATCTCGCCAGGGAGAGCCAGTATGGACACCATATTAACATACATCATTGATTATTACACACACGCCAGGTATCTCGCCAAGGAGAGCCAGTATATCATTGAGTATTACACACACGCCAGGTATCTCGCCAGGGAGAGCCAGTATAGCATTGAGTATTACACACACGCCAGGTATCTCGCCAGGGAGAGCCAGTACATCATTGAGTATTACAAACACGCCAGGTATCTCGCCAGGGAGAGCCAGTATGGACACCATATTAACATACATCATTGAGTATTACACACACGCCAGGTATCTCGCCAGGGAGAGCCAGTACATCATTGAGTATTACACACACGCCAAGTATCTCGCCAGGGAGAGCCAGTACATCATTGAGTATTACACACACGCAAGGTATCTCGCCAGGGAGAGCCAGTACATCATTGAGTATTACACAGACGCCAGGTATCTCGCCAGGGAGAGCCAGTATGGACACCATATTAACATACATCATTGATTATTACACACTCGCCAGGTATCTCGCCAGGGAGAGCCAGTACATCATTAAGTATTACACACACGCCAGGTATCTCGCCAGGGAGAGCCAGTACATCATTGAGTATTACACACACGCCAGGTATCTCGCCAGGGAGAGCCAGTACATCATTGAGTATTACACACACGCCAGGTATCTCGCCAGGGAGAGCCAGTACATCATTGAGTATTAATCACACGCCAGGTATCTCGCCAGGAAGAGCCAGTATGGATACCATATTAACATACATCATTGAGTATTACACACACGCCAGGTATCTCGCCAGGGAGAGCCAGTACATCAATGAGTATTACACACATGCCAGGTATCTCGCCAGGCAGAGCCAGTATGGATACCATATTAACATACATCATTGAGTATTACACACACGCCAGGTATCTCGCCAGGGAGAGCCAGTATGGACACCATATTAACATACGTCATTGAGTATTACACACACGCCAGGTATCTCGCCAGGGAGAGCCAGTATGGACACCATATTAACATACATCAATGAGTATTACACACATGCCAGGTATCTCGCCAGGCAGAGCCAGTATGGATACCATATTAACATACATCATTGAGTATTACACGCACGCCAGTTATCTCGCCAGGGAGAGCCAGTACATCATTGAGTATTACACAGACGCCAGGTATCTCGCCAGGGAGAGCCAGTATGGACACCATATTAACATACATCATTGATTATTACACACACGCCAGGTATCTTGCCAGGGAGAGCCAGTACATCATTGAGTATTACACAGACGCCAGGTATCTCGCCAGGGAGAGCCAGTACATCATTGAGTATTACACACACGCCAGGTATCTCGCCAGGGAGAGCCAGTACATCATTGAGTATTACACACACGCCAGGTATCTCGCCAGGGAGAGCCAGTATGGACACCATATTAACACAATTCACATATCATATGATAAATGTATGACTACATAAGCTTCATTATAACCGTGAAGCAGACCTGGGATATATACGTAGTAGTAACTAACATTAGACATGACAACTATATGGCTAACATATCACTATGAAAGCATATGTTGCCTTTGAATGGATGCTTTATATGCACGTTTCTTATATCTGAAACATTTTCATTGCTCTATAATTATACATGTATATAACAATCACAATCGTTGTACAAATATAAATTTAGCAAATGGGTTGGGCCACAAGTTCTAACAACATTAGTAGTTGGCCCTCCTCCCCATAAAATAAATTCAGAACAATAGAATGTAAGTGGCGTAGTTAGTGCTGAAAACATGTACATACTGCATTTTACAAGATTTAATATAGTTAGTCTGTGAATTTTCAAAGACATGTGCTAGTTTGCTCAATCTACTGAAGTCAAATTTGCATATATTACACCTAGCAGTTTTCATATTCTCAGAGCGATTCAAGCATTTCCAAACGTGTGACTGAGCGGGTGGCATTTTTGAGGACAATATAATATTTTTTCCGAATACTGGAATAGTATTCGGATGTTCGGACGTTTGATTGAATATTCGAATATTCGTTGACATCACTAATTTATGTTAATGTTGAACAGTTTACGGACAAACGGACTGCAGCACACTACCGGATGGTAAATACCAGATTGGCTGCAAGGTTTATGATGTTTGTATAAACAATACATTAACAACAATAGAATGTCACCGGAATCAGGTTTACAATAATATCACTCAACAGTGCGACTAGTAAGTACTTTCAAGTTATGTGCGTTACGTTAGTATAGCTCGGAAATTATGTCTTAACGATACTTGGCTGTCCGATAGCGCAGTGGTTAGCGCGTTCGCTACTCACCAATGCAACCTGGGAAGTATGTGAGATGGTACGGTGGTCGCCAGCTTAGACAGGTGGGTTTTCTCCGAGTACTTCTGTTTCCTCCCACACGAATAGCCATATATGCGTGCATCCGCGCCAACGAGAGTGATTAATATAAGTTTTTAGAACTTGCTTCGCAATCGTTGTAAAATAAATAAAGTTTAAAACTTGGCACAACATTGTGTGTGCGAATGATATGGTGCATATAAAGATGATCACAAGGCTGTGAGTGCGTGCTTGGCCATGTGACATGGTTCAATTGATCGTCAGTTCTATGCTAGCCTTAGATCGTTTCGCAATCAATTTCGCTATTCAAAGTCGAATTGCTTGGGGAATGGGAGCTATGAACGGGATCGGATATTGATTTAAATATTCAAATCGAATTCGTTATTGTCATAAGTATCATGCAGTATATCGTAAAACTGAGTACGAATATGTTATCGTTTGGAAAATATTTGAATCTACAAACAATCAAAGATATGCTCGACTACATGTACGTAGTACAGTCAAACGAGATTTGAAAACAGTTGTTTTGTACGTATAGTTAACCTCGTCATTACAATGAATAAACGATCGCAAGTATTGCCCATTAGTAGTATAGAAGGCTGTGTATTAGCCTTTCTTGAGGTTGAGGTTGACCTTGAGGGTGAGCTTGACCTTGAACGAGGTGCGTACTACGTGTCATACCTTCCGGTGACCTCATCAATCACTTTTGCGTCACATATTGACGTTGATGGCGACGTTGATGGATAAATCCGTCAAATTTGATCGACGTAAATATCACCCTCACTCCTACCGATGACTTCATCAATCACTTTCGTGTCACATGTTGACGTTGAAGGCGAAGTTGATGGATAAACCCGTCAAGTTTGATCGATGTACATGTCGTCAACAAGTCGCCTGGTCATCAATCACGGATTAATTGATTGACGTATACCTGTCAACCCGCCAAGCAATAGGTAATTAATGTCAATAAACCAGTCTTCTCATTGTTAATTAGCGGGTCCCCATTTCGCGTTGACGATGATGGATGCACGAGGAATAGGTCATCATTGACGTATCACACGTACTGCTATATCCTAATGGGCTATGGTGATAGATGTAGCTTGTACAGATTATCACCCATTGCTATGTCTGGGTTTGGTATATATATGGAGTCGTAGCTCGTCGAATGATTGGAGACGTCTAAGGTCCACGAGATTAACGACATCGTTACTTATTAATGTAACAACTATATTATTCAACAAATGACCATTCCGGACACCTCGTGACCAGTGGTCACTTTGCTTAAAAGTGTGTTAGTTATTTTATGAAATTATCGATGTCCGATTCGATTAATGACCATTTCAGCCACTTCTTGACCATTTGTCATTATACCTAAAATTGTGTTAGTTTTAGTTATTTCATCAAATTATCAATGTCCGAATCGATTAATGACCATTCCGGCCACTTCTTGACCAGTGGTCACTTTGTATAAAAAATTAAAAATCTATTCATATTTGGAAATTCTGTTAAGCCTCTTTATGCAACCAACAACAGTGCAAATTGGACATTATGTATTGCTGACATAATCTGGTTCACGAGTGATATTGAAGACATGTGTTAAGTACACGTACTACTATTGTAGTCAGAATCACGTGGCCCCACCCTGTGGACTCGTGCGCGACTGCTCCAGCAAAGCAGATGGAAGCTACACAGATATAGCACTGAAATGTAAATCGTACTACACGTGCAGTCACCACGTGTATTATGGACACAACTTCTGCACTCCAGGTATGGCAATGACATTCACTAGTTTACATATTAGAACTCCCCAACCCTACCCCACCTCCACCGCACAATACAGTGCCCGTTTATAACAGCCTCACCAAATCATGTACAATGTTAGCCCGAGTCTGTGACTCTAGATACCTCCATTGACGTTCATTCGTTAATGACGTAATGATGACGTTCACGTGTTGGACTAGTAGCGTGTATATTGAACACAAACATAAACTTCATGCATATGTACATGTAGTATATGTTATGTTAATGAATTCCTTGTGTAATGACATTAGATACGCAGTACTTGTATCAGGATTAAAGAATTATAGCGATTATGTTTGCACAGTTAATCGTCGACAACAGGAAACCCCAGCACACGTGCAAGCATGGTTCGACATGTCCGTTGTGATATTCGGTCAATTTGGTTTAGCTTAAACGTATTGTATTCCGAAAATAACATACAAGAATAAAGTGCTGCAAAAATTAAACATTTCGATTGGAAAACAAGCATATTAAAATTCTTCTACTAATTCCAGTCCATTCCAAAATGTTTTGTGTGTTTTTCGTTTATTTATCGTCGCTACCGGTTTCGCATATGAGCGACGCCCCCTGAAGAGATCAGTCATTTTAGATTGTTGAAGGATAGTGCAATGATACAGACAGAGACCCATTCCAGAATCTCCTCTGGTTCTTTTACGTGCACGGTGTATTGTTGTGTGGTAGTGTGGTGTGGTGTTTTGTTGTGTGGTAGTGTGGTGTAGTGGTGTTTTGTTGGGTGGCAGTGTGGTGTGGTGTTTTGTTGTATGGTAATATGGTGTAGTGGTGTTGTGTTTTGTTGTGTGGTATTGTGGTGTGGTGGTTTGGTGTTTTGTTGTGTGGTAGTGTTGTGTGGTGTGGTGATGTGGTGGTGTGGTGTTTTGTTGTGTGGTAGTGTGGTGTAGTTAGATGTCGTGGTGTGGTGTGGTGGTGTTGTCTTTTGTTGTGTGTTGTGTTATTATTAATGCGTGTGATGACACACAGTCTCCTCTGGTTCTTTTACTTGCACGGTGTAAAGCACCGACACGAGACCTCGGTTTATCGTCCCATCTGAAAGATTGTTAATGTTATTAGGGTCAGACGGGGGGTCGAACCTGCGATCTCTGGATTACCAGTCCAGCGTGTTACCTCTGGACTACAGATCCGCCTGTAAAAAAAGTTGTTTTGCCTGTTTTACTGACATTGTTATGTTATGTTATAATTCGGGTTTTACGGCTGCATCAGCACCATTTCGGGCTATATCGCCGGCGGGCAGTTTACCTAACAACACCTTTCCTGGGCGGGCTCCAGCGGTTAACCAGTACTTGGGTGCACCAATCTGCGTAAGAAACTGCCAACTTTTTCATATAAATGAGACACGGCCTGAGCGGGGCTCGAACCCGTGACCATAAGTGATGATACGCTACAGTGGAATACAAGTCAGCGACCTTAACCACTCGACCACGGACGCGGACCTTACTGACATTGTTGTCAAGTCAGCGTAAAATTGGTACAAACAAAACAGTTTTGAATTTTAGCAATCTTAGTATGCCAAGATTTCCCAATATAATCTACCCAATAGTGTATGCGGAAGGGCGTTTGGCATGCTTTGTGCTGGCATGCATGTCCACATTAGATGTTGCATGTCATGTTGGCATTTCTGTCTAGCAAGACGCGTACTATTTCGAACGACAGGACACTCCAGCGACTTGGCGTGGTGCCCGGATGTTCCAGACAGCTATATTATGAACTCATATTTGCGCAATCAATTCGCAACTACCACGTGTAGAAATAAACACTTTATTCATACCTGTTATTATAAGTTGCATTTTATGTTTGTAAGCCCTGCCAGACTTAATAAAACATACTTTCTCCCAGTTGCTGTTAACCTATGGCCATACATTTGGCACCAAACGATGCACAATGGAAAGCCGATATACAACAATTATTTCCTAGGTTTGTTAGTATCATTGTCTTTCAGATGGGATGTTAAACCGAGGTCTCGTGTCGGTGCTTTACACCGTGCACGTAAAAGAACCAGAGGAGATTATGGAATCTGTATCATTGCACTATCATCCAAAAATCTAAAATTACTAATCTCTTCAGGAGGCGTCGCTCATATGGACAACCGGTAGTGACGATAAATACTTAGTAGAGTAGTGTTTAATATTAGTGTATGCTAGGAATACAAGTGATCACATGTATGGTATTTGAGTACACACTAGGTACATGTGCTTATATTTCAGGTACGGTATTTGAGCAAACACTAGGTACATGTGTTTATATTTCAGGTACGGTATTTGAGTACACACTAGGTACATGTGTTTATATTTCAGGTACGGTATTTGAGCACACACTAGGTACATGTGTTTATATTTCAGGTACGGTATTTGAGCAAACACTAGGTACATGTGTTTGGCCAGTCGATGCATATGCGCCATGTGGCAGCAAGGTCCATGGTTTAGTGTCTCTTGTACATAGCCATGAAATGTAAATGTTCTAGACTGCAATAAAATATCAACTATTATGCTGCACGTTTATTTTATCTGTTTTATGATCAGTTTATTATGCTCCCAGAAACATTTCGAGGAAACCTAGTTATACTATACATTCTATAGTTGTTATTGTGTCAGTCCGTCCGTGGAGACTGTGATCAGTGTTATTTCGCTGTAAAACCCTTACGATCAATTGCGCCATTGGCGACATTGCGATCAAAATACATAAAACGCTACAATTACACCAGGCCAACAAAACAAAAATGTGTCAGTCTTATGTCAACAAACTCCAAAATTAATTTGAACAATCTTTGCAAATTCATTTACCATGTAATGTCGTAAAAATTGCTGTTATATGCCAATAGCATTGGAATATCCACATGAATTATATGCTCTTTGTTAAAAATCCATGTCTTTGTATTGAAAATGTTTGTATTTGCTATAAACATATATATACATGTGTTATGCAATACACGTGTTGAATTGAATTGAACGTATGCCCTTTTTTTTTGGAGATAGAGTTAATTTAGTTTAATCATAGTTGAATGCATTCATGCATATATATATATATATATATATATATACATACAATGTACAGAACAAAACAAATGAACACACTTGTATAGTTATGCAAATCATATACGTTCCATGTTATTGCTTTGCACAAGAATTATCAATAAATGTTGAAGCAAATGGGTTGGGCCACACGTTTTAGCAACAATAGTTACGGACCTCCACACAAGACTAGATTGTAACAAGCATATACTGCATATATGAGTTGTGCAACCACTTTACTAAACTTAATGATATTTTTAAAAAGGGAAAATAAGCAAAATATAGAAATAAGAATTTAGAACCATGCCGACCGTAAACCACATCGCTATGCCGACCGTAAACCACATCGCTATGCCGACCGTAAACCATATCGCTCATATCGCTATGCCGACTGTAAACCACATCGCTATGCCGACTGTAAACCACATCGCTATGCCGACCGTAAACCACATCGCTATGCCGACTGTAAACCACATCGCTATGCCGACTGTAAACCACATCGCTATGCCGACCGTAAACCACATCGCTATGCCGACCGTAAACCATATCGCTATGCCGACCGTAAACCACATCGCCATGCCGACCGTAAACCACATCGCTATGCCGACCGTAAACCATATCGCTATGCCAACCGTAAACCACATCGCTATGCCGACTGTAAACCACATCGCTATGCCGACCGCCGTAAACCACATCGCCATGCCGACCGTAAACCACATAGCTATGCCGACCGTAAACCACATAGCTATGCCGACCGTAAACCACATCGCTATGCCGACCGTAAAACACATCGCTATGCCGACTGTAAACCACATCGCTATGCCGACTGTAAACCACATCGCTATGCCGACCGTAAACCACATCGCTATAGCGACCGTAAACCACATCGCCATGCCGACCGTAAACCACATCGCCATGCCGACCGTAAACCACATCGTCAAGCCGACCGTAAACCACATCACCATGCCGACCGCAAACCACATCGCTATGCCGACCGCAAATCACATCGCTATGCAGACCGTAAACAACATCGCTATGACAATCGTAAACCACATCGCTATGACGACCGTAAACCACATCGCTATGCCGACCGTAAATCACACCACCATGCCAACTGTAAACCACACCAACATTCCAACCGTAAACCACACCACCATGCCGACCGTAAACCACACCACCATGCCGACCGTAAACCACATTGCCATGCCGACTGTAAACCACATCGCCAAGCCGACCGTAAACCACATCACCATGCCGACCGTAAACCACATCACCATGCCGATAGTAAACCACATCGCCATGCCGACCGTAATCATCATTGCCATGCCGACCGTAAACCAAATCACCATGCCGACCGTAAACCACATGACAGGTATTTAGCTGTGGACTGTGGAATATAACTTGAGTGGTTAGCTACAGGGACGGGTAAATGTAGTGTGAGCAGGTGCCCCTTAAAGAGATCTCATAATCCTTTAGAAAGTGGCACCCCCTTATTAATTGTAAATTAGTATTGCGTTTCTCAGCGTGATAAAACCAGTCTGAGAGATGTTCATGGATACCTAGGTAGGCCCGTAAATCCGGTATTAAATCACTTGTTTATTTCGTGACGTCAATCAATTCCCACTTCGCGTGGTTGTAAAGTTTGACGCTCTTCATTTCCATATAACTGGCTCATAAAGCTATGGCAAGGGTTATCTTTAAGGTCCATGATCTACCACACCAGTATCA
This sequence comes from Archivesica marissinica, assembly GCA_014843695.1. Taxonomy (NCBI): domain Eukaryota; kingdom Metazoa; phylum Mollusca; class Bivalvia; order Venerida; family Vesicomyidae; genus Archivesica; species Archivesica marissinica. Next base: position 35,429,613 of record CM026403.1, read on the forward strand.
TATTATCCTCTCTGTATATGTAAGCCGATACAACCATTAGTATTTACTGTGAATCGTTGATACAATGGAACAGGATCATGCCTTACATAAATATAGGTGTGTTCAACATTTAACATTTATTTTATTTTGGTGCAACATTTTTTGTCAAATTCACATTCTGTGAACTATATGGCCTTTAGTTGGCTCCAAGTTTTTCAAATTCGCTCCAATGTTTTTTAATTGGCGTCAGAAGTGGCGCAGACACACATTCAGAGAGATGGAACCCTGGTGTTGCAACTGTTTCAATCGATGTTCCTGTTTCCTTATATCAACTTCTCGTAGTAAAGATGGTATGTTGTATCGGGATGATTAGAGTGGTTATCCCGCCTCTCATTCCCATACCAGTTTTATCTAAAGGACGTTATTACATAGCGTGGTGTTCGCCAGATTCGTGTGTTTTTCCGGTCCGGTTTCCTCCTACACGAATGACAACAAATACACTGTCATCCGCGCCAACGAGAGTGATTAGTATAAGTTGTTACAGCTTGTTTCGCAATCGTTGTGAAATAAATAACGTTTATGCTTTACATGGGGTATTTCAAGTGGAATACTCCACAGGACGTTTGACGATGTTATAAATTACTGTGCCTAAGATTGAAGAAGATTGGATAGTTTGTTTGTTTTTAGGGTTTCTATAGTCACACAATCACTTTGGGTCATTGTTTGTGTTTAGGGTGTCTATAGTCGCACACACATCCTTAGGTCATATGGCGATTCACCAGCTAATATTGGTGGAGGAAGACCCGGGTTCCCCTCCGAGTAGTATTTCAGACACGCGCGAGAACCTGGGTGAACCCACCGACCTTCAACTAGCCAACTGGATAGCGTCCCCATATAAAATAATTCGACACCCCCATTGGGATTCGAACCTACACGGGTTGGATACTAATTATTCAAGCTAAGAGAGCTGTCACCAACATAATTGGAACAAGGGCCATATCTCCATGGTTTCACAAGACGGGTTGATCATCCCACTTGATCAAGACATCGTGACCTAGATTGAAGATTAGATAATAATGGAGTAAGGTAGAGAGCGGACATCGACACAATTGTAAGGAACTATAACTCTAGGAGCTATTGGCCAAGTGCTTCTGAGACGATCAGACTGGTTCCCGAACTTGACCAAGACAACTTGCTAATATACTTTATACTAATAACACTATGTTAGAGAATGGACAACACTGGTATGGACGGACATAATTATGTTAACTATTACGATGTCACAGGGAGACAAAAAACCACTACGAAACAAGATATTTATTTATTTACACCACTTAAAAACATAAACGCAAGGATTGTTTCTAATAGTTTATACTAATTTATTTGAGCTCGATTGCGAAACAAGTTCTTACAACTTATATTAATCACTCTCGAGACCTCATTCCTGATGGAATCCATCGCCACGAGGGAGAGAGAAGGGGCAATGTGGGATTTATATGCCTTGCCTACGGGCATACTCGTAATGGCTCCAGTGGGGGAACTCTCGACCTTTCGCACATGGAGCGAACGCGCATCCACTGCGCATCCACTGCGCTATAACGAAATCACATTTATAATATATAGAAGGCTATTTTAATAGAGGCAGGATTGTGTGTGTTTTATAGATTGCACCAAATCGGGCTCATTAGTCTATATGGCCAAGTACAACATTGAAGGTACAGACCGTAGAGGTTTAAACACAAACCACCGTGTACATAATACTAACATAGTTACGCCCCTTATTTGCTAAAATACTTACTTACTTACTTACTTAATCCTCTTCACCCCGGTTGGGATATAGGGCCTTCACCACTGTTCTCCACTTGGACCGGTCTGTTGCTGCTGCCTTGGCTTCCCCCAGGACATCCTGCTTCGGCGCAGCTCACTGTCCAGAGTCGTTCGCCATGTCGTAACTGGTCGACCTCTTTTCCGTGTGCCCTGCGGATTCCAATCCAGTGCTTGGCGTGCTATGTTGGGCTGGTCTCGTCGTAGAGTGTGCCCTATCCACCGCCACTTCCTCTGTGTGATAGAGTCTGTGATGATGATGTCCTGTCCTGTTCGCCGCCACAACTCCTGGTTGGTGATCTTTTCTGGCCATCTGATGCGTAGGATCTGTCTGAGGCAGTTGTTGATGAATACTGTAGTTTGTGGTCAAGGCCCTTGGTGCGTCTCCAGGTCTCAGCTCCGTACAAGAGGACTGTCTTAACATTCGTCTCAAACAGTCTGAGCTTTGTCTTGAGGTGGATGTTATTGTTGTTCCATACTGGCTTCAACGTCACAAAGGCATGTCGTGCTTTCCCAATACGGGCTTGGATGTCTTCTTCTGTTCCCCCTGTTTTGCTGATGACGCTGCCGAGGTAGGTGAAGGAGTCAACATTGTCGATTGGATGGCCATCTATCTGAATGGGTATGTTCCTTGCCGCGTTTACCCTGATGCACTTGGTCTTCTTAATGTTGATCTCCAGCCCTGTAGTCTTCGCAACTGTGTGTAGGCGTTCTGACTTCTGTTGCATGTGTTGGTATGTGTGGGTCAGGAGGCCTAGATCGTCCGCAAAGTCGAGGTCCTCCAACTTCTCTGTAAGTTTCCACTGTATTCCTCTTGGTCTGTCTACTGTCGTTCTCATTATCCAGTCCAGTACGACGGAGAAAATGAGAGGCGAGAGCATACAGCCCTGACGGACGCCGGTACTGACGGGAAATGGCTGTGAAAGGTTCATGTCATGGATCACATGGCAAGTGGTGTTGTTGTACAGGCTCCGAATAATGTTGATGATCTTTCCTGGTATGCCGTAATGCCCGAGGATGCTCCATATGACGTCTATATCAATCGTGTCGAACGCTTTCTTGAAGTCGATGAAGTTGATGTAAATTGGAGACTGCCATTCGATGGACTGTTCAACGATGATGCGGATTGTTGCTATCTGATCTGTGCATGATCCTCCTGCCCTGAATCCTGCCTGTTCTTTCCTCAGTTTGGCGTTGCTGAGGTCACCCTTCTTGGGTAGCTTGACGATGTGCCCTACTCTCCATTCTTCTGGAACCACTTCTTCATCCCAGACTTGCTGTATAAGGTCTAGTAGTAGTGCTGCTGTGGTCTCAGTCGATGCCTTCAGTGCTTCTGGTGGGATGTTGTCTGGCCCCGGTGCTTTCCCATTCTTGATCTTGTTGATGGCCCTTGTCACTTCATTCCTTGTGATCTGTCCCATCTCTACTTCCAGTTCTGGTCCGTCTGCTATGTCTGGTGGGTTGGTCACATGTGTACGGCTGAGTAGTTCCTTGAAATGGTCCTTCCACCTTGTCATCTGGACTTCTGGTTTGGAGAGGGTGTTACCATCAACGTCCTTCACTGGTTTGTTGGGATTGCTCCTTCTGCCGGAAAGTTGTCTAGTTATGCTGCATAGGGTCTTCATGTCGTTGTGGTATGCTGCTTCCTGTGCTTGTCCAGCCAGCGTGTCTACTTGATCCCGTTTGTCTTGTCGTGCGCTCGTCTTGACTTCTTTGTTCTTGGTGCTGTATTCTCCCTGGATGTTCTGTTTCTGTGCTCTGGGTTTCGCCTGCTTCAGTCGGTGTCGAATTCTTCTTCTTTCTTCAATGATCTGGATGGTGTGGTCTGTGAGCCAGGTCTTGTACTTCTTCGTTCTAAATCCCAGCTTCTCTTCGCATGTTGTTGTGAAAGAGCATTTGACGCGGTCCTACTTCTTTTCTAGCGATCCGTCTTCTAAGTCGGCTAGGGCCTGAAACCTGTTCAGCTTGGATGTTGCGTATCGCTTGTTCTGCTGGATGCCCATCTTTCTTGCACTGGCAATTCTGACTTGTAGTTTGGCGATGACTAGTTCATGGTCGGAACCTGCATCAGCTCCTCGATACGCTCTGACATCCGTGAGAGTCCTCCTCCATCTTCTTGAGATCGTGACATGGTCGATCTGGTTCTCTGTTGCCTGATCGGGTGATGTCCAAGTGGTCTTGTGAATGTTGCGGTGCTTGAAGATAGTTCCACCGATGACAAGATCATTTAGCCCACAGAAGTCGGTGAAGAGTTCCCCATTTTCATTCATGGTCCCGAGTCCCTCCTTTCCCATGACGGTCTCTCTACCAGTGTTGGTTCCTCCAATTTTCGCATTCATATCACCCATAACAATGGTGATGTCCCTCTTGTGCACCCGGTCTAACACTCATTGAAGCTGCTGGTAGAAGTCTTCTTTGGCGTCCATGTCTGCAGCGTTGGTTGGTGCCTAGCACTGGACGATGGTAACTTCTTGAAATTTAGAGTGAAATCTGGCGGTCAGTAGTCTGTCACTTATTGGTTCCCATTCCAAAAGACATGTGTGCGCTTTCTTGGTAAGCATGAGTCCAACTCCGTTGCGATGTGCATCGTTCTCATTTGCTGTTCCAGAGTATAGAAGCGTGTGTCCTGTTGCCAATGTAACCTTTCCTGCTGTGGTCCAACGTACCTCACTTAGTCCTAACATGTCTATTTTATACCTATCCATCTCTCTGGACACCTGAGCCGCTTTTCCCGTTTCGTATAGTGTTCGTACATTCCAAAATCCGATCCGTGAGACGTTCTTAGGGGAGAGAAGATTTGTCCGCAGATTGCTCTGTTTCATAAGCTCTCCTCTTGGTCCGTAGTAGTTGCTGTGGTGTTGGTTTCTGTAGCGTGTGGTTGTTTTACGTGTTAGGAATGCTGGCCCTACGCACAACCTTGCTCCTTTCTCAGTCGGGCTTAGGACCGTCCATGGCGGAGTACTAAATCGCTTCAGAAGAAAATGCCTTGTGTCGTGATAGTGAAATATCAATCGAACGCAAACACTAGTACATACACTAATAAAGACCAACTGACATTCAAACGAAGCGGACACACTGTCGATACTTACACATATATACGTACATAAAAGATGCAGTCGAAACTCATGTTACAAATATATTTACTTGTGTATTCCTTCTACAGGTAAAGAAATCGGGTTGTCAAATATAAAAAATGACACATCGTACAGGATTCGATACCGGACAGCAATATTACGAAGCACATGTTTTATCCACTAGACCACGTAGTTACTTGATTCAAACATGCGATATTTGGTATAAATCGTATAACATGTCCATCCCAATTCCCTATTTCATTGCTATGGTAAATAATATATTATTTATAATATAAATATTTATTGATAAATAAAGGCCACAGTTATCGCGTTTTACTAATAAGTCATAATCATGGCTGATAATTCAGCAAATAATAGACAGTCTGTTCCTATATGATATTTCAAATAACACGGTATTCTTCTTTCGAAAACAGCTAAGCAGCATGGTAGCTTATATCAGTAATGCTGTAACCTGTGCAGGAATATAAATAGAGTTCAACGAACGATAACACCGTCACCAGCCAGCGTGACAATACACTACAATGCAGATTTATTTTATTGAATCGGACATTACAACGCAAAAAAGCAAAGACATGCAAGCTCCCACGTATAAATAACACTGTAAAAGCAAAATGTGTTACGCTACACATTATTTGGAAATTATTTGAATAATTCATTTTCATCACTAAGCGAGGTTTATACGATCTACAAACTCGAAAAACTGAGTGAAAGTACCGAATTACTGACACGACTTGGAAGGGATATTTACTTTTGCAGATCGTGTAATTATGTGTTTCGACTGGTGTATGTGGGGCGGCTGCAGTGAATATTTGCGGCGGGCCACGTGTTCTCTAATTTGGCCCCGGTCGAATTCATAAGATGTGATCATAATAGACATTTGAATACTTGACTGCATTATGTCCATAATAACGAATTGACATACGTCTCGGTGTTCAAAATGGATATTTAGAAATTATTATTTGTGACCTATGTGATACTGCATGCTGCCGCTGCGGTAAATGCCAATATAACCGTAACGCTACGGACAGCTTTCTTTTCAGGGTGTAAATTTATATAAGGCCAACATAATTGCAAATAGCCAAACAATGAGGTGGTTGACATCCCCTTTCCATGCTTTGCAACGCCTGGACTATCCCTGGATTCGCACTCCAATCTTGTGTGACCATTCCATATATATATATATATACACGAGTATATGCATGAATGCAATCAACTTGTGCAAAACAATAACATGGAACGTATATGCTTTGCATAACTATACAAGTGTGTTCATTTGTTTTGTTCTGTACATTGTATGTATATATATATATATATATATGCATGAATGCATTCAACTATGATTAAACTAAATTAACTGTATCTCCAAAAAGGACATACATTCAATTCACTTCAACACATTTATTGCATAAAACATGTATATATATGTTTATAGCACATACAAACATTTTCAATACAAAGACATGGATTTTTAATAAAGAGCATATAATTCCTGTGGATATTCCAATGCTATTGGCATATAACAGCAAATTGAAAAGACTGTTGTCCTATTATATAATCATACATGTTTAAATAATTAAATGAAGAGAGTCATCAAAATATAAGGTAATTAATCACTACACATGTATATAGGCGTACGGCAAAAGGTAACTATGTTACACTCCTCCGCTGATCAGAAGATTAATTAGTTTTAATTAATCTGACCAGCACAATACCAACAAAGCTACTATGTGCCTACGTCATAATATACATTAAAATAATAAACAAATAATAATAAAATGTTACTATGAAATTGTTGACACCAATATGCATTCGGTGTACATGACATATTATATCATCATATAAGGCTATGCGCTTCAAGTGTTATATGCTTAAACACACGCGTAATAACTTGAACATAAAACACAAAAGTAACACACGCAAACATGCAGTTAATAAAACAAGTTAAATTGTCAATGTTTCTAGTTGGTGGTAAGGTCATCGTTGACGGTGGTATTCGTGACATCATGGGTTGGTAACATCGCCTAAGGTACGTTATCGTTGGACGTGACATGATAATATACCTGGCCAGGAGGCCCGCTGTACCCAAACGAATGTATGACACACTTATGAACGAAGCGTGTCATTTTCCAAGACATGATCATGACTTCATATATAAATGAAGTGCTTAGTCCAATTAGCAGATGAATATTTGATTGTTTCATCCGCAAGTCCGAAGTGGTAGTAAAGTTATTTCGACGTTGTAAAGTTATTATATTATTTCAGTTAAGTTTATCGTTGCTTATTTATTGAGGATCGTTTTGTAGCTCTGACATCAAAGCAAGCTTTAAACATTCTATCGATTTGCTCTGATTGCTCATTGATATAGTCCACATGTTGTTTATGTAGATGAATCATCATTTCATGCTGTTCGTTGATGAATTTTTGTTGGTTTTCAATTGTCTGACATTGATGTTTTATCAGTTGCTGTTGTGAACGAGTCGTTGCCAAAAGTATATCCATTTGTTTTGATGCCTCTATCATAGATGCTATGTCATCTCCAATATTCTTCAAATAAAACATAGCAGTCATAAGTGTCATTATGATAAAATGGTGAAACGGTGACTAATTGTTCATAACAATCCAACGAGCCGGTCTTATATGTCACCTTGTGGGTAACGAAGAGGGCCACTCCCTGGATGTATGCTAAGTCCATTGTTTATATCACTATTTGAACATTATTTACAATAAATCCAACTTGTACACAATAATATCTTCAACAGTTCTCCATTTATTTACAATTTTACGACGTCGTATTACTCAGTGCACATTGTCGCAGCTGTTGTCTGTCTTGATTTCGCCTCAACGCATGTAGCAATATACTTCCTCTACGATTCAAGCCTCCACGCATTGACGTAAATTGTGAAGCCTGAAATTCACTGGTCACAGGGGGATGTTGCCCCTGAGAAATGATATCGTCGTCCCCTCGTAACGAGTCGACCAGTTGTTCTTCATTAACGGTGTGTACATCAGCCATTAACGACATATCTTCCAGGGATGGCGACGTGGATGGAGTAGGAGAATTCGTTGAATCACTATGGTTGTGTCTACTAATTAAACATGTTATAAATTTGGAAAACTGAAGTCGTTGGCTGATGTTTGTTTTACAACAAATTACAATGATTACAATAATTGCTAACACAATCCCTATGACTACATAATGAAAATAACTGCGACTGTTCTTTATAGTTATGAGCTGGTACTTTTTAACATGCTTTATAAATTCAATCATCGGGATTTCCTTTAATTCTAACAAATCTTCATAAATTATGCGTACTAATGATTTATAAGGCTTTAAATCATGAACCAACGTAACCAACCAACGCCCTTCATTTACGTGTATATCATTCGTCTTTTTAAAAACAACATTCTCGCGAACAAACATTGCTTCATTAAGATAGAATTGTGAAATAGACACAAACAAAATGAGAACCATCCTTATCCGAAAAATACACACACACACACAACACACACACACACACACACACACACACACACACACACACACACACACACACACACACACACACACACACACACACACACACACACACACACACACACACACACACACACACACACACACACACACACACACACACACACACACACACACACACACACACACACACACACACACACACACACACACACACACACACACACACACACACACACACACACACACACACACACACACACACACACACACACACACACACACACACACACACACACACACACACACACACACACACACACACACACACACACACACACACACACACACACACACACACACACACACACACACACACACACACACACACACACACACACACACACACACACACACACACACACACACACACACACACACACACACACACACACACACACACACACACACACACACACACACACACACACACACACACACACACACACACACACACACACACACACACACACACACACACACACACACACACACACACACACACACACACACACACACACACACACACACACACACACACACACACACACACACACACACACACACACACACACACACACACACACACACACACACACACACACACACACACACACACACACACACACACACACACACACACACACACACACACACACACACACACACACACACACACACACACACACACACACACACACACACACACACACACACACACACACACACACACACACACACACACACACACACACACACACACACACACACACACACACACACACACACACACACACACACACACACACACACACACACACACACACACACACACACACACACACACACACACACACACACACACACACACACACACACACACACACACACACACACACACACACACACACACACACACAACACACACACACACACACACACACACACACACACACACACACACACACACACACACACACACACACACACACACACACACACACACACACACACACACACACACACACACACACACACACACACACACACACACACACACACACACACACACACACACACACACACAAAAATACTAATATTAAGAAAAGAGAATGCATACATGTAGTCATAATAACTACTTTGCGACTTTAACGAGTTCTGTACAACCTAACTCAAGGTTTCTATAGCATATCTGAGATTAACCTCAACAAAGTTTTAACTTTGTGATTGTTCCCACTATATTTTGACATTTTTGGTTCTACCTTGCATTCAATGTTGTCGATATCTACCGACATAGGTTCATCATTATCTGACATTGAAATGCGTGTTTCATAATTACCCTGGGTTTCCATGTTTTCATGATAATTATCATTATTTACATTTTGATCAGCGTCATTGACACTACCCGGCGAATTGGACATTTCCCTATTTTCCCGACATTTTACTCTTTTTGCAAGTTCCATAAGGGGAATATCATCTTCGCTATCAGAATCTGACCTTTCATTCCTCATTTTCTTAACTAATTTTGCAAGAGGCATGTTAATTTCGGAGTCATCGGACTCATTGACCTCATTATCATTAATATTGACTTCTGGTTCAGTGCCATCAGGTTTTCTTAAAGTATCGACTTCAGGTAAATTGCAACTTGCAAATGCCTTTGGATAAAAATATGTAGAGTCCAATACATTAACCTCAAACAAATTATCATTGACATCAAGTTCCGTGTCACATTGTACATGTACATCATTGTCATTATCATTGATGGGCAATGATGATGTATTACTTGGATGCCTTGACAATAAATCAGCACAAGTGTTTGTAGTACCAGGTATGTATTCAATTGTACAATTGTAACCAGACATTGTCAATGCCCAAAGCTGTATCTTTTTGTTCTGCATCGGGGACTCAAGTAAATATTTGAGTGGCTTATGATCTGTTTTGATTACAAATTGTGCATTGTGTAAATAGTAATCAAGTTTTGATAATGCATAATGTATTGCATAAGCTTCTCTTTCAACTGTTGACCATTTACATTGACTTCTGCTAAGCTTGTGAGACAAGTAGTATATAGGCTTCTCTTCCCCCTCACACATTTGAGTGAGACATGCCCCAACACAAGTGTCGCTTGCATCTGTGTACAATGTATAAGGTAGACTAGAGTTGGGATAAGTTAAGAGTGGGACAATGGCTAAGCTTTCTTTCAGATAATCAAAAGCTTTTTGATGTACATTGGTCCATTTAAAGTGTGCATGTTTTCTTGTCAGCGCTATGATTGGCTCCGCTATTTGAGAATAGTTTGGAAGGAACCGACGATAATATGAACTCATTCCTAAGAATGACCTGACCTCCCTCACACAAGTAGGAGTAGGCAAAGTTCTAATTGCTTCAACCTTTTTCTGATCTGGCTTGATGCCATCTTTATTGATTGTAAATCCTAAGTATCGTGTTTCTGTTTGTAGGAAACTGCACTTTTTCAACTTCAGTTTTAGATGGTATGAACGTAACCTTTCAAAAACCATGTTTATGTGCTGCATGTGTTCCTCAAATGTTGCACTAAATATCAAAATGTCATCTAAGTACGCAGTACTAAAGTCGTTGTAACCTTGAAGTACGACCGACATAAGTTCCTGGAATATAGCAGGGGCATTGGAAAGACCAAAGAGCATTACCCTGAACTCGTATAAGCCTTTGAAAGTGGTAAAGGCCGTTTTCTCTTGATCTTTAGGATCCATGACAACTTGCCAGTAACCGCTTTTTAAATCTAAACTTGTGAAGTACTTTGCCTTACCAAGCAATGCCAAGATGTCATCTATCAAAGGCAAAGGGAACGAATTTTTCTTTGTTATTTGGTTTAATTTTCGAAAATCTACACAAAACCGTTTTGTTCCATCCTTTTTATCAACAATAACGACAGGAAAAGACCATGGTAACCTAGATCTGTGAATGACACATGCGTCTAGCATTTCGTCAATTGCTTTACTAATTATTTGCCTATTGTTTATGGGAGCCCTGTACGGTCTCAATTTAATGGGTTCATTGTTTTCTACATCTACTTTCATTTTTACAACGTTTGTATGACCTAGTTCTGAGTCACTACTTGCAAATAAATCCCGGTTTTTCATGACCATTTGTTTTAGATTTGATCTATATTCGTCAGGTGCATCCAGATCTAGCAAATATATGACCTTGGGAAGTTGATTTTTATCAAATATGGTGTTGACATTTTTTACATTTGTATCAGATGCACTTGAAAGTTGCGCTACAAGGCCATGCCTACGTATTCTGTAAAATGTGTTAGTTTTGTTTACAACTAATATTGGCACAATCCTATTTTTCGGCAGCCTAGTCACTGAATTAAAAATGTGTAAAGCTGGTTCATTTACAATAAAACCTCTGTATATTTCGGAAATTTGAAATAAATCGCCTACTTGTAAATTAGGATGCTCTCGGACTTTACGATAGCAAATTTGTGCACTATTTGGTTTTATTACTTGAGTATATTTCATTCTAACTGTACTAGCAATGTGAATATCCTCTTCTAACCTAACATACGTTTTCCCCTGTATTCTCATACATTTTAGGTCAAAATAAAGCCTGACATTATTCTTTTGGAGGAAATCTAACCCTAGGATAAGGTTATGGTTGACCGACTTTACAACGCAAAACTCTTGAAACACTACGGTACCACCGATTTTCATTTTAATAATTATGCATCCGAGGGCGCATAAGGGAGTAGAACCTGCTGTTTGCAAGTTAATGGGCCTTTTGATTAATCTAGGCTTATTTTTCAGCCCCTTATATACCCTTTCATGCATACTCGAAAGTTGTGCTCCACTATCTACTAGAGTTCTATACTTTTGATCATCAAAACATGAATTAGGACTTCCCGAAACATTTATAGTTACAGGTTTTCCATTTTGACTATTAATATTATCTCTAGATGTGTCGGTCTTATTATTCGTTCTACTCTTTCTACCGACCTCACCATAGAAAGAGCGTCTTAGTTTCCCCGCATGTGACCTCTTTGACCTGGTAGGTTCTGCTTACCACCGTATTGGTCAATGTTTCTATGCATCGCCTTACCTCCACACTCAGGAGAAATGTGGCCTACTTCACCACACTTAAAATACGTGACCCTACGTTGTCGGGTTTGCCCACATTCCCTGGTCATGTGGCCTTGCTGCCCACATTCATAGCAAGTTACCCCCACATTGCGGACAATTCTACAGTCCTTTGGATGGTGCCCTCTCCCCTGGCATTTATAACAATATCTACCCCTGGAATGATTAATTTCCATGGGGATATGACCTTCACTCTGTCTAATCTGACTTTGAATGGGGTGGTCCTCTAATGCCCTATTCTGTGAATAGTGAAATTTAGGATTAGTTTGACCTCCGGCAACGGCAACTCGGTGTCTCAAATTGAGTTCCTTAGTGGCAATATCTACGGCGTCACTTAATCTATGTGGCTCTTTTGTTAAGATAGAAACTTTTAACGTTTCGTTATTTATGAGGCCGTTCACAAAAATATCTACCAATTGATTCTGGACATCGGGTGCATTAAGATCTTGATAACCAGCTTCTGCGAATGATCGTAACCTTTCAACATATACGTATATGTTTTCACCCAACTTCTGTTTGATTTGTCGGAGCAAAGTAAGAGCTAATTGTTTATCAGGGATTTCACTAAAACGTTTGGCCAATTCCTGTTTTAAAGTAACCCAATTGACACCTGGGTGTTCCTCCCTATATCTTTGTATAAAACCTGTTACCGGGCCCCGGGATGTTTGATACGCTAACAAAACACAATCTTGGTCAGACGCGAAGACCATTAATTTATATTTCTCTATTTCTCTGATCCAATCATGGTATAATTTCGGGACTCCCTCGAATGATTTTATTGTATTAGCAGCCCCCTGGCATCCTAGAATTAGTGACACATGACGTACATCATTCCTTATTGCTTGAAACGCAGCTTCAGTGGGGTCAATAGGTTGCTGCTGAGGTTGAGAAGGTGACATACCCTCATCTTGACCTCCGTACATGGGTTGGTCGGTAATAACTGATTGATGCATTTTGGTGCTATTTGTACTCAGTTAAAATTACGGACAAACATTGTCAAATTACATGATCTTGAATAGTACTGGTTGCCTCCCTTTAAATATCTCTTACAGAACACCATACATCTAAAATAAAATACATGACTTTCATACTTATATTTAAGTATGTTGAAATTGGTGTACTTGTTTTAACATTACGTGCCAAAAATATATTTAATATTTCACTCACTGTATTACATAATGTGCTACTAGTGGATGTTATATGCTGATTTCATAGTGAAACCTACAGGCAGAATTTGGTTCCAATTATAAACAGTTTGCTTTGAAACATGTACAGATCCATAACACCTTATACATGTATACATTTACAAGTGTACTAAACTGTGTGATTATACAGTGCAGTGTAGTATGCAAAGAGTTGTTGTATTTTAACCAGCAGCTTATTCATAAATGTTTCACACGATTTGTCAAAACAATAGACAATGTTGACAAGTTTCACATTCCAATTATATTTAATATCTGTTTTAAGACATATCTAGTATATGCGGACATTACAAGTGTTTCAATTATAATGACAATCTAATCATGTCCATCCATGTGTAGTGTCAGATTTTAATGGATTTTAATGCACCTAACTCATGGTGAAAATGTATGGAATTATATGGCATTGGTTCGAATATTCATTATACTCCAGCACCAGTCACGTACAGTATTGCAGTAAGTTATTTATCTACATTATTTTAGAACCACAGGTAGTTAGAGAACACTCATCAGCCAACATGTACTTCGTTTTCCATGTAAAAAAATAACAATTTTGTGACACAAACATTAGTAAATCGAAGAAAGTTTTCCTACCTCCAATCCTTCCATTGCGTTGTGTCTGCGACTTAACCAAAGGTTGAGCCCGGTTCATAGGCACCAAAAAGACGTCCGTTGTTACGATGTGGACTCGGCGAGGCTCTCCGGACGTAATCACAGCAACAAAAAAGTCTTAATAATATTTAATTACATCTAAGAGCCGACATTATAACCAACACAGAGACGCTAGTCTCAATAGTAACCAACCAGGCTCTCTCCCTTCTCTAAGCTGTCCGAGATGGTTTTATAGACAACTGTTGACAATTTGGCATGGAATATCAAATAGACTTGATCACACGATCATGCGTTTCCATGACCCTGTGACCCCGTCCGTGTCTACTGCCAGAGATAGTGCAACATCTCTGCAAACCACGCATTAATTCCGGCTTGCACCAGTCAATTCATTGTGTGTACGCTGCTTAGTAAGCACTCTATCACAACATGCCTGGTGAAATCCCATTTGATGTTTGCGTGATCCAAACAATGGAATTCCTCCATCCATTTTATCAAGTGCAGACATGTATATCATATGTCCCCAACAAAGGACATACCGTACACACACTGAAAAGACTGTTGTCCTATTATATAATCATACATGTTTAAATAATTAAATGAAGAGAGTCATCAAAATATAAGGTAATTAATCACTACACATGTATATAGGCGTAAGGCAAAAGGTAACTATGTTACATACGGACAGCCTTCTTTTCAGGGTGTAAATTTAAATAAGGCCAATATTATTGCAAATAGCCAATCAATGAGGTGGTTGACATCCTCTTTCCATGCTTTGCTACGCCTGGACTATCCCTGGATTTGCACTCCAATGTTTTGTGACCATTCGATATATAGATATTTCATTGGAAAGCAAAAACGAAATCAATAAGATTTCTAGTTGCACCAGTACTAACTCATTATTTCTAGTATGCAAAGCAAGCAGAACTCAGTGTTATATTTTCCTAATGCCTTGTATCGTGATAGTGAAATATCAATCGAACGCAAACACTAATGCATACACTAATAAAGACCAACATACATTCAAACGAAGCGGACACATTGTCGATACTTACACATATATACGTACATAAAAGATGCAGTCGAAACTCATGTTACGAATAACTTGTGCATTCCTTCTCCAGGTAAAGAAATCGGGTTGTCAAATATAAAAAATGACGCATCGTCCAGGATTCGATCCCGGACAGCAATATTTTGATGCACATGTTTTATCCACTATACCACGTAGCTACTTGATTCAAACTTTCGATATTAGATATAAATCGTATACCATGTCCATCCCAATTCACTATTTCATTGTTATGGGTTAATCCAGTATTGGTAAATAAAGGCCACAGTTATCGCGTTTTACTAATAAGTCATATTGATGGCTGATAATTCAGCAAATAATAGACAGTCTGTTTCTATATGATATTTCAAATAATACGATATTCTTCTTTCGAAAACAGCTAAGCAGCATGGTAGCTTATATCAGTAATGCTGTAACCTGTGCAGGAATATAAATAGAGTTCAACGAACGATAACACCGTCACCAGCCAGCGTGACAATACACTACAATGCAGATTTATTTTATTGAATCGGACATTACAACGCAAAAAAGCAAAGACATGCAAGCTCCCACGTATAAATAACACTGTAAAAGCAAAATGTGTTACGCTACACATTATTTGGAAATTATTTGAATAATTCATTTTCATCACTAAGCGAGGTTTATACGATCTACAAACTCGAAAAACTGAGTGAAAGTACCGAATTTCTGACACGACTTGGAATGGACATTTACTTTTGCAGATCGAGTAATTATGTGTTTCGACTGGTGTATGTGGGGCGGCTGCAGTGAATATTTGCGGCGGGCCACGTGTTCTCTAATTTGGCCCTTGTCGAATTCATAAGATGTGATCATAATAGACATTTGAATACTTGACTGCATTATGTCCATAATAACGAATACGTCTCGGTGTTCAAAATGGATATTTAGAAATTATTATTTTTGATCTATGTGATACTGCATGCTGCCGCTGCGGTAAATGCCAATATAACCGTAACGCTACGGACAGCTTTCTTTTCAGGGTGAAAATTTATATAAGGCCAACATAATTGCAAATAGCCAAACAATGAGGTGGTTGACATCCCCTTTCCTTGCTTTGCAACGCCTGGACTATCCCTGGATTCGCACTCCAATATTGTGTGACCATTCCATATATATATATATATAATAATATATATATATCGAGTATATGCATGAATGCAATCAACGTGTGCAAAACAATAACATGGAACGTATATGCTTTGCATAACTATACAAGTGTGTTCATTTGTTTTGTTCTGTACATTGTATATATATATATATATATGCATGAATGCATTCAACTATGATTAAACTAAATTAACTCTATCTCCAAAAAGGGCATACGTTCAATTCAATTCAACACGTTTATTGCATAAAACATGTATATATATGTTTATAGCAAATACAAACATTTTCAATACAAAGACATGGATTTTTAACAAAGAGCATATAATTCCTGTGGATATTCCAATGCTATTGGCATATAACAGCAAATTTTACGACGTTACATGGTAAATGAATTTGCAAAGATTGTTCAAATTAACTTTGGAGTTTGTTGACATAAGACTGGCACATTTTTGTTTTGTTGGCCAGGTGTAATTGTAGCGTTTTGTGTATTTTGATCAATCGCAATGTCGTCAATGGCGCAATTGATCGTAAGGGTTTTACAGCGAAATAACACTGATCACAGTCTCCACGGACGGACTGACACAATAACAACTATAGAATGTATAGTATAATTAGGTTTCCTCGAAATGTTTCTGGGAGCATAGTAAACTGATCATAAAACAGATAAAATAAACGTGCAGCATAATAGTTGATATTTTATTGCAGTCTAGAACATTTACATTTCATGGCTATGTACAAGAGACACTAAACCTTGGACCTTGCTGCCACATGGCGCATATGCATCGACTGGCCAAACACATGTACCTAGTATTTGCTCAAATACCGTACCTGAAATATAAACACATGTACCTAGTGTGTACTCAAATAACGTACCTGAAATATAAACACATGTACCTAGTGTTTGCTCAAATACCGTACCTGAAATATAAACACATGTACCTAGTGTGTACTCAAATACCGTACCTGAAATATAAACACATGTACCTAGTGTGTACTCAAATACCGTACCTGAAATATAAGCACATGTACCTAGTGTGTACTCAAATACCGTACCTGAAATATAAACACATGTACCTAGTGCTTGCTCAAATACCGTACCTGAAATAAAACACATGTACCTAGTGTGTACTCAACTACCGTACCTGAAATATAAACACATGTACCTAGTGTGTAATCAAACACCGTACCTGAAATATAAGCACATGTACCTAGTGTGTAATCAAATACCGTACCTGAAATATAAGCACATGTACCTAGTGTGTACTCAAACACCGTACCTGAAATATAAACACATGTACCTAGTGTGTGCTCAAATACCGTACCTGAAATATAAGCACATGTACCTAGTGTGTAATCAAATACCGTACCTGAAATATAAACACATGTACCTAGTGTGTGCTCAAATACCGTACCTGAAATATAAGCACATGTACCTAGTGTGTACTCAAATACCGTGCCTAAAATATAAGCACATGTACCTAGTGTGTACTCAAATACCGTACCTGAAATATAAGCACATGTACCTAGTGTGTGCTCAAATACCGTACCTGAAATATAAACACATGTACCTAGTGTGTACTCAAATGCAACACATGTGATCACTTGGATTCCTAGCATACACTAATATTAAACACTACTCTACTACGTATTTATCGTCGCTACCGGTTGCCCATATGAGCGACGATTCCTGAAGAGATTAGTCATTTTAGATTTTTGGATGATAGTGCAATGATACAGATTCCATAATCTGCTCTGGTTCTTTTACGTGCACGGTGTACAGCACCGACACGAGACCTCGGTTTAACATCCCATCTGAAAGACAATGATAATAACAAACCGAGGGAATAATGATTGTATATCGGCTTTCCAAGATGCATCGTTTGGTGCAAAAAATATGGCCATAGGTTAACAGAAACTGGGAGAAAGTATGTTTGATTACGTCTGGCAGGGCTTAAAAACATAAAATGCAACTTATAATAACAGGTATGAATAAAGTGTTTATTTCTACACGTGGTAGTTGCGAATTGATTGCGCAAATGTGAGTTCATAATATAGCGATCTGGAACATCCGGACACCACGCCAAGTCGCTGGAGTGTCCTGTAGTTCGAAATAGTACGCGTCTTGCTAGATAGAAATGCCAACATGACATGCAACATCTTATGTGGACATGCATGCCAGCATAAAGCATGCCAATCCCCTTCCGCATACAATATTGTTAACTATTGGGAAGATTATATTGGGAATTCTTGGCATACTAAGATTGCTACAATGCAAAACTGTTTTGTTTTTTACCAATTTTACGCTGACTTGACAACGATGTCAGTAAGGTCGTGGTCGAGTGGTTAAGGTCGCTGACTTGTATACCACTGTAACGTATCATCACTTATGGTCACGGGTTCGATCCCCGCTCAGGCCGTGTCTCATTTATATGGAAAACAAAATTGGCAGTGTCTTACGGAGGTTGGTGCACCCAAGTACTGATTAACCGCTGGAGCCTGCCCAGGAAAGGTGTTGTTAGGTAAACTGCCCGCCGGCGATGTAGTCCGAATGGTGCTGGTGCAGGCGTAAAACCCGAATAATAACATAACATAACAATGTCAGTAAGACAGGCAAAGCAACATTTTTGCAGGCGGATCTGTAGTCCAGAGGTAAATATGCTGGACTGGTAATCCAGGGATCGCAGGTTCCACACCCCGTCTGACCCTAATAAAATTAACACTCTTTCAGATGGGACGTTAAACCGAGGTCTCGTGTCGGTGCTTTACACCGTGCAAGTAAAAGAACCAGAGGAGACTGTGTGTCATCACAAGCATTAATAACAACACAACACACAACAAAAGACAACACCACCACACCACACCACGACATCACACTACACCACACTACCACACAACAAAACACCACACCACCACCCAAACACATCACCACACCACATAACACTACCACACAACACAACACCACACCACCACACCACACCAAACTACCACACAACAAAACACAACACAACTACACTACCACACAATAAACACCACACCACCACACCACACTACCACACAACAAAACACCACACCACTACACCATACCACACTACCACACAGCTAAACACCACACCATCACACCACACCACACTACCACACAACAATACACCGTGCACGTAAAAGAACCAGAGGAGACTCTGGAATGGGTCTATTTCTATATCATTACACTATCCTTCAAAAATCTAAAATGACTGATCTCTTCAGGAGGCATCGCTCATATGCGAAACCGGTAGCGACGATAAATAAACGAAAAACACACACACATTTTGGAATGGACTGGAATTAGTAGAAGCATTTTAATATGCTTGTTTTCCAATCGAAATGTTTACTTTTGCAGCACTTTATTCTTGTATGTTATTTTCGGAATACAATACGTTTAAACTAAACCAAATTGACCGAATATCACAACGGACATGTCGAACCATGCTTGCACGTGTGCTGGGGTCTCCTGTTGTCGACGATTAACCGTGCAAACATAATCGCTATAATTCTTTCATCCTGATACAAGTACTGCTTATCTAATGTCATTACACAAGGAATTCATTAACATAACATATGCTACATGTACATATGCAATATACACTGTACTAGTCCAACAAGTGAACGTCATCATTACGTCATTAACGAATGAACGTCAGTGGAGGTATCTAGAGTCACAGACTCGGGCTAACATTGTACATGATTGGGTGAGGCTGTTATGAACGGACATTGTATTGTGCGGTGGAGGTGGGGTAGGGTTGGGGAGTAAACTAGTGAATGTCATAGCCATACCTGGAGTGCAGAAGTTGTGTCCAAAATACACGTGGTGACTGCACGTGTAGTACGATTTACATTTCAGTGTATAATCTGTGTAGCTTCCATCTGTTTTGTTGGAGCAGTCGCGCACAAGTCCACAGGGTGGGGCCACGAGAGTCTCACTACAATAATAGTACGTGTACTTAACACATGATTTCAATATCACTCATGAACCAGACTATGTCAGCAATACATAATATCCGTTATGCACTGATGTTGGTTGCATAAAGGGGTTTGACAGAATTTCCAAATATGAATAGATTTTTTTGCAAAGTGACCACTGGTCAAGAAGTGGTCGGAATGGTCATTTATCGATTCGGACATCGATAATTTGATGAAATAACTAAAACTAACACAATTTTAGGTATAATGACAAATGGTCAAGAAGTGATCGAAATGGTCATTAATCGAATCGGACATCGATAATTTGATAATATAACTAACACACTTTTATGTTGAATAATAGAGTTGTTACATTAATAAGCAACGATGTCGTTAATCTCGTGGACCTTAGACGTCTCCAATCATTCGACGAGCTACGACTCCATATATATACACCAAACCCAAACGATAACATATTCGTACTCAGTTTTACGATATACTGCATGATACTTATGACAATAACGAATCTGAATTCAATTCGATTTTAATATTTAAATCAATATCGGATCCCGTTCATAGCTCCCATTCCCCAAGCAATACCTCAATGAATAGCGAAATTGATTGCGAAACGATCTAAGGCTAGCATAGAACTGACGATCAATCGAACCATGTCACATGGCCAAGCACGCACTCATAACCATGTGATCATCTTTATATGCACCATATCATTCGCACACACAATGTTGTGCCAAGATTAAAACTTTATTTATTTTACAACGATTGCGAAGCAAGTTCTAATAACTTATATTAATCACTCTCGTTGACGCGGGTGCACGCGTATATGGCCATTCGTGTAGGAGGAAACAGAAGTACTCGGGGAAAACCCACCTGTCCAATCTGGCGACCACCGTACCATCTCACAAACTTCCCAGGTTGCATTGGTGAGAAGCGAACGCGCTAACCACTGCGCTATCGGACAGCCAAGTATCGTTAAGACATAATTACCGAGCTATACGTAACGCACATAACTTGAAAGTACTTACAGGTCGCACTGTTGGGTGATATTATTGTAAACATGCTTCCAGTGACATTCTATTGTTGTTAACGTATTGTTTATACACACATCGTAAACCTTGCAGCCAATCTGGTATTTACCATCCGGTAGTGTGCTGCAGTCCGTTTGTCCGTAAACTGTTCAACATTAACATAAAGTAGGGATGGCAACGAATATTCGAATATTCAATCAAACGTCCGAACATCCGAATACTATTCCAGTATTCGAATATTCGGAAAAAATATTATATTGTCCTCAAAAATGCCACCCGCTCAGTCACACGTTTGTAACTGCTTGAATCGCTCTGAGAATATGAAAACTGCTAGGTGTAATCTATGCAAATTGGACTTAGAATATTCGGGTACAATATCAATCTGAATAATCATTTGAAGAAGATGACGTTTACACGTAAAACAGAAATTAAGTTAGTTTGGCAAGTTTTATAAGAGTTTCAGTGATTTTGAGTATTCCAATATTTGAATACCTTCCCGACCGAATATTCGAATAGTGTAATCGCTATTCGTTGTCATCTTTTAAATAATATATACGGTTGAAAACAACTATATAGAAAAGATAAAAAAAGCATCTGCTTTATCTTAAATTATACTATACCTATTTTTGCTCGCAATTATTTTATTTAACTTTCTTAGGCCAATACTTCTATGGTTTGGTTCTAAATTCTTGTTATCTATATTTCGCTAATTTTCTTCTTCATTTCCCCTTTCTATTAGTAATCATCAATTTTAGTATTTGCACAACTCATATATTCAGTCACTTTGTTTGCTACAATCTAGTATTTTGGGGAGGAGGGCCTTAACTAATGTTGTTACAACTTGTGTGACCCAACCCATTTGCTTCAACATTTATTGACAATTATTGTGCACAACAAGGGACATAAATCGCATATACTATGCATAATTATACAAGTGTGTTCATTTGTTTTGTTCTGTACATTGTATATATAGAATGAATGCAATAACATATGATTAAACTTATATACTATGCATAATTATACAAGTGTGTTCATTTGTTTTGTTCTGAACATTGTATATATAGAATGAATGCAATAACATATGATTAAACAAAACTATATAAAACTATGTCTTCTATATAAACTTCTTTTTTAAATTATTTCTACAGCTACATTATTCATAGTCCAACACGTGAACGTTATTAACACGTCATTAACATTCCTTATCTGTGGAATAACGTTAGGGGAGGTAACTAGAGCCTCATAGTGGGGTTATATTATTCTATGAAACTACTGTTACGCGTGCCTGTGCCGTATACAATATATAAATAAATACTATTGGAATCATCCTAGTAATTTTAAGTTTGTTTCATTAATGACAACTGAATACTTTAGAATTCTTGGAGAAACGGGAAATCAGTAGATTGAGCAAACTAGCACATGTCTTTGAAAATTCACAGACTAACTATATTAAATCTTGTAAAATGCATTATGCACATGTTTTCAGCACTAACTACGCCACTTACATTCTATTGTTCTGAATTTATGTTATGGGGAGGAGGGCCAACTACTAATGTTGTTAGAACTTGTGGCCCAACCCATTTGCTAAATTTATATTTGTACAACGATTGTGATTGTTATATACATGTATAATTATAGAGCAATGAACATGTTTCAGATATAAGAAACGTGCATATAAAGCATTCATTCAAAGGCAACATATGCTTTCATAGTGATATGTTAGCCATATAGTTGTCATGTCTAATGTTAGTTACTACTACGTATATATCTCAGGTCTGTTATAATGAAGCTTATGTAGTCATACATTTATCATATGATATGTGAATTGTGTTAATATGGTGTCCATACTGGCGCTCCCTGGCGAGATACCTGGCGTGTGTGTAATACTCAATGATGTACTGGCTCTCCCTGGCGAGATACTTGGCGTGTGTGTAATAATCAATGATGTATGTTAATATGGTGTCCATACTGGCGCTCCCTGGCGAGATACCTGGCGTGTGTGTAATACTCAATGATGTACTGGCTCTCCCTGGCGAGATACCTGGCGTCTGTGTAATACTCAATGATGTATGTTAATATGGTGTCCATACTGGCTCTCCCTGGCGAGATACCTGGCGTGTATGTAATACTCAATGATGTATGTTAATATGGTGTCCATACTGGCTCTCCCTGGCGAGATACCTGGCGTGTGTGTAATAATCAATGATGTATGTTAATATGGTGTCCATACTGGCTCTCCCTGGCGAGATACCTGGCGTGTGTGTAATACTCAATGATGTATGTTAATATGGTGTCCATACTGGCTCTCCCTGGCGAGATACCTGGCGTCTGTGTAATACTCAATGATGTAGTTAATATGGTGTCCATACTGGCTCTCCCTGGCGAGATACCTGGCGTGTGTGTAATCAAGAGTATGTTAATATGGTGTCCATACTGGCTCTCCCTGCGGATCCTGGCGTGTGTAATACTCAATGATGTATGTTAATATGGTGTCCATACTGGCTCTCCCTGGCGAGATACCTGGCGTGTGTGTAATACTCAATGATGTATGTTAATATGGTGTCCATACTGGCTCTCCCTGGCGAGATACCTGGCGTTGTAATAATCAATGATGTATGTTAATATGGTGTCCATACTGGCTCTCCCTGGCGAGATACCTGGCGTCTGTGTAATACTCAATGATGTATGTTAATATGGTGTCCATACTGGCTCTCCCTGGCGAGATACCTGGCGTGTGTGTAATACTCAATGATGTATGTTAATATGGTGTCCATACTGGCTCTCCCTGGCGAGATCCTGGCTGTGTGTAATAATCATGATGTATGTTAATATGGTGTCCATACTGGCTCTCCCTGGCGAGATACCTGGCGTCTGTGTAATACTCAATGATGTATGTTAATATGGTGTCCATACTGGCTCTCCCTGGCGAGATACCTGGCGTGTGTGTAATACTCAATGATGTATGTTAATATGGTGTCCATACTGGCTCTCCCTGGCGAGATACCTGGCGTGTGTGTAATACTCAATGATTACTGGCTCTCCCTGGCGAGATACCTGGCGTGTGTGTAATACTCAATGATGTACTGGCTCTCCCTGGCGAGATACCTGGCGTGTGTGTAATACTCAATGATGTATGTTAATATGGTGTCCATACGGGCTCTCCCTGGCGAGATACCTGGCATGTGTTTAATACTCAATGATGTCACTGGCTCTCCCTGGCGAGATACCTGGCGTGTGTGTAATACTCAATGATGTACTGGCTCTCCCTGGCGAGATACCTGGCGTGTGTGTAATACTCAATGATGTATGTTAAGAAAAACGTGATGCGATATCTTTGCCATGCTGCGTTATTTACATTATGTGTTATATTGCTGCTTGTAAATGACCTATGTGTGGGTGTATATTCAAAGAGCACATCTTGTTCTTCCTGTGGACTATCTGACATCTGTAAGTAAGGGGCCATAAGTGGTTGGACGGAATCATGCGCTTAGTGCAATGTTGTGTTGTTGTGCACATTGGGCAGGGTACCGTGCATTGTTGTGCACACTGGGCGGGGTACCGAGCATTGTTGTGCACATTGGGCGAGGTACCGTGCATTGTTGTGCACATTGGGCGGGGTACCGTGCATTGTTGTGCACATTGGGCGGGGTACCGTGCATTGTTGTGCACATTGGGCGGGGTACCGTGTATTGTTGTGCACATTGGGCGGGGTACCGTGCATTGTTGTGCACATTGGGCGGGGTACCGTGCATTGTTGTGCACATTGGGCGGGGTACCGTGCATTGTTGTGCACATTGGGCGGGGTACCGTGTATTGTTGTGCACATTGGGCGGGGTACCGTGCATTGTTGTGCACATTGGGCGAGGTACCGTGCATTGTTGTGCACATTGGGGGGGGTACCATGCATTGTTGTATTGTTGTGCACATTGGGCGGGGTACCGTGTATTGTTGTGCACAATGGGCGACGTACCGTGCATTGTTGTATTGTTGTGCACATTGGGCAGGGTACCGTGTATTGTTGTGCACATTGGGAGGGGTACCGTGCATTGTTGTGCACATTGGGCAGGGTTCCAGGCTCATTATCGGCATACTTGTAAGCTACCCAGAGTTACTAGGATACCTAGTTGATATAAGCAGATCAGATAGTAGGCCGTGTTACTTTTGTACGGACTAATGTTTCCATGTGTGGTCCGAAGGGGAGGTTACTCCTAATAAATTTATGTCAGGGCACCGGGACAGATTACTCAGTGTGTCGTGGAACACTAACTAGATAAACATGCATCAGTATACGTTCCCAATGTAGATTGGCAGTACGATAAGTAGATACGGGAGATAGCTGTTGTATTCAATATAATTACACTATGTAGTTGGACAGTACGGTAAGTAGATACGGAGAGAGCTGTTGTATTCAATATACTTACACTAAGTAGTCGGACAGTACGGTAAGTAGATACGGTGAGAGCTGTTGTATTCAATATAATTACACTATGTAGTCGGACAGTACGGTAAGTAGATACGGAGAGAGCTGTTGTATTCAATATAATTACACTATGTTGTCGGACAGTACGGTAAGTAGATACGGAGATAGCTGTTGTATTCAATATAATTACACTATGTAGTCGGACAGTACGGTCAGTAGATACGGGGAGAGCTGTTGTATTCAATATACTTACACTATGTAGTCGGACAGTACGATAAGTAGATACGGGGAGAGCTGTTGTATTCAATATACTTACACTATGTAGTCGGACAGTACGGTAAGTAGATACGGAGAGAGCTGTTGTATTCAATATACTTACACTATGTAGTTGGACAGTACGGTAGGTAGATACGGAGAGAGCTGTTGTATTCAATATAATTACACTATGTAACCGGACAGTACGGTAAGTAGATACGGAGAGAGATGTTGTATTCAATATAATTGTGTTGCCAAGTTGACTATTTTGTTGTCAATATGTATTATTCATGCATTTATTCTACGGAATTTCCATTGACATGCATTTTTGAAATATTTTGGTTACCTAGACTGATAAATATATGTCTAAAACATTTAGAAATGAAACGCAACCTACATACTTGGTGTGATTGTTAAAGTAAAGCACAAATCTTACCAGATACAAACATTGCAGAGAAAACACAACAACAAACTAGTCCGATCATGACTAGAAAGTGTGGTTAATGAATTTAAAGTGAATGTTCGTGCTGGCTTTGTGTTTACATTAGAGATTGCGAAACATGTATACATAGGAGTGTTATCAATGTACTTCATGGAATTGAGATACGGTTTCCAAATACGTTATGAAATCGGACGTCCTTATCATGAAACATGAGCATATACATCTTAGCATGTACCAAGACAACCTTACACGTTGTTCGTTGCTCATCTAATGTGTGTGTTTTACGTTTATTTATCGTCGCTACCGGTTGCCCATATGAGCGACGCCTCCTGAAGAGATTAGTCATTTTAGATATTGGAGGATAGTGCAATGATACAGAGAGAGACCCATTCCAGAATATCCTCTGATTCTTTTAAGTGCACGGTATAAAGCACCGACACGAGATCTTGGTTTAACGTCCCATCTGAAAGACTGTGAATTTTATTATGGTCAGACGGGGGATCGAACCTGCGATCCCTGGATTACCAGTCCGGCGTTTTACCACTGGACTATAGCTCCGCCTGTGCTCATCTAATGGGATTTTAAGGGATACGTAATGCAATATTTTGAAAATATCTATAAATATATGTACATGTATAGCGAAACACAACCACTATCATACACCGGGTATTCAAATGGAATAATAATCATTAATTGATAATCAATTTTCATCCTAGTTATTACGTTAGCAAACCACCATTTACAAAATGTCTTGGTGCTTTTGTACATAAACATCCATAAAGGGAGGTAATTTACAAATAACAATTTCACTAAAATTTACCAAAAGTCATCAATAGTTTACGTCAAATCTGAATATTTTATTATTGAAAAATGGAAATAAATAGCAGCAGTCTAGACCGGTTTCATAAAGAAAAATG
>CM026403.1:35458187-35511948 GCA_014843695.1 Archivesica marissinica
GTTAATTTTCCACGCAAAGTTTAGCTTATACAAATTTATTATAGCTTGACTGTGAACGAGGTTTTTACAACGTTATATTAATCGTTCCCGATACATAATCGAGATTTTTGTTACACATATAATTATGGGCATTTTATTACATCAATAGGAGAGAATGTATTAAAAGGCAGGCTGTAAGAGCATTGTACATCTATCAAGGTTTGTCAAAATCCGGCTAGCGGTTTGTGAGAAGATTTTTTAAGAATGTGTGCTATTATGAGATGGCGGTTGAGCTGTATAATTATTTATACACATCTCATATCTGTGGCCAAACACGTTAAATTAGAATTCTACAATTTTATTTGGCTACATTTTCTTGTTTTGTCAAGTGGGAATGACCTCAAAATCAAATGTGCAATAATTACCTGTGCAGGAATTTAAACATCTCTCTGCAGATCTCACGTCCTTCACGGTAATATCTGATGCGGATCCGTTCCCGTGCTTTCTGAGATTTCCTATTTGATGATACAGTGTTATCGGAACACTGAATATGACACGCAATCTGTGCAAGAGTCACGGTATCCGTTCATACCGAACCTCGATCGAACCGGACCAGTTAAACCGGACCACTTTCCCGTTCAGACCGGACCACTTTTTCATTCACACATGACCCTTTTCCCGTTCAGACCGGACCACTTTTCATTCACACATGACCACTTTCCCGTTCAGACCGGACCACTTTCAGTAATGATAAATGAAACAAGTTTATATATACATTTTATTTTCAGACCAGTAATGATTAATTGAACAAGTTTATATATACATTTTATTTTCAGCAAGTAATGATTAATTGAACAAGTTTATATATACATTTTATATATACATTTCAGACCACATTTCATTTATACAGGGCCATACAAACGGGCGCAAGCATCAAGCAGGCTTCTGGCCGAGCGTTCCTTGTTGCTGTACTCGGCCCAAAGGCGAAATAGCCTCCCCTGCACCGCTGTTGTCGTTTTCCTTTGTCGACGTCGCAATTTCGACTCTCGCACCAATTTTACCTGGATAGGTATTGCTCGTCCCTCCTTAAATAACAAATTCACTAAAAGGTAAAATGGCAGATTACCCTTCTTGGCACGTCGATTAAGACCAGCGTGCCACCCTTCTACGTCATTGTTTGTCCTTATGCTTTTTCCAAAGACCGACCACGCTGCTAACGGCCACATCTCACTTCTGATCCATGTCGTGTCCACATAAATGAAAAAACTGGCAAGACGCTGATCACCAGACTTGTCCTTTTCTTGTAATTTCCGAAAAGCTGTTGGTATGTCTTCACTGGGCAGCAACGGTAAGGCAAATACCTTGCGCATGAGTTTGTGCATGTCGTCCCGCTCAGTGTAAGCAGTCTGAAATAAAATTGGAAAATCGATAATAATATCATAAACATATGTATTACTTTTAACATTTTAAGTCGAGTCGAGTCTGTTTATATTATTATTTAATATTACACCTGTTTGCTGCTCAGTCAGTATAACATGGAAATCGATAGTTATTCTTAATTCTTAATATTCGTTAATTATTACTCTTTTTGTATACATACCTGTAAACCAAGTTGCTGTGCCTTGCGCCACAAGGCTTGCCCGAAGTGGAATGCACAGCCGTATATGATCGGCGAATCGAACGAATCTCGTAGCCCCTGCCAAATACCTGCCTCGAAATCTGCTACGAAACTTGTCACCTCGGCGTCAGTTAATAGACTCTTGACAGCATTGAATACCTGAAGATAGTAACACAATATTAAGTATTGGAATGCTATTCTAACGGTCCCTTATGTAAAATTGACATCGAGATATTTTAAGTAAATTTAATATTTAAATTAATTTTCAATATTTTTATACATGCAGACTGGTCAACGGATCACCAGGGACACATTCAAATAATGCATGTATAGTAACACAATATTATTTAAATAAAAATATTTGTATGCATGTACCTTCTTGTAGTCCGTCTTCTTCTTCCCCGACATGAGAACAAAGCAGAGGGGCAACTGTTTCATGGCTGAATCAGACTTGACGAATGCGTGGATGGATAGCAGTTGAGAGAAAGGAGACTTGACAACCTTGAATGTAGCATCGATGTACCATGTCTTGGCTCGTGACAACACATCCAACTGTTTCGATGTGGCGAATATTATATGACGACGCTCTTTCACTACAATAACACCGCGGTAGAAATCTTCACCAAGAGCCTCCAAGAAGTCAGGGTCAACCTCAAAATCTGTAGTCCGTGGTTCTTTGGGACGAAGGCGTCGACGGGCCCGGTTGCATAATTGTAGTAAGGCATCGTAGCTGGGACGTGCGCCTTCTGGTTGATCTGGATGCTGCAAGGATTCTGTAATCTCCTTGACGATTGTGCTGGCTGGTTCAAAGATATCCGACTTCGAGTCCGCTTTAATCTGTAACATATGAATGAATGAATGGATGGTGTTTTACGGCGCATCGACATCTAAGGTCATGTAGCGCGCATTAAAGTTATGTTTTTTGTCGAGTGTATGAAAGAAAATTCTATATAAGTATATGCATTACGTAAAAATTAATACTAAGAAGTTATCAAAACGTAAGATTAATTACAGGTAATAAGAATAATTACAGGTAGTATATGAATGAATGATTACTACAAAGGCATGATTGATTAACAATATATATCACAGCTTATTATAAATTCCTATTGCCTTGATAAATGATATGATGGACTCTACTCTGATAGAGTCGAAAAGTTTTTTTATGTTGTCCACATTGTAGTACTGCAACCGGATTGGTTGAAGGCCAACACAGTGTATTAAGATATATGTATGTAACATATAATTACGTATATAAACATAAGTATATACATACACGAAAATCGCACAAAATAGTTGTAGACTGTAACTGGCACTTAATTACGTAATTTTTTACCTGAGCCTTGATTTTAACTGCGGTTGTTATTCCCGGAGTTGCTGGATGCATGTGATCTCTACCAGCAGTTGCGAACCTGTCACCCGACTGCTTTATCGTAGCTAGGCATCCGCTGCCATGTCCCGACCGGAAGCTACATCTCCATACTGTGTCGCCGTTCTTCAAACTTCTCTTCTTTACAAATGAGTAGCCATTGCTAGAAACCAGCTTCATGCGGCCTAGGTTGGACCCACTGTGGATTAAGTTGTACGATACGACGTCATCTTCAGGCAAGTGGGATACACTGTCATCAGCTAATGATCTGAAATGAAGAATGCAATGTTACAGATCGCAATCAAAATACATTTTGACAATACACATTTTAACATTTACCATAAATTACTGGTTCCAGGTAATGTATTATTCCATTTCTATAATATTTTAGATAGAATGTTTTGACGATGTAAATTCATTACCTCTCTTGTTGTTCCAACGGAAGTTCCCGTACTGGCCGTGTTACGTCGAACTCCGAGGTATCCATGGATTCGTTCATTGTAGAAAGTTCATATAAGAGTGACGTCCTCGTTGATTCGAACCTTGGTGCCGGTGTAGTATCAATGGTATTGTAGCCACGCAGTGAAGATTCTTCGTTCATGAGAGATTCAGCCGTCGTCTCTCTTCTTGCTTGCTGAAAATTCAGTAGTTCGCAAGGCGCACACATGAATCCGATGTCAGTCCCGTCACGAATGGCATTCTTGTATTTCTGCACACTTATCCCTGCAATAAGATATATACAACACATTAGAAATGCTTGACATGAATAGTTTAAACAAACTTTTATTTCATAATGATACAATGACTTTGAAACAACCTACTGTATACTGTAGTACACAAATTTAAGTTACACGTCTAGCTTCTTTAATAATTAAATATTTTTGTTATATATGTGTCAGTAACATACATTTATCACCAGATAACAAACTTTGAAAATATTATTGAAATATATTCACTTACCGGTGATACCGCATAGGAGATGTTGCCAAAGTCCACATACATCACATTCGACGGCGCGATGGTTCGAGTGGACACCTTTGCCACAATGGATACACGGATTGGAAGGCATTTTATTTGCTATTCAATTTGCTATTCAATTTTATTCTGATTTCATGTAGTATGACAATATGAGGTATAAACAGCAGACTGGATATATATACAAGTCGTGAACTATTTTCACTCATTAATGACATTAACACTTACAGCGTTCATTCACACTCAGTCCTTCATTAATTAGTTGATTAATAAGTAGACACCTTTGATCATATTCAGATAATCTGTTAATCAATTATCTTTAATTCAATATAATTATACAAGTACAAACAACTCGTCAAATCAAACAATCAAAATTTGCTCCGGAGAGTACATGTAATTAGAAGACGAACTTGAAAAATATGTAACTTAGGTATTATATGTACTGTAGGCAACTCTTGTGTTTATTAATATTTTAAAAAACCCACATCGTCTACATGGATACTTATATAATAATATAAATTAATAATACAACGAGGTCCGGATTGAACTGACGCAGGTCCGGTTTGACCAACGACGAGGTCCGGTATGACCAACGATAAGGTCCGGTTTGATGGTCCGGTTTGATGGTCCGGTTTGAACGAGGTCCGGTATGAACGTAATGTCACCACAAGGTCTTTCTCATATCTATCCAGCTCATGAATCTGTAGTCGATAACCACGACACGTTTCTTTTAGAAACTGACTATAACATGGGAGACCATTGTTAAATTTACATTTGCACGAAAATGTTTTGATTAGTTTGTTTTCTGTGATGTTGTCTTCACTAACGAGATTAAACAGAGAATTGTTTACAATATTTTCACAATTATTTAAAGCAATAATTGGAATGTCCTCCATCTCCAGTGCTGGCTCGGAATAGGACATGCCAATAGATGGGGAGTCGGTGTCGGAATCACTGTCTTCATCACTGCAGCTATTGCATGAATTGTCAACATTGTCACTAGTAAAGAATGTTTGTATGAGATCATTCCATTCATTGGTGTTTGAAGTTAGATTTGCAGCTGTAACAGAATTGTTTAACACACGAGCAACAGTTTCGTTTGTAATATCCATTGTGATGCTATACAATCACATGTATGATGTACGAATAACTACTTCTATGACAATATCATATGATGATTATCCGAACTGAGGGAACACACCCGAAAATGAGTAGAAGTTAGAACATTCGATTATCACAATTCATAAAACAAAGTCACCGGGAACACTTCTGATGAGCTACGAATCTTACCACTTATTTTGACTAACTATTTCACTCACTTAAATGTGAAGCAAGATCATTTACAAGTGATAAAACGTCGCGGATTATTGTTAAAAATATCTTAATTTGCGAGCACTTGACCGGAAGTTGAAGAAATCTTACGTAATTTGGTCACGTGGTACATCTCAGCCAATCGATAGGCCTGATTAAGCTGAGTGTAGCAACATAGAAGTGATTTTGAATAAAATGGCCATGATTTGAAGCATTCTATTGGTTTAAAAAGGAAACTATATTTTCTAAAAATAGCAAAGAGAGTAAACACGGGGTCTTCGGTTTATTTTGGTACCAAACATACTGGGGTCATTTGAGTGATTCCTTTTCAAATATAGGTCAGCAAAACACCACCATTCATCGATTGGCCTTTGTTCTCGCAAAATTAATTACACATTTGATTGATACCCACCTTATTAAATGCATAAAGACGCATAATTATGAAGAAAATAAACAATTATTGGGAAGATAATTGATTGTAGAAGTTGATTATGCTAAAAGTAGAATATTGACAAATTATCGATCTCTTGATGTTAAAGCACGATTAGATCGCTTTTGTATTTTCCGACTTAAGACTGATTTTGGTATGGCGGGTCACAAATAGTTTCTATATTTTCGCCAAAAACGAATACCCATTTTAATAATATATTTATATAACCAATCCACTGGAACTTAATATCCTCCAGGAAACCAACCCCATCTCCTTACGATATATCTATGCGCATCATATTCTAAATGCAGTCAAACGTGTCTGCACATAATGCGCACACGACACGCCAAACGTTTTCTTTGCTGGCAGATACTCTTTAGTCGGATGTTAAAATGCATTGATAATGTTTCGATGGGAGATCACAAAAGTGATATTTCGAGACAGGTGGTATATAACATAGGTTGGTCTGTATACAGCGGTATTTCGAGACAGGTGGTATATAACACAGGTTGGTCTGTATACAGCGGTATTTCGAGACAGGTGGTATATAACACAGGTCGGGGTGTATACAGCGGTAGTTCGAGACAGGTGGTATATAACACAGGTTGGTCTGTATACAGCGGTATTTCGAGACAGGTGGTATATAACACAGGTCGGGGTGTATACAGCGGTATTTCGAGACAGGTGGTATATAACACAGGTCGGGGTGTATACAGCGGTAGTTCGAGACAGGTGGTATATAACACAGGTTGGTCTGTATACAGCGGTATTTCGAGACAGGTGGTATATAACACAGGTTGGTCTGTATACAGCGGTAGTTCGAGACAGGTGGTATATAACACAGGTTGGTCTGTATACAGCGGTATTTGGGGACAGGTGGTATATAACACAGGTTGGTCTGTATACATCGGTATTTCGAGACAGGTGGTATATAACACAGGTTGGTCTGTATACAGCGGTATTTCGAGACAGGTGGTCTATAACACAGTTTGGTCTGTATACAGCGGTATTTCGAGACAGGTTGTATATAACTCAGGTTGGTCTGTATACAGCGGTATTTCGAGACAGATGGTATATAACTCAGGTTGGTCTGTATACAGCGGTATTTCGAGACAGGTGGTATATAACTCAGGTTGGTCTGTATACAGCGGTATTTCGAGACAGGTGGTATATAACTCAGGTTGGTCTGTATACAGCGGTATTTCGAGACAGGTGGTCTATAACACAGGTTGTTCTGTATACAGCGGTATTTCGAGACAGGTGGTATATAACTCAGGTTGGTCTGTATACAGCGGTATTTCGAGACAGGTGGTCTATAACACAGGTTGGTCTGTATACATCGGCATTTCGAGAGAGATGGTATATAACACAGGTTGGTCTGTATACAGCGGTATTTCGAGACAGGTGGTATATAACTCAGGTTGGTTTGTATACAGCGGCATTTCGAGAGAGATGGTATATAACACAGGTTGGTCTGCATACAGCGGTATTTGGACACAGGTGGTATATAACACAGTTTGGTCTGTATACAGCGGTAGTTCGAGACAGGTGATATATAACACAGTTTTGTCTGTATACAGCGGTATTTGGAGACAGGTGGTATATAACACAGTTTGGTCTGTATACAGCGGTAGTTCGAGACAGGTGATATATAACACAGTTTTGTCTGTATACAGCGGTATTTGGAGACAGGCGGTTTATAACACGTGTTTGGTATAAACAGCATCGCGAAGTTGAGTTGAATATAAACAGTTGAACGTTGTTATTACTGTTTACTGTTTCCGTGGGTAGGGCATTATACAGTCTTGAATATATGTAAATAATAATTCAAGCCACGGACCCTACAATTTTTTGAAAATATACAAAATTCATAGCATGTTTTATATCAAAACAAACACACGAGACACACGTGAAAGGTACTTCTAGTATATAAAATAATATATTGTAGAATAAATGTTGATAGTTTTATATTAGTATAAATCTAAAGACATACTACACTAAACAATTGACATGAAAAAATAATAAAATCGATATTAAGACGTAGCTAGCATAGTTCTGCTGACCTATGTCCTAAATTGAAGCACATGAGCTTGGTGTTTCCCCCCATAAGCCACAGAATGTTCTGTAACTCTCGAATTAGACGTCATATGATGTACAGTGTCATTTCTTGCTATACCTGAAATTATGGAATAATTATGTTCCAAACTACATCTAAGCTGTCCGATTAACGCAGTGGTTAACGCTCTCGATCCTCGGACCGGGAAGTATGTGAGCTGGTACGGTGGTCGCCATATCGGACAGGTGGGTTTTCTCCGGGTACTCCGGTTTCCTCCCACACGAATGGCCACATTTACGCTTTTATCCGCGCCAACGAGAGTGATTAATATAAGTTGTTAAAACTTGCTTCGCGATCGTTGTAAAATAAATAAAGTTTAAACTTAAACTACATCTACCTTTTTACGTTCCAAACTACATCAACCCCCTCCCCCACCTTCTACCCCCCTCTAAACCGAAAATCCCTCAAAAAGAACTTCTCCTCTGGTCTAGTGGAAGTCGTAATAAGCGCAGTGGATGCGCGTTCGCTTCAGGTGCGAACGGTCCAGAGTTCGAGCCCCGTTGGAGCCGTTACGATTGTGCCCTTAGGCAAGGCATTTAAATTCCACGTTGCTTCTTCTCTCTCCCTCGTGGCGATGGATTCCATCAGGAATGAGGTCTCGAGAGTGATTTATATAAGTTGAAATAACTTGTTTCGCAATCGAGCTAAAATAAATTTGTATACACTAAAAGGAACTTCTCCTCTGATCCGAAGGCCGTTCGGTTTAAATAGGTTTAACTGTATATATAAAACGAGTATATAATGTGTGTTTGGTTGGCATTAGTGTTTGTGCAGAATAGCACTTCAAGTTCCTGTAGCATTCACTTATCGGAATATACGGACGGTACCGGATAG
Source organism: Archivesica marissinica (assembly GCA_014843695.1). NCBI lineage: Eukaryota > Metazoa > Mollusca > Bivalvia > Venerida > Vesicomyidae > Archivesica > Archivesica marissinica. The sequence goes on from CM026403.1 coordinate 35,466,820, forward strand.
AACCCACACATTTCACTGTTAGAAAATACACCTACAAAGACAGATCGAAAAACTAAATATGATCTTGATTATCAATTATTTAATTATTGTTGGCTTAGCTTCTATTCTTGGTAAGTATTTCTATTTAACTATAGAGCGAGAGCTAGCTAATGTTGTAAGAACTTGTTTCGCAATCGAATTAAAGTAAATGTGAATGAACTATTTCACTCTACAGTGTGAATTTACTTCTAACAGAACACAGTTTTTATTAAGCCTTTATCTACCATCGCCAATGTGACATCCAAAGGTCATTATATATTATTGGAGGATATTGCAAAACAAGAACGACACCCCAATTCCAGTGTGTGTATTACGTTTATTTATCGTCGCTACCGGTTGCCCATAAGAGCGACGCCTCCTGAAGAGATTAGTCATTTTAGATGTTTGGAGGATAGTGCAATGATACAGACAGAGACCCATTCCAGAGTCTCCTCTGGTTATTTTACGTGCACGGTGTACAGCACCGACACGAGACCTCGATTTAAAGTCCAATCAGAAAGACTGTCAATTTTATTAGGGTCAGACGGGGGAGTTATTGTGATGTGATTTCTTTAATTGTAAATGTAGTTAGTACATACCTAGCACCACTATGCGGCTCTAGTTACCTCCCCTGACGGTCTTCCACATATATAAGGAATGTTAATGACATATTGATAACGTTAGACCGCCTCCGTGTTCGAGTGGTTAATGTCGCTGACTTGTATATCACTGTAGCATATCATCACGGATGGTCACTGATGGTCACGGGTGCGAACCCACATCACACCAACACCACACCAACACCACACCAACACCAACACCACACCATATACATACACTACACTACACCTCCACACCACACCAACACCAACACCACACCAACACCACACCAACACCAACACCAACACCACACCAACACCAACACCACACCAACACCACACCGCACCAACACCAACACCACACCATACCAACTCCACATTACAGGAACACCACACCAAAACCACACCACACAAACACAACACCACACCACACTAACACCAACACCACACCACACCAACACCACACACACCATCACCACACTAACACCAACACAACACCACACCAACACCACACCACACACACCATCACCACACAACACCACACCAACACCACACCAACACCACACCACACCAACACCACACCAACACCACACCAACACCACACCAACACCACACCAACAGCACCCAACACCACACCAACACCAACAGCACACCATCACCATACCACACCAACACAACACCAACAGCACACCAACAGCACGCCAACACCAACACCGCACCAACACAACACCACACCAACACAACACCAACAGCACGACAACACCAACACCACACCAACACAACACTACACCAACACCACACCAACACCACACCAACACAACACCACACCACACCAACACCACACCAACACAACACCACACCAACACCACACCAACACCACACCCACACAACACCACACCACACCAACACCACACCACACCAACATCACACCTCACCAACACCACACCAACACAACACCACACCACACCAACACAACACCACACCAACACCACCACACCACACACACCAACACCACACCACACCAACACCACACACACCAACACCACACCACACACACCAACACCACACCACACCAACACCACACACACCAACACCACACCAACACCACACACACCACAACAACACCACACCAACACAACACCACACCAACACCAACACAACACCACACCACACCAACACAACACCACACAACACCACACCACAACCAACACCACACCAACACCACACCAACACAACACCAACACCACACCAACACCACACCACACCACACCAACACCAACCCCACCACACCACACCAACACCACACAACACCAACACAACACCACACAACACACCCCACCAAACCCACACACCACACAACACCACCACACCAACAACACCCACACCAACAACCCACACCCCACACCAACACCACACCCACCACCCAAACACACCCACACCACACCACACCACACCACACCACACCCACACCACACCACACCACACACCACACCACACCACACCACACACCACCCCACACCACACCACACACCACACCACACCACACACCACCCCACACACCACCCCACACACCACACCACACCACACCACACCACACCACACCACACCACACCACACCACACACACACCACACACACACCACACACCACACACACCACACCACACACACAACACACACACACACACCACACACACACACACACACAACACCACACCAACACCAACACCAAAACCAACCCCACAACAACCAACACCACACCACCCACCACCACACCAACCACCAACACCAACACCAACACCAACACCACACCACACCAACACCAACACCACACCACACCACACCACACCACACCACACCACACCAACACCACACCACACCATATACATACACTTTATAGCTCACCAATGTTAAAATGTATGGGTGTGAATTAAAAATGTTAAACTATACGTTTACTAGTATTTATGTCACATATGTCTCACGTGCATATATATGCATATATAAATGGACTATCTTCCACTAGCATCTGACATCGGACAGTGTGTATTTTGTTACCACTTGACCTCTCTTCAGATTTACCAATTCTGCTCGAAATCCGGAAGTAAAGAATACATTCTGAGAAGAGAAACGTTCAAATCGAACAAGAATTGCTTCTCCGAATTGCTTCCAACATGTGAGTGAACAAGCTTGACAAAGATGTCATCCAGAGCCTGTCCATTTCTATATTAAACAGTATTACTCTATTTGCCAGAGAATCCTTTCACCTGCCAAACACACACCGGAATACTTAGGGTCGTGTATCTTCCGGGACATATTTCTATGTTAAATGCTGCCGCTATCACAGTACTATAAAAGTATCAATAACTTTCTAACAGCACCACGACTTCTTTAACGGACAGCACCACGACTTCTTTAACGGACAGCACCACGACTTCTTTAACGGACAGCACCACGACTTCTTTAACGGACAGCATCACGACTTCTTTAACGGACAGCACCACGACTTCTTTAACGGACAGCACCACGACTTCTTTAACGGACAGCACCACGACTTCTTTAACGGACAGCACCACGACTTCTTTAACGGACAGCATCACGACTTCTTTAACGGACAGCACCACGACTTCTTTAACGGACAGCACCACGACTTCTTTAACGGACAGCATCATGATTCGACTTTATACCCTAACGACATTGCTGTTCTGGTCCTCGCAACTGAAGTCACAGATATGTCCACCATAATTGGAATGGCTTTGGACGAAGATGAATACTTCGCTGGTGATACATGTACAATCAGTGGGTGGGGCCTGAATGGTTAGTACGCTAACAGTACTTGGCGTTTATTTATCCCGCACGTTACTCTAGGCTAAACCTACAGAAGCCTATGCGTTATTTGATGCACTTGGGTAAAACCACCGACCTACCGCAATCCAGCTGGATAGTTTCCTCACAGGAAATAATGCGACACCCCCAGTGGGATTCGAACCTACAGCGGTGAGGGGCAAGTCATTGACCTTAACTACTCGGTCATGGAGATACCTCATGCCTTGATTTGCAAGTGTCCACCATGTTACAAAGCTATATTCCAGACATATATGTGGTTACTGTTCTATAATGCAGACACATATGTGGTTACTATTCTATAATGCAGACACATATGTGGTTACTGTTCTATATTCCAGACACATATGTGGTTACTGTTCTATAATGCAGACACATATGTGGTTACTGTTCTATATTGCAGACACATATGTGGTTATTGTTCTATAATGCAGACACATATGTGGTTAATGTTCTATATTGCATACACATATGTGGTTACTGTTTTATAATGCAGACACATATGTGGTTAATATTCTATAATGCAGACACATATGGGGTTACTGTTCTATATTCCAGACACATATGTGGTTACTGTTCTATATTCTATTCCAGACACATATGTGGTTACTGTTCTATATTATATTCCAGACACATATATAGTTACTATTCTATATTCCAGACACATATATGGTTGCTGTTCTATATTGCAGAAACATATATGGTTGATGTTCTATATTCCAGACACATGTGTGGTTACTGTTCTATATTCCAGACACATATGTGGTTACTGTTCTATATTCCAGACACATATATGGTTGCTGTTCTATATTCCAGACACATATGTGGTTACTGTTCTATATTCCAGACACATATGTGGTTACTGTTCTATATTGCAGACACATATATAGTTGCTGTTCTATATTCCAGACACATGTGTTGTTACTGTTCTATATTCCAGACACATCGTAATAATCTACTGACGTCACAGTATGAATGTACGGGAACCGTATGTGGACGTGATGTAATTTTTGAGAAAACAATTAGCTCATACAAAAGTAATGAACATGTAAAGTGGTAACAATTTTCCGGCAAAAAATTGGTTAAAATACGAAAAGTGATCCGGTGACGGTCGATGGACATTACTGTAGTAACGATACAAATAACATTATTATGAATACAGTGCTGTTTTTCGGTAAATCAATTAGGAATATACAAGGGTTCACTATGTTAACATTTCAAGTCATATAGAAGACAAATAAAGATTTTATAATCACTTTCCCCGAACATCCCTCGTATATATATTTCATTGCAAAGCAAAAACGAAATCAATAACATTTCTAATTGCACCATTTCTAACTCATTATTTCTAGTATGCAAAGCAAGCAGAACTCAGTATTTTCTGAATGCCTTGTATCGTGATAGTGAAATATCAATCGAACGCAAACACTAATGCATACACTAATAAAGACCAACTGACATTCAAACGAAGCGGACACATTGTCGATACTTACACATATATACGTACATAAAAGATGCAGTCAAAACTCATGTTACACATATATTTACTTGTGCTTTCCTTCTCCAGGTAAAGACATCGGGTTGTCAAAAATAAAAAATGACGCATAGTCTATGTTTCGATCCCGGACAGCAATATTACGAAGCACATGTTTTATCCACTAGACCACGTAGTCACTTGATTTAAATTTGCGATATAAATCGTATACCATGTCCATCCCAATTCCCTATTTCATTGTTATGGGTTAATCCAGTATTGGTAAATAAAGGCCTCAGTTATCGCGTTTTACTAATAAGTCATGTTCATGGCTGATAATTCAGCAAATAATAGACAGTCTGTCTGTTCCTATATGATATTTCAAATAAAACGGTATTCTTCTTTCGAAAACAGCTAAGCAGCATGGTAGCTTATATCAATAATGCTGTAACATGTGCAGGAATATAAATAGAGTTCAACGAACGATAACACCGTCACCAGCCAGCGTGACAATACGCTACAATGCAATTTTATTTCATTTAATCGGACATTACAACGCAAAAAAGCAAAGACATGCAAGCTTCCACGTATAAATAACATTGCAAAGCAAAATGTGCTACGCTACACATTATTTGGAACTTATTTGAATAATTCATTTTCATCACTAAGCGAGGTTTATACGATCTACAAACTCGAAACACAGTGAAAATACCGAATTTCTGACACGACTTGGAATGGACATTTACTTTTGCAGATCGAGTAATTATGTGTTTCGACTGGTGTATGTGTGGCGGCGGCAGTGAATACTTGCGGGGGGCCACGTGTTCTCTAATTTGGCCCCGGTCGAATTCCTAAGATATGATCATAATAGACATTTGAATACTTGACTGTATTATGTCCATATATATATATATTCCTGTCTGATGTACACAAAAAATACATGCCAGGAAGACGTCAGGCAGCTACAAGAAGACCTTGACCACACTCAAGAATGGGAGCGGGGTGGCAAATGGCATTTAACCATGACAGATGCGAAGTAATCCATGTAACTAACAAACGGAAACCAGTCATCTCTACTTACAACATCCACAACACACCATTAAAACCTACTGACGCAGCCAAAAACCTCGGAGTATCCATCACACCCGATCTCTCCTGGAAAACGCACATTGACAATATCACTAAGAAAGCAAATTCCACCATGTCCTTCATCCGCAGAAACATCGGTTCAAGCCCACCTAATGCCAAAGCGACAGCCTACAATACATACTTATTATGTCCGACCCATCGTAGAGTACGCCTCAACTGTTTGGTCCACCTACACCGAGACCCAAATCTACAAGCTGGAGATGATATAACGTAGAGCTGCCAGACTCGTCGAACATGGCTATCAGCGAACAAGCTCCGTCACTACCATGCTCAAAGACCTCCAGTGGAACAGCACAGACGAAACGTAGCCAGGGCCACTATGCTATATAAAATCAAGCATGAACTCGTCGACATCAACCCTGAACCACCACTCCGACAATCTAGATCTTCCAGGTATCACAATCAACAGTACACACAGATCTCCTGTACTAAGTATACTTATCATCACAGCTTCTTTCCTACCACCGTCACCATCTGGAACCGATTGCCTCAACATGCCGTGAACCAGTCCACCCTAGAGGGCTCCAAGACCGTCATGGCTGGCATACATAACCTGTAAATGGCACACTCCTTTTTTAACCTGTTTTTAATAATTATACATAGAAAGACTTTTAAATGTACACATCCACCTCTCCAGCTGCGCATGCTTTTAATCTCTATCGCGAGTATACTCTAGACAGAGTGATGCGATTACTGAAGATGATGTATTCCCTATTTCATTGTTATGGGTTAATCCAGTATTGGTAAATAAAGGCCACAGTTATCGCGTTTTATTAATAAGTCATGTTCATGGCTGATAATTCAGCAAATAATAGACAGTCTGTTAGTTTATACAAATTTATTTGAGCTCGATTGCGAAACAAGTTATTTCAACTTATATTAATCACTCTCGAGACCTCATTCCTGATGGAGTCCATCGCTACGAGGGAGAGAGAAGAGGCAACGTGGAATTTAAATGCCTTGCCTAAGAGCACAATCGTAACGACTCCAGCGGGGTTCGAACTCCTGACCTTTCGCACCTGAAGCGAACGCGCATCCACTGTGCTATCACGACTTCCACAGTTTGTTCCTATATGATAGTTCAAATGGTGCAACTAGAAATGTTATTGATTTCGTTTTTGCTTTCCAATGAAATTAGTGAAGACTGTGTACAATAGCATCTGAAATAATAGGATAAGAATGAAGTAGTGAGCCATTTACTGTACTATAGAAACTATAGTTTTATCTGTATATGTTTTTTAAGCTTTATTTATTTTTCAACGTTTGCGAAACAAGTCTTAACAACTTATATTAATCACTCTCGATGGTGCAGATGAACGAGTAAATGTGGCCATTCATGTGGGAGGAAACCGGAGCAAGCGGAGAAAACCAACCTGTCCTATATGGCGACCACCGTACCGTCTCACATATTTGCAGGTTCGAGGATCGAACCCCGGTTATATTGGTGAGAAGTGAGCGCGCTAACCACTGCGCTAATCCGTACAGACATGGGTTTTATTTATGCCCAACATGTCGACTAAATATGGTAAACATGTTGGTGTAGTTATATAGGATCGTACACGAGTGGTAATTTCATACAATATTTAATGAAACGAGTTTTGGAATATGGCTATTAAAGTATTAAGCGATCCTTTTGGTGAGCTTAATAGCAACATTTTAAAACGAGTTTCATAAAATATGGGTTGAAATCACCACGAGTGTAAGACCCTTTTCAACGCATTACCTTATGGGAAGTGATTCATATAAGCTTTAAGCTTGTTTCTCGACCCATATCGGTTCCAATGTATAAAAATTGTGTTTATATATGTATATATGTATTTGAGCCGAATAAAATATGTTTAAACTAACGCATTACCATATTGGGTTTTAATCATATTTATGCACAAAATAACGTTGGTACTTTCATTTTTGAGCCAATTGTCAGGACGTCACTAAATTATCATGACGTCACTACGCAAAGCAGCGTTATATTTGTTTTAAACAGCGTTATAATTGCGTCAAGACTCTTCAAAAATCATTGTGTGTCTAACCATTATCGCTATGTACTAATCTAATTGGAAATATGCATACTTTAAAGTTTAATTTACAAATTATAAGAATTATTCTGTCAACCAATCAGAATCCTTCCATGTGTTATTACACGTGTGTACATATAATAATTTATGAGCTGGTATTATTACACTGAATACAAGCAACGTTATGTGGAAAATTTAAATACTGGCTGAGCGAATTCAAACATATGAAGCAAACACAAACAATTTTATTTTTTTATTTAAGTTTATTTAACGTCGCTACAGGTTTCCCATTTCAGCGACGGGCAGTTTACCTAACAACACCTTTCCTGGGCAGGCTCCAGCGGTTAACCAGTACTTGGTGCACCAACCTCCGTAAGAAACTGCCAACTGTTTCATATAAATGAGACACGGTCTGAGCGGGGTTCGAACCCGTGACCATCAGAGATGATAACAAACAATTGCATCTATTTTCAACCTTTTATGGCTAAGTGTGACCTTGACCTTGTAGTTACGAATCCGAGGCGTGTGTATGTGTGCGTGACACCGTAGACTCAATATTGTGAATGAACAGTTGAACAGGCAATTTGGTTTCAAAGATAAGGAGCGGAAGCAAAATAGTGGATGTATATAATACAGTTTATCTAAGTTAAGAAACCCATTATGTAAGAAGTTGTGCAAACCCAAAAGGAAGATCATTATCTTGTCTATGCATAACAAAGTACAGTCTACATCCGCTATGTCAAAGTCGGTTATGTCGAAGTATTCGGTTATCACGAAATCGGATCAAAATCCCGTTTCAAACACTATCATTTTACATATAACTGTTAATATCGAATTTCATTAAGTCAAACTTCGGTTATGTCGAAATATTCTGTTCGGTCCGACGGAATTCGACAGAACAGGTGTAGACTTGTAGTATAAAATAATGCATATAAATGCAACACTGTAACTATAGAAGCATATGCACTTAGAATAGAAATCAATACATAACTCAAAGCATCAAAACCCATATTTATTATCCATCGTAAGGAATAATTTAATAATAACTTACCAGTAGATATGTACTGTACAATGTGCATCTGGCTGATATCACGAGTCAAGCAGCATAGCGGTAAGAGTGGCGTTCATACTTCCGGTAAAATGGCGTCAAGTTTGTTTTTCTTTTCGCTCTCATTCGTTTCTGTGTTTTCGATGTTTTCTTAGAACATTATGTTGTGAGGAGTATACAACTTGACATATAAAGTGAATGGACTATGCACTATGCAGTATTTGATTATTGAAGTTGCGGACAGTGGGATTTATTAGGACTGGTATGTTATGTTTCAACTATGCTAAACTGAAAAATTGATAAACTGATCTCGTGATTTTAGAGCCTTTTGTGAACAGAGTATTATAATCCGCTAACGGGACATAGTCCAATATCCACTCACATGTTTTGAAAATCTATACTACACACCAAGGAAAGCGGTACATATATACCAGATGGCTGAACAAACGAGACTTGTCATCGCCAGAAGATCTTCTGGATACAAAGAAGCACAGAATATATGATGGCAAATCAACAGATGCAACTGAGTTTGTGGAATCCTCTTCTTCATATGGAATTATGCAGAACTTGTCACTAGATGATTCTGCTATTAAGTCAATTGCAGCCGCATTAAAAGAAACTATCAAGTCTGAGGTACAGACTGAAATTAATGTCATTATAAACAATACAGTCAGCAATATTGTTGAAGGGGTATTAAAGGGCTTACAAACCCAGATCAACGATCTTAAACAAGAAAATCATGAACTAAGATCTATAAATGAGTCACTGAACAATCGGGTTCAGAGTCTTGAAATAGCCGCAGATGCTGCTGAACAGTACAGCCGACGAAATTGTGTTCGTGTGTCTGGTGTTCCCGAGTCATCGGATGAATTCACTGATAATTTAGTATTAGGCATTTCAGATGCCATTGGAATTAATATCAATATGGAGGAGATCGACCGCTCCCATCGGATAGGAAAATCCAGACCCAATAGCAAGCCACGTGATATTATTGTAAAATGTTCAACATATCGATCCCGCCAAAAGCTCTACTTGAATAGGACAACACTGAAATCATCTGGCCACGAAGGTGTATACGTGAATGAAGACCTTACCAAACATAGATCAGATCTTCTATTTGGGCTCGCCAGATGGTGAAGGCGCGCGTACTAGCTGGCTCATGGTCATCCGATGGTGTTGTGCTAATCAAAGCACATAATGACAACACAATGACGGTACACCGCATCCTGACAGTTGGGGATCTAGATGCATTCAAAAATTACACAGCACCTGTGCCGTATTCAAAACATGTGACTGTTCATATCTGAAGATACTCGTCGTTATGGCGGTGTCTCCGTCACTTTGTAGTGCAGTATAACTTTATAATGACTATTTATTGATCTCCACGTGTTTTTCGTTCAGTCGCCCGTGTCTTTTAGACTTCTCATAGAACAGAACAGAACAGAACAGAACAGATGTTTATTTTAAGACTTGTACATGGTACATCGTCATAAACATACAAATATACAATTACATATTGGTCACGTAATACAATAGATTTTACATTCATATATTCACATAAATCGATTGACATGTAGTATTATAATAATGATGATTCAATTTACGGAATAGAGGATGAACATAATTAATTGTTAGCAGTTACAATAGTACTTCTTAGTACAATGGCTTCTTTTATATATTTCGCCAAGTTTAATATATCGACTTTTTTGATCGAGGTTACCAGTTCAATAAATTTGAACATAGAGGGACGATACTGATGGTATCTTTTGATATATTTCTTTCTTATATCTTCAAAGCATGGACATATTAAAATGAAATGGTACTCGTCTTCAATATCCAAAGTGTTACAACATAAACAATATCTCTCATTACGTGGTATTCTGTTTTGACCATATCGTCCAGTTTGAATTCTTAATACATGTGCAGATACTCTAATTCTAGTAACGAAAAACCTCAAATTCTTAGGCAATAAATCTAGATAACTTTCATATGCAAGTGTTGTTTTACAATTTCTATAAAGGTCCACTACTACACTATTTTCAACAGACGTATGCCAATTTTGTATGTAACTATCTACAACTCTTTGCTTAAACAATTTAGGAAACATTTTACAATCTATCTTATTAGTATTAATGAAATATTCAGACAAACCATATACATCTAACATATCTTTGACATTCGTGACCCAATTTTTCAAACCATTATAATAATCATCGACACATTGTTTATAAATTGTTCGTAAAATTATGTTGTCAGTATTTATTATTTTACACCAATATTTTATTATTCTAACATATCTGTTAACATAAAGTGGGTATCGACCTAATTCACCATATATACTTGCATTACATGTACTAATTCTAACATTCAATATCCTTTTACAAAATTTCATGTGTATACGTTCAATATCTTTAGATTTTGTGTGACCCCATACTTCTGAAGAATATGACAAAATAGATCCGACAAAGGAGTCAAATAACTGACATAATAACTTAGGTTTGAGGTCAAATTCTTTACAATTATACAATAAAATATTTAAAGCTTTTAAAGCCTTACCAATAAGATGTTCCTGGTTTAATGAGAAATTACCTGTATAGCTGAATATTGTACCAAGATAGTTAAAACAATCTACAACTTCTAATGGCTGTCCATTATATAACCATCTCTCTCTATCAAAGGTGATACCTCTTTTTCTAAAAACAACTATTTTAGTTTTCATAATATTAACTTCTAATCCCCAATGATTACAGTATGTATATAGTAGATCAAGACTCTTCTGCAGATCTTCATCTCATATCTGTGTCAAATAAAGGTTTTTTGTAACTTATTTCAATGTGATTCGTTCATTCTGGATCAATATGAATTTGAAGTGCGATCGACCGTAACTGTACATTACATAGACAATTGCTTGAATGACATTGTTACTTGACCTACGGAACGGGTAAATTGCTCTTGGTGTATATGTGCTGTATACTACACATATATGAACTTATATAGAGCCTGTGGTATTGTGCGACAGTGTGTACCTGGCATTCATGAACATTTGGTATAACCCAGTATCTACTAATGTTCAATGTCCGAGCATCTCTGTGAATATTAGTGGGTGTCATGTTAATATTGTCGGTCTAAATACTAAATATTGTTGCTATACAGTCAAACCTGTCTTAAGCAGCCAGCCAAGAGAATCACAGAAAGTGGCTGCTTAGCACAGGTGGCTGCTTAATAGAGGTCAAATGTATAATAAAACAACACATTGGGAATATGTTAACTGGCTGCTTAATACAGGTTGGCTGCTTAATAGAGGTGAGCACTAGCACAGGTTTGACTGTATATAGATTATATGCATACTTATACATTAGCGATATTCCTAATAGATGGCAACAATAGTTACGTCAAGTTACAGATTATTTTCTTGCAAAGCACTTTGTTCTTTCTAACACAAGTCAATGTAATGAGTGTTAGTCTCGGTAGTAAGATAGTTTTATTAATTAAATGGGTCCATAAAATTAATGTTAGCTATATAAATCAGCCATAACAAAGAACCGTTATAAAATATAAGAAGAATGCTTTCAAATCCAGCTATGCCTCAATAACCGTGCTCTTAATAATAATCAGCCATAACCATATTCATTTAGCTGAACTTATTTTCCTAGCAACGAACTACATGTAAATCATTGTTGCCATAACCAAAAACATAATTGTTGCTACTGTTCTATTTGTTTTTGTAAAAACTATTGTACAAAATGTGTCTCAGTAGTAAAGATTCCGTATAGTGTTATGAACACAGTCTTGCCCGTGAAAACCTTGTATCAAATTGTAACAAATACGTATACAACCAATCAGTTTCTACCAGTTTCTGTTTCAAAATTTGAAATGTTTGAAACACCTACATGTAATTGGCATATTACTCCTACTCTAACTGTTATGAAAGTTTTCATCACATTTCTTACTATTATACCGAATTTGCAAAAATGTATTTTATTGAATACTTGTTCATGCATGCGTATTAATTCAGGCTGTCCTTTCATAATATTTTATCTTATTTAGAAATGTGTTACTAACTTTAAAGCATCCCAGTTACTTCCCATTTGTATAGTATGTTTTCCCTTACGAAGCCTTGAAGTGTTATTCATCTTTGCTAAGGGGAATAACTATTCACGCAACTATTAATTTAATTGAATATTCTAGTTAAAGTTAAATGTCGCGGTAGGTCTATTTATCTCCTGCAACACTTCTCTTTAGTTATCCACCATGTTTTTTCATATCTTCTCTACCCCTTTGTCTACTTTTTCTTTCTTTCCTATATCTAGGGAATGCGAAGCTGGTAAGTCCTTCAGATATCGACTTATGCTAGCTAAAATGCGCTTTGTTAGGTTGCTGGGTATGACATCGGTCTATATGTTCTTGCTATCATTACTTGGTATTTCGTAATTTCCAGCAGATCTTCTAGAACCTATGTCATCCCCACCTATCGAACTCAGTGCCATTTCCCCATGTTGCTACATACATTATTCCTACTTACATTGCAACGCAACTCATTGGACATGCACTCACTCAACACGCACTTACTGGTATCATGCAATTGTGCTCTACATATTACGTTTCCTCACAGATTGTACTTGGTGAATGCTAGACTCTTCCTCAACTCACTGTTCGTAACACGTGTGTGTGTGTAAATCTCACATTCGTTGTATTAATATCCTGGTTTAGTGTGCTCCTTATATCTTCTGGAGATATTCATCCCAATCCCGGACCAAATCCACTAAATATTTCGTCAACTTCAAGTATGTCCAATGACTCACGGCTAAGTATATCAAATTTTCTTAATGTGCCTAATCACTTGTCTATCGTTCATTACAATGTCCAAATCTATTTCCAAAGATTGATTCTTTGATTACAGAATTGAGCTCTTTTGATATTGTCTCATTTTCGGAAACTTGGTTAAGTGAATCTATTTCTTCTGACGACATCTTATTTCCGGGATTTCACAAACCAATAAGGAAGGACCGAGATGGTGACAACCACGGAGGAGTCATAGCTTATGTCAGAGACACTGATAACTTTATCAGAAGACCAGACCTAGAGGTTAACAATATTGAGTGTATCTGGGTGGAATTACAGCTGTGTAAAAATAAAAAAAGTATTGTTTGGCCTATTCTATCGCCCACCAAATTCAGGTGCCAATTACCAAATGTGTATGGAAGATTCAATCGGTCTTGCTACTGACACTGGAATTCTGGATATAATTATTACGGGCGACTTCAATCAAAACACACTTATGGACAACTCACGTCGGAAAATTGATTCAATATGCCAGAAGAATGCTCTACGGCAATGCATAGTAGATCCAACTAACTTCACTGAGCACTCGTCTTCTATTATTGACCTTCTCTTTGTGTCTAATGATTCTTCGTTAGCCCTCTCTGGTGTTGGAGAACCTTTCTTGCTGCAGAATATACGATATCACTGCCCGATATATAGTTTGTTAAATATTGTAAACAAGTTTCCAAGCACTTCAAAAGGCGGATATGGCGTTACAACGATGCTGATTTTGATAGCTTTCGCGAGAAGTTAGCAGATGTCGACTGGAACCTCCTCAAGAATGAAGATGTCAATGTCTACACCACAAATATAACAACAATTATATCTGATTTTTCTAAACAGTGTATCCCTAATAAAGATGTATCAATCAACGCTCGAGAACCGCCTTGGATGAGATCGGAAATTAAACGGAAAATTAGACAGAGAAAGAGGGCATACAGGAAAGCAAAGTCATCCAATTATCCGCTCCTATGGACTAAATTTCGTCAATTGCGTAACGATGTTGTCGCCCTCATCCGTCAACATAAAACTGCATACTATGACCATCTGGCTTCAAAATTGAAATCAAGTGATCTGTCCTCGAAAGATTGGTGGCGTCTCCTCAAATCGTTCATTACACCCTCTATTGCACCAACAATCCCATCTATCCTCGATTCATCAACAGGCAAGCTTGTTTCGGATGATGTTTCTAAAGCTAGTGTTATGAATGACTTCTTTGTACAGCAAACTTTCATTGACGATTCAAACTATATCTTACCTCCTGTTGTTGTTGATGAAGGAAAACCAACACTTGAGTCAATCACAATTATTCCTACGGAGATATCTGATGCAATTAAATGCCTAGCTGTTGGGAAAGCTTCTGGACCAGATGGAATTAGCAATCGGGTATTAATTGAAAATTCAAGTCAACTATCTACACCTTTGTGCGACCTCTTTCAATCTTATCTTAGTTCCTGCGAAATGCCATTGGCATGGAAGTCTTCAAATGTATCTGCTATCCTTAAAAAGGGAGACCCTTCTCTCCCATCTAACAAGCGTCCTATTTCGCTTCTGAACACAATGGAGAGTCTTCGAGAGAATAATATTCAAACATATCTTTAACTTCTTTCGTGATACCAAATTTTTTACCTGTTACCAATCAGGTTTTATGCCAGGATATTCAACTGTTAATCAACTTACATATCTCTATAATACGTTCTGTCGTGCTCTTGATAATGGTTTAGAGGTAAGGGTTATTTTCTTTGACATTAGCAAAGCATTCGATAAGGTGTGGCATCGTGGTCTCCTTCACAAGCTTGAAGAAGCCGGTATTCGAGGCAATCTATTAACCTGGTTCGCTAATTACCTTTCAAACAGATGCCAACGAGTAGTTGTCCCTGGTGCATCATCTAGTTTTTCAGAAATAAAAGCCGGCGTTCCCCAAGGGTCAATACTCTGTCCATTGCTATTTCTAATATATATAAATGATATTGTTGCCGATATTGGGTCAAATATTAATCTATTTGCTGATGATACAAGTCTGTTTATTATTGTTGATACACCAACTGTAGCATCTACTCAACTCCAATCGGACATTGACAGAATTTCCTCATGGGCTGAAAAATGGCTTGTCACTTTCAATCCGGCTAAAACAGAATCTCTTGTCATCTCTCGGAAACGGTCAAAACCACTGCACCAAACTCTTCATATGTCAAATTCCATTATTCCCTCTGTTGATTTCCATAAACACCTTGGTGTAATGATCTCTGACGACTGTAGTTGGCACCATCAGATAAATCATATGAAAACCAAAGCCTGGGCTAGAATAAACATCATGAGACACCTGAAATTTAAACTGGACAGGAAGTCGCTGGAAGTAATCTACTTTTCTTTTGTAAGGCCTATTATTGAATACGCTGATGTTATCTAGGATAATTGCACTCAATATGAAAAAGATGAATTGGATACAATTCAGAACGAGGCTGCTCGTATCGTTACAGGCTGTACAAAACTTGTCTCAATCCGTCAACTCTATCTTGAGTGTGGATGGGAATCTCTAGGTAATCGGCGTCGCAAGCACAACTTAGTATTATTCTACAAGATGATAAATGGACTAGTGCCATATTACTTATCCGCTCTGGTTCCAGTTGGTCAGGCAACTTCTCGATCATTGAGAAATAGTGCAAATCTACTTAATGTCCGTGGCAGAACGTCTCAGTATGTAAATTCCTTTCTTCCATCTATTGTTAACGCTTGGAATGCTCTGCCACAGGAAGCTAAGGATATTGGTACTGTTGACTCTTTCAAATACTACTTGAACTCAAACAAACCTAAACCTAATCCACTTTTCTATCATGGCGTCCGCCGTGCTCAGGTCCTCCATACCCGCATTCGAACCGATTGCAGTGCTTTAAATCAACATTTATTTTCGAGAAACATTATTAACTCTCCAGTCTGTAAATGCGGCGCTGTTGAATCCAGCTACCACTATTTGTTCCAATGTCATTATTACTCAGACTTTAGAGTAACCCTTTTCAATACCATTAGCCCGCACATAAACATTTCTCTCAGAATTCTCTTGTATGGAGATGATAACCCGAGCGAAGAGATAAACAATGCGATAATTGATGCAGTTCAACAGTTTATTACCGCAACAAGGAGATTTGATAACGACTAGTGCAAATTGTGTGTTTTTGTTCTTCCAGCTTCGTCAAATCCATTCCCATTCTAAAATCAGTCTTTTTCCTTTATTTCTCTTCTATTCTGAACCTCATTTTGATCTCTGTTCTTATTATCTAATCTAATCTTCGTTTTATCTAGGTTAAATCTTATCGAATCTAATTTAGCTATCATAAAATAACAACTTACATATCACTGTTCTTCCACACTTAAGACAAAGTGAAGTGATTTTCTTACTATTATCTATGACTATTACTTTTCTTATACATTTAGTTGTCAATGATAGTTATATATATTCGCCAACTTATGCACAGTTGTATACCATTGGAGGATTTTTAATGAGTTTTTAACTTTCAATCCAATCCACCTAAATACTTTGTATGTTACACTATGTCGAATGTTTGATTCTTGAAATAAAATATGTTTAAACTAAGAGTGGCGTTCATGGTCCAGTGGTACAGCGTCGGATTTGGAATCAAATGGTCGTGGGTTCGATACTCGGTTAAGCCACGTATGTAGTGTCACTGACTACGGCACCTCACACACATTGTTTAGTACCGGTTAACTGCTTAGGTCAGCTAAGACTTTTTTATTTAACAGGAGGGACATCATGCATCGCTCACCTGATACCATGTTTTACCCCGGGATCATCAATTTAACAAAGAGCATTGTACATCGATTTTTCCTACCTCGATTCGTCAAAATGTGACAGGCGGTTCACGATAAGATTTTTAAGAATATGTGCTATTTTTACACAGCGGCCATCTTGGATTTCAGGGTAACTTTATTTTAACAACTTTGGAAAGGCTTCACCTTACATACAAGTTTCTTTGAACATTCGCTGATCAGTTTGCGAGAAGACACTTGAAATATCTAATAAAAGGTTGACCTTTTGACGGCCATCTTGATGACGTAATACTCCGATTTTGATGAAAAATGCATTAGAGTGATCGCTTCGTCGATACCTTCCATTTGGTATTTGACATGACCATATTTACTCGAATATAAAATTTGACCCCTACTTGACCTCCCGGGACGCGACAATTGGAATCGGTGTTATGTATCTCTCTGCGCCTCAGTGGTCGAGTGGCTACGGTCGCTGACTTGTATACCACTGTAACCTATCATCACTGATGGTCACGGCTTCGAGCCCCACTCCGGCCGTATCTCATTTATATGAAAAAGTTGGCAGTTTCTTACGGAGGTTGGTGCACCCAAGTACTGAGCCTGGGAAGTCGTATATATATTTTGCCTGGTTAGTCAATTAAATATATTTCAACACCGAGACTAATAATTGGGCCGTATTGAGTTTCTGATGTCATTTTACCAGAAGTTAAAAATCGACAGACTGGATCCCAGGTACCGATTAACCGCTGGAACCTGCCCAGGTAATGTGTTGTTTTGTTTTTTGTTTTACCTTAAAAGTTTAAGCTTCATTTATTTTACAACGATTGCGAAGCAAGTTCTAACAACTTATATTAATCACTTTCATTGGCATTGATGAAAGCGCATATGTGGTAATTCGTGTGGGAGGAAACCGGAGTACCCGGAGAAAACCCACCTGTCCGATCTGGCGAACACCGTACCATCTCACATACATGCTATTTGAATGGATGAGTCTCAGATTTGGGGTCAGCTCAACCAATCAGAAAGCTCAAGACTGGGACTCGAGACTTTGGAAACAAGTTTTATATCTTTCAGCCCCGGACTTTAGAATGTGTAGTTGTTTGTATGCTGAATGCTATGAACAGTATTTATTCTTAAGTTATGGAATTAACCTCATTTATATACAATGCCATCATAGACCATCCAAGTCTTGTACAACATGTGGAATATTTTGTTTGTTTGATTTGGGGGTTCAAAGTTGCACCAACAGCTTAGGTCATACGGTAACTCTCCAGCTATTAATGGTGGAGGAAGGCTACTGGTGCCCCTACGAGCAGTGTTGCAGGCACGGATGGGCACCCGGGTAGAACCAGCAGCCTACAGCAAGCCAGTCTGATAGCTTACTCGCATGAAACAATTTGACACCCTCAGTGTGATTCGAACCTACAGCAGTGAGGGGCAAGTGATTTGAAGTCAACGACCGTAACAACTTGGCCCCAAAAATGTAGGACGAGAGTTTTATATATATATTTTTAACAGACGGATCTGTAGTCCAGTGGTAACACGCTGGACTGGTAATCCAGGGATCGCAGGTTCGATCCCCCGTCTGACCCTAATAAAATTAACAGTCTTTCAGATGGGACGTTAAACCGAGGTCTCGTATCGGTGCTGTACACCGTGCACGTAAAATAACCAGAGGAGACTCTGGAATGGGGTCTCTGTCTGTATCATTGCACTATCCTCCAAAAATCTAAAATCTAATCTGTTCAGGAGGTGTCGCTCATATGGGCAACCGGTAGCGACGATAAATAAACGTAAATTTTTTTTTATATTTTTAATTACGCTATAAATTATATAAGTACAGTCTACAACCGCTATGTCAACGTCGGTTATGTCGAATTATCCGGTTATAGTATTTACTCTATATTGATCAAAGTTCTTTATTTTATAAAAATTTATTTTAGCTCGATTGCAAAACAAGTTCTTACAACTTATATTAGTCACTCTCGAGACCTCAATCCTGATGGAATCCATCTCCACGAGGGAGAGAATAGGCAACGTGGAATTTAAATGCCTTGCCTAAGGGCACAATCGTAATGGCTCCAGCAGGGCTCGAACTCTGTACCTCGAGAGTGATTAATATAAGTTGAAATAACTTGTTTTGCAATCAACCTAAAATAAATTTGTATAAAAAACTCCGGATCTTTCGCACCTGAAGCGAACACGCATCCACTGCGCTATCACGACTTCGACGTTAGTTCCAAAGTTCTTTAAAGGCATTTTGTCTGAATGATTTAACAAGAAATAACCACAATATCACTAAACTGAAATACCAGTAACACATGTCTCATTACACAAAGTAAAAGTATAAAATCCATGAAATAGTAATAATTTATTTTTTGCTCATTTTCCCCCATCTATTTCACAAATATTACAGACAGACAGGGCAGTTAAGTTGGTTAATTGAAAGCACTGCAAAGATCCAACAACAAAACGTTCTATAAGCTAGGAACCAAATAGTTTATCTGTATAAATAATCAGCTTGAAGATTGCTAGCTATTGCTGGTTCCCACTGATCTCCATTTAGTAATAATTTCTCCTTGTTGTAAAGTAGTTCCTCGTGGGTCTCCGTTGAAAACTCAAAATTTGGGCCCTTTAAAAGAAGAGAAACAATATAAAGCATACATTACATCAATAGACAACGGGCAACCGGTAGCGCGAGCCCCGCTCACACTGTGTCTCTTTATATGCAAAAGTTGGCAGTTTCTTACAGAGGTTGGTGATCCAAGTACTGGTTAACAGTTGGAGACTGCCCAGGAAAGTTTAGGTACATGTAAACTGCCAATCGCTCATATGGGCAATCTGTAGCGACTATAAATAAACTTTAAAAAAAAGGGAAGACATAACGTGCACTGGACATTGTTCATCACCAGTAGTGATGAAGATCATACTGTAACTCCGATGGATCAGTCGTCCAGTGATTAACACGTTGTCTGTCTGTTTGGGCGTTACACCTTCATCAGCACCATTTTGGGCTATATCGCCGGCGGGCAGTTCACCAAACAACACCTTTCCTGGGCAGTCTCCAGCGGTTAACCAGTACTTGGTGCACCAACCTCCTTAAGAAACTGTCAAACTTTTTCATATATAAACACACACGGCCTGAGTGGGGCTCGAACCCGTGACCATCAGTGATGATAGTATACAGTGGTATTATCCTACAAGTCAGTGGATAAACACGTTAGCCTGCAAATCGATCCAGGGATCGCAGGTTTCATCCTCTGTCTGACCCTAATAATATTGACAGTCTTTCAGATAGGACTACCAAATGAGGTTTCACCGGTGCTATACACCGGGTATGTAAAACAACAAGAGATGCTAAAATAAGTTGTCCAGATTAACAATTGGATGACGATAGATATATAAAAAAAACGACGGGTAACTCCTATGATATTAGTGTTACAGGGTTCATTCTACGTCAACAGTTTTGGGGGAAGTGAGAAAGCGTGCGATTGCGATTCCTCGAGTGGTATCATTTCATAAATTTCAACAAAGTAGGGCTAAAATATACATTATGACCATATAATACAACATTAGGTGTGTTTTACAATAACCAATGTAGCTTTAACTTACTGGACGAAATTTGGTATGACAATTGCAAATTTTCTTAGGGAGTAGTGAAATGGAGTGGAGTCCTTAGGGCGACTATTCGCACAGGTCGCCCTCTAGATGAGCTCAGGTGTTTTGAATTATCAAAGCATGGGCATAACTCTTGCACATCTAACAATAATCTACAAATATTTCATGGCTACTCTTTGTCATTACAATACTTACCAGTACAATAGCGTCAACAGGACACGCCTCCTCACAGAAACCACAATATATACACTTTGTCATATCAATGTCGTAACGAGTTGTCCTTCTACTTCCGTCCGCCCGTGTTTCCGCTTCAATTGTGATGGCCTGAAACAAACAAGGCCATTGTATCAATACAAGGAACCGTGAACCTGCCATTGTATTAATACAAGGAACTGTGAACATGCCATTGTATTAATACAAGGAACTGTGAACATGCCATTGTATCAATACAAGGAACTGTGAACATGCCATTGTATCAATACAAGGAACTGTGAACATGCCATTGCATTAATACAAGGAACTGTGAACATGTCATTGCATTAATACAAGGAACTGTGAACATGCCATTGCATTAATACAAGGAACTGTGAACATGCCATTGCATTAATACAAGGAACTGTGAACATGCCATTGCATTAATACAAGGAACTGTGAACATGCCATTGCATTAATACAAGGAACCGTGAACATGCCATTGTATCAATACATTACATTACACATCTTGTATTAAATGGAAAACATTAAATTTTTTGATACGACACGGATATTTACTACAGTTTATTACCGTTATCTCAAAAATCGGTTCTGTTAAATTGATGGGTTATTTCAGTCGGGTCAAAGTCACATTTCAAATACTATCATTTTGCATATAACTGGTTACACCCTCACATATACACTAAAACATACCTGTGCCTGACATACAGCCTCACATATATATTATAACATACCTGTGCCGGACATACAGCCTCACATATATGCCGGACATACGACCATACATATATATTATAACATACCTGTGCCGGACATACAGCCTCACATATATGCCGGACATACGACCATACATATATATTATAACATACCTGTGCCGGACATACGGCCATACATATATATTATAACATACCTGTGCCGGACATACAGCCTCACATATATGCCGGACATACGACCATACATATATATTATAACATACCTGTGCCGGACATACAGCCTCACATATATGCCGGACATACGACCATACATATATATTATAACATACCTGTGCCGGACATACGACCATACATATATATTATAACATACCTGTGCTGGACATACGACCTCACATATATATTATAACATACCTGTGCCGGACATACGACCATACATATATATTATAACATACCTGTGCCGGACATACGACCATACATATATATTATAACATACCTGTGCCGGACAAACAGCCTCACATAGTTTACAAGCAATACATCTCTCCTCTCCGGAAGGGTATCTCCTCAATGCGTGTTCGCCACGAAATCTTGGACTCAGCGGTCCCTTCTCAAAGGGGTAATTAATGGTGGCTTGCTCTCTAAACCACATACTCTGCATGATCATCATCCCTGAAATACAGTTAGTAGCACATCAATATACAAACATGTTGTTCACAGATACATGCTCTGTA
Source organism: Archivesica marissinica (assembly GCA_014843695.1). Classification (NCBI taxonomy): domain Eukaryota; kingdom Metazoa; phylum Mollusca; class Bivalvia; order Venerida; family Vesicomyidae; genus Archivesica; species Archivesica marissinica. The sequence goes on from CM026403.1 coordinate 35,489,838, forward strand.
AGACTAGCACGCGTGTCTTGCTTATCCATTTAGAGTCTTTGCTAAGTTAGGTTATATAGACACTGTCCATCTCTCATCTGTGAAGGAATACCCTTAGTAGGTGCACACATGCAGTGTTGCATGCACAGGTGTTCATATAACCAGACATATTTACCTTTAACAATCTCGTATAACCAGACATATTTACCTTTAACAATCTCGTATAACCAGACATATTTACCTTTAACAATCTCATATAACCAGACATATTTACCCTTAACAATCTCATATAACCAGACATATTTACCTTTAACAATCTCGTATAACCAGACATATTTACCCTTAACAATCTCATATAACCAGACATATTTACCATTAACAATCTCGTATAACCAGACATATTTACTCTTAACAATCTCATATAACCAGACATATTTACCCTTATCAATCTCGTATAACCAGACATATTTACCTTTAACAATCTCATATAACCAGACATATTTACCTTTAACAATCTCATATAACCAGACATATTTACCTTTAACAATCTCATATAACTAGACATATTTACCTAACAATCTCATATAACCAGACATATTTACCTAACAATCTCATATAACCAGACATATTTACCTTTAACAATCTCGTATAACCAGACATATTTACCTAACAATCTCGTATAACCAGACATATTTACCTAACAATCTCATATAACCAGACATATTTACTTTTTACAATCTCGTATAACCAGACATATTTACCTAACAATCTCATATAACCAGACATATTTACCTTTAACAATCTCATATAACCAGACATATTTACCTAACAATCTCATATAACCAGACATATTTACCTAACAATCTCATATAACCAGACATATTTACCTTTAACAATCTCGTATAACCAGACATATTTACCTAACAATCTCGTATAACCAGACATATTTACCTAACAATCTCATATAACCAGACATATTTACTTTTTACAATCTCGTATAACCAGACATATTTACCTAACAATCTCATATAACCAGACATATTTACCTTTAACAATCTCGTATAACCAGACATATTTTCCGACATCCCCAATGATATTGACCACACTCTCGGTTGCTAATGGATCTGTGGGTGGATTTATATTCACTGCAACAAAAAGAAGATATTAAATCTCTCTGCTCAGCAGTACACACACCTATGTATTAGCTACGTATTGGGTGAACTGCATATTTGACAGTGATTCAACTGTTCATTACACATTACTGCATAGAATAGATTATAGATACATGAGGAAGTTGTTTTATGTAGGGTTTTTATAGAGTGGAATGGCAGGGTGAGTATGGCAGGGTGAGTCGCCCTGCCCCTTAACAGATGGATATGTAGTCCAGTGGTAACAGGCTGGATTGGTAATACAGGGATCGCAGGTTCGATCCCCCGTCTGACCCTAATAAAATTAAGTCTTTCAGATGGGACATTAAACCAAGGTCTTGTATCGGTGTTTTACACTGTGCACGTAAAAGAACCAGAGGAGATTCTGGAATGGGTCTCTGTCTGTATCATGCACTATCCTCCAAAATAACTCATCTCTTCAGGAGGCGTCGCTCATATGGACAACCGGTAGTGACGATAAATAAACGTAAAAACACCTGCCCCTTAGCCCCGCCTTCTTGACTTAAAAAAAATAAATAAAAAAATATAAACTTTTTTCTAAAAATCAGACCTGGGGTAATCATAATCAGTAATAATCAATTACAATTTTTGGGTAATTGCAAGTATTCTGTAATCGTAGATTTTCATGATTACATGTAATTGTAATGTAATTGATTACATTTGGAAAATTTAAATACGCCTCAACAGGTGCCTCCGGCAGTAAGACATAGGCAGGCAGACATATATAACTCGGAACTTGTCCACCCTTTTCACCAATATGTACTGCCTTACTGCCTCTTTGATCAATCACAGTAATTTAGCAACATTTTCTACGGACTAACCCCAAGATACCCATCCCACACTTCATCGTGGCTCAAAGTGCACCCTGCCCCTTTTCTGACCCACTCTGCCCTTTTTTCCATTCTAGAATAAACCCTGGAGGTGCACGAGATATGGTACTTGAACTATCCTCACCAAAACAACCTTCCCGATGTGTGAACTGTGTGCTCTGGTTGGTACTCGCAAGACATCGTGGCTGGATTCTTCCTGCAGCTGCAGCTACCTGTGCTGAAAACAAATAAAAAATAGGCCTAAATATTGTGCGGTTAGTGTCCCAACTATATTAATTAGTTTGCACTGTGCTCAATTTTAGTATATTAGTAAGTGTGGTTGAGGCCATTGAAATTTCAAGAGAGAAAAATGGTGCAAACGGCTAAATCTTGAAATGTGGGAACTGAAGATATCAAATATTTCAGGCACGGGACGTCACCCGAGTAGAACCATTGACCTTCCGGATGTCAGCTTCCGCGCATTAAGGGATTCAACGATCCCAGTGGGATTTGAACATAAAGCAGCAAGGGACAAGTTATTTATATAGTCAACTACCTAAACAACTCAACCACATAGTCGGAGACCCCCCCCTGCCCCCCACGGGTGACTGAATTGTCTAATTTACGTGGATAGAACATTCCTGTCGATTATCTAGTGGCTAGTGTAGTCATTTCACTTCCACATATATGCTGACATTGGGGCCGTGGATTTTGAGGGCCCGAGTCTATTAGGGGGGTCCAGGGGCAGCATGCTCTCCTGTGAAAAGTTTGCGATGTAGATACTGTAAAAACGATAATATAATTATGTTCCAGTCACGTCAACGTTAATTAGCGACGTCTTGCCGATGGTTAATAACACACATAAATGTACGTTCAATAAACGGGTACTAGATACATGTTACTCACCCTGCGCACAGTGCGTAGGAACCCAGAGTAGATTTACATAACCGTCACTTGCAATGTGGCATATAAATTCCACAAGTAAAAATACACCTGGCTTGCCAACATAATGGGGCCCCCCCGAGGACATAACCGAGGTGTGGCATCCGTCGTAGAGCATCGGATTTGGAATGGCGCGGTCCCAGGTTCGATAATCGGTCAGGCCACGTATGTAGTGTCATTGAGCAAGGCACCTCACACACATTGCTTAGTACTGGCTAACCATTTCTTCTTCTTTGTGCATACAGCACTCCTTCACTTAGGTCGGCTAAGCCTGCCCAGGAAAACATAGCTAGGTCCACGGAAGGGGTTTGACATTAATGGAACATACATACATAACTTCCAATAGTATAAAATAAAAATCTTTCGGCCCCTCCTCCGACACATGAATTATATTATTATTTTTTGAAAACCAAATTGTTGTCAAGCCTCAAGGCCACCTAATGTCACGGTGTTTGTGCAAATCCAGCAATACTGTGAAACTTTTAAATGACATGTCAAACTATTACAGCATATGAACTTTACATAACATTAACATAATGAAGAAATTAATGGCGAGTGCATGTATAAAAGTCGATTACCAAGCTTGCTTGCAGAAAATAACCTCACAAGTGCAGCCATTTTTAATTCCTTCAGCGTGAAGAGTATTCCAATCAAGGGCGATAATTTATTTTAAAGGCGTATATTTTTCTTTCTACTGTGGCAAGGCCCCAAAAGGTGTACTCTGTATACGATATTTATATTATTTAGCCATATTTTATTGGCTCTCGTATTCCATTTAGATAACGATCAGTTACATACAGTGTATACTGCACCCTTCATTAATTTTGTTAGCAAACTGGACTCGAACTCCCCCTAATCTTTGTAATGTCTGCGTTTAGCCTAACATAGCTTTGTGCGATCCTTTAATCTTTTAAACTTGCACATAGCATTTTAGATTAACTAACTGTTCTAGACTGCACCTGCCAATCATAATCACGACTGATTGTTCGGCAGTAAGAAGTTGAAGTTGAATTAAGCTGTGTATTAGGCCTAGTGCAATTTAAAAATGGTGATCGTTTGGGGATTAGCTTCGTGAGTCGTAGTGTTGGCATATGCATGTATGTTCCAAAACTCTTGCGGGGACATATACATGTTTGCTTGGACATGCTTAGCCGGCCTAGCAATTAACCAGTAGGCCTACTAATCAATGTGTGTGGCGATGGATTCCATCAGGAATGAGGTCTCGAGAGTGATTAATATAAGTTGTAAGAACTTGTTTCGCAATCGAGCTCAAATAAATTTGTATAAACTACTGTGTGAGGTGTCTTGCTCAATGACACTACATAGGCCCCTACGTGACCCGATCGAGTAGCCTGTCGAACCCGGGATCCTTCGATTCCAAATCCGAGTCTCTACCACTGGATCACGGACGCTACATAAAAAACGAGTGCTCTCATATATTGTCACTCTCTCAGTTTCTTCCAAAAATGCGTCATAACCTCGGAATAGAGTACTCAAAGATCTAACATCAGAGACAACATGTCTAATTTATGTATTTATTGGCCCCGTAATAAACACCAATGCGACCCGGGTTCGATCCTCGGACAGGGAAGTATGTGAGATGGTACGATGGTCGCCATATCGGACAGGTGGGTTTTCTCCGGGTACTCCGGTTTCCTCCAACATGAATGACCACATATACGCTTACATCCGAGCCAACGAGAGTGATTAATATAAGTTGTTCAAAGTTGTTCAAACTTGCTTGGCAATCATGGTAAAATAAATAAAGTATAAAAAAAAAAAAAACACCGGATAACTTTGCAGGGACTATATTAATGCTGTCTATGTTACTACACGAAACAAGTTATGTTTCCAGGTGTTTGTCTGGCTATTCCTGTATGCAATATATCAACCATATATATATATATATATACAATCATTTACACCTGTGGTAATTTAAACTTCAGTTATTCGCCATTTATCATAAATGCATTGTACAGAGATTCTCTATTAATTAGTCTAATCGCCATCGAGACCTCATTCCTGATAGAATTCATCGCCATGGAGGAGAGGGAAGAAGAACTGTGGATGCCTCATATAATCCATCGCCATGAAGGAGAGAGAAGAGGAAAGGTGGATGCCTCATATCATCCATCGTCATGAACGAGAGAGAAGAGGCAATGTGGATTACTGATGGATTCCATCGCCATGAAGGAGAGAGAAGAGGAAATGTGGATTACTCATATAATACATCGTCACGAAGGAGAGAGAAGAGGTAATGTGGATTACTCATATAATACATCGTCATGAAGGATTGAGAAGAGGTAATGTGGATTACTCATATAATCCATCGTCATGAAGGAGAGAGAAGAGGACACGTGGGTTCCTCATATAATCCATCGTCACGAAGGAGAGAGAAGAGGCAATGTGGATTACTGATGGATTCCATCGCCATGAAGGAGAGAGAAGAGGAAATGTGGATGCCTCATATAATCCATCGTCATGAAGGAGAGAGAAGAGGAAATGTGGATGCCTCATATAATCCATCGTCACGAAGGAGAGAGAAGAGGCAATGTGGATTACTGATGGATTCCATCGCCATGAAGGAGAGAGAAGAGGCAATGTGGATGCCTCATATAATCCATCGTCATGAAGGAGAGAGAAGAGGAAAGGTGGATGCCTCATATCACCCATCTTCATGAAGGAGAGAGAAGAGGCAATGTGGATGCCTCATATCATCCATCGTCATGAATGAGAGAGAAGAGGAAATGTGGATTACTAATGGATTCCATCGCCATGAAGGAGAGAGAAGAGGTAATGTGGATTACTCATATAATACATCGTCATGGAGGATTGAGAAGAGGTAGTGTGGATTACTCATATAATCCATCTTCATGAAGGAGAGAGAAGAGGCAATGTGGATTACTGATGGATTCCATCGCCATGAAGGAGAGAGAAGAGGCAATGTGGATGCCTCATATCATCCATCGTCATGAATGAGAGAGAAGAGGCAATGTGGATTACTGATGGATTCCATCGCCATGTAGGAGAGAGAAGAGGTAGTGTGGATTACTCATATAATCCATCGTCATGAAGGAGAGAGAAGAGGCAATGTGGATTACTAATGTATTCCATCGCCATGAAGGAGAGAGAAGAGGAAATATGGATGCCTCATATAATCCATCGTCATGAAGGAGAGAGAAGAGGCAATGTGGATTACTGATGGATTCCATCGCCATGAAGGAGAGAGAAGAGGCAATGTGGATGCCTCATATCATCCATCGTCATGAAGGAGATATAATTAGAGGCAATGTGGTTTTCAGTGTCATGTATAAGGAAACACAACCGTGAATACTGGCGTGTTTCGAATTCACAAATCCTCGAAAACGAGCCGGCAGAACATCTATCCAAATTGTGTACACAACGAGCCGGCAGAACATCTATCCAAATTGTGTACACAGCGAGCCGGCAGAACATCTATCCAAATTGTGTACACAACGAGCCGACAGAACATCTATCCGGATTGTGTACACAACGAGCCGGCAGAACATCTATCCAAATTGTGTACACAACGAGCCGGCAGAACATCTATGCAAATTGTGTACACAACGAGCCGACAGAACATCTATCCGGCTTGTGTACACAACGAGCCGGTAGAACATCTATCCAAATTGTGTACACAACGAGCCGGCAGAACATCTATCCAAATTGTGTACACAACGAGCCGGCAGAACATCTATCCGGCTTGTGTACACAACGAGCCGACAGAACATCTATCCAAATTGTGTACACAACGAGCCAGCAGAACATCTATCCGGAGTGTGAACACAACGAGCCGGCAGAACATCTATCCAAATTGTGTACACAACGAGCCGGCAGAACATCTATCCGGCTTGTGTACACAACGAGCCGACAGAACATCTATCCAAATTGTGTACACAACGAGCCAGCAGAACATCTATCCGGAGTGTGTACACAACGAGCCGGCATAACATCTATCCAAATTGTGTACACAACGAGCCGGCAGAACATCTATCCAAATTGTGTACACAACGAGCCGGCAGAACATCTATCCAAATTGTGTACACAATGAGCCGGCAGAACATCTATCCGGATTGTGTACACAACGAGCCGGCATAGCATCTATCCGGAGTGTGTACACAACGAGCCGGCAGAACATCTATCCAAATTGTGTACACAACGAGCCGGCAGAACATCTATCCGGATTGTTTACACAACGAGCCGGCAGAACATCTATCCAAAGTGTGTACACAACGAGCCGGCAGAACATCTATCCAAATTGTGTACACAACGAGCCGGCAGAACATCTATCCAAATTGTGTACACAACGAGCCGGCATAGCATCTATCCGGAGTGTGTACACAACTAGCCGGCAGAACATCTATCCAAATTGTGTACACAACGAGCCGGCAGAACATCTATCCGGATTGTTTACACAACGAGCCGGCAGAACATCTATCCAAAGTGTGTACACAACGAGCCGGCAGAACATCTATCCAGATTGTATACACAACGAGCGGACCGGACATCTAACCAGATTGTGTACACAACGAGCCGACATGGCATATATCCAGATTGTGTACACAAGCCGGTGGGACATCAATCCAGATTTTGTATACAACGAGCCGGTCGGACATGAATCCTGATTGTGAACACATATCGTCTCCGGCAAACACGTGAACGTGAATAACATGCTTGTGTACAATGCAAACACATATATTTCAAATATATTAACCCAGAATAAAGACAGCGACATTATACAACAACGTTTACGACAGTTCAACCGCTAAATCGTATAGTTTTCAATATATTTTTTGCAATTTTGCCTACTAGTTCAACGCATGCGCCACACTGGAAACCAAAGTGTTCATCAATCACAAAGCTATGTAATTAACTGTTTCGTCAAGGAAGTCTGTGTTACAGACATCTGATGGGTTTTACACTCTTGGGGGTTATTTATCAAGTCGGGCAAAAGATTTTGGGAAGGGTTCGTTCACCCAATGCAGCATTACACTCTTGCGTATAACCACATGGTTTTGGAGTCTCAACAGTTACTCAACTACCCGCTTTGCAGCACTGGCTATATTGAGACTAGATCTAGGAGGAAGTGATAGGATTTTAGAAGATATCGATCACCGTAACTATGTACGGTCAGGGCGGCATGTGCCAAATACCAGCACGGGGCTTGCATCTCTCATGTGAAAGATATTTGTATCTCTCAAGTGGCAAATACCAGCGCGGGGCTTGTATCTCTCATGTGGTAAATACCAGCATGGGGCTTATATCTCTCATGTGACAGATATTTGTATCTCTCATGTGGTAAATACCAGCACGGGGCTTGTATCTCTCATGTGACAGATATTTGTATCTCTCATGTGGTAAATACCAGCACGGGGCTTATATCTCTCATGTGACAGATATTTGTATCTCTCATGTGGTAAATACCAGCGCGGGGCTTGTATCTCTCATGTGACAAATGTTTGTATCTCTCATGTGGCAAATACCAGCGCGGGGCTTGTATCGCATATGTGACAAATGTTTGTATCTCACATGTGGCAAATACCAGCGCGGGGCTTGTATCTCTTATGTGGCAAATACCAGCGCGGGGCTTATATCTCTCATGTGACAAATGTTTGTATCTCTCATGTGGCAAATACCAGCGCGGGGCTTGTATCGCATATGTGACAAATGTTTGTATCTCACATGTGGCAAATACCAGCGCGGGGCTTGTATCTCTCATGTGGCAAATACCAGCGCGGGGCTTGTATCTCTCATGTGGCAAATACCAGCGCGTGGCTTGTATCTCTCATGTGGCAAATACCAGCGCGGGGCTTGTATCTCTCATGTGGCAAATACCAGCGCGGGGCTTGTATCTCTCATGTGGCAAATACCAGCGCGGGGCTTGTATCTCTCCGAGTGCTATTCTCTGTTTCATTAATAACATGCATATGACCAAAGCTGTTTGTGCGACGTTAGTCTCCCAAAACAAACAACTTCAGTACCCTGTGGTATTATACTGTGAAATGCATAACTCATCCACATATAAAGTATATCTAAGAAAGAGAATTGTTATCAACCTGTCGTCTGCGGGATGCATTTAGACAACATTATGAGCGTTATTTGCTTAACCTTTCTTTGTTGTTGTTATTGTGGTAGGGCGCAGTGGCAGGGTGATAGGGCGCAGTGGTAGGGCGCAGTGGCAGAGTTGTAGGGCGCAGTGGCAGAGAGGTAAGGCGCAGTGGTAGGCGCAGTGGCAGGGTGGTAGGGCGCAGTGGTAGAGTTGTAGGGCGCCGTGGTAGAGTTTTAAGCTGTTGTTAGGTAGTTGTTTAGAGTGGTGGGCGTAGAGAGGCGCAGGGGCAGTGTTGTAGGGCGCGGTAGAGTTGTAGGGCGCCGTGTGGGCAGTGAGGTAGTGTAGGGCGCAGTGGTAGAGTTGTAGGGCGCCGTGGTAGAGTGGTAGAGCGCAGTGGTAGAGTTGTAGGGCGTCTTGTTGTAGGGCGCAGTGGTAGAGTTATAGGGCGCCGTGGTAGAGTTGTAGGGCGCCGTGTTGTAGGGCGCAGTGTAGAGTTGTAGGCGCAGTGGTAGTGTGGTAGGGCGCAGAGTGGGCGCAGTGGTAGGCGCAGTGTAGAGTGACAGAGTGTAGGGCGCAGTGGCAGAGTGGTAGGGCTAGTGGTAGAGTGGTAGGGCGCAGTGGTAGTGGTAGGGCGTAGTGGTAGAGTGTGTGGTCATAGTGGTATGTGGTAGGGCGCAGTGTTGTAGGGGCGTAGTCGTAGAGTGGTAGGTCGTAGTGGTAGAGTGGTAGGGCGCAGTGATAGAGTGGTAGGGCGCAGTGTATAGTGGTAGGGCGCAGTGGTAGAGAGGTAGGGCGCAGTGGTAGAGTTGTTGGGCGCAGTGGTAGAGTTGTAGGGCGCCGTGGTAGAGTTGTTGGGCGCAGTGGTAGAGTTGTAGGGCGTAGTGGTAGAGTGGAAGGGGCCGTGGTAGAGTTGTTGGGCGCCGTGGTAGAGTTGTGGTGTGTGGGCGGCGTGTTGTAGGGCGCCGTGGTAGAGTTGTTGGGCGCGTGGTAGAGTTGTTGGGCGCAGTGGTAGAGTGTAGGGCGCGTGGGCGCAGTGGTAGAGTTGTAGGGCGCGCGCAGTGGTAGAGGGCGCCGTGGTAGAGTTGGGCGCAGTGGTAGAGTTGTTGGGCGCCGTGGTAGAGTTGTAGGGCGCCAGTGGTGTGTAGAAGAGTTGTTGGGCGCAGTGGTAGAGTTGGGCGCAGTGGTAGAGTTGTTGGGCGCAGTGGTAGAGTTGTTGGTAGAGGTGTAGGGCGCAGTGGTAGGGCGCAGTGGTAGAGTTGTAGGCGCAGTGGTAGAGTTGTAGGGCGCCGTGGTAGAGTTGGGCGCAGTGGTAGAGTTGTAGGGCGCCGTGGTAGAGTTGTAGGGCCGTGTTTTAGGGCGGCGTGGTAGGGTGGTAGAGTGGTAGAGTTGTTGGCGCCGTGGTAGAGTGGTAGAGTTGTAGAGTGGTTGTAGGGCGCAGTGGTAGAGTGGTAGGGCGCAGTGGTAGAGTTGTTCTTGGGCGCCGTGTTGTAGAGTTGTTGGGCGCAGTGGTAGAGTGTGTTGGGCGCAGTGGTAGAGTTGTTGGGTGTGTAGAGTGGTAGGGCGCTGGGTAGAGTTGTAGGGCGACGTGTAGGGCGCCGTGGTAGAGTTGTTGGGCGCAGTCGTAGAGTTGTAGGGCGGCGAGTTGTAGGGCGCCGTGTAGAGTTGTAGGGAGCCGTGGTAGAGTTGTAGGGCGGCGTGTTGTAGGGCGCCGTGGTAGAGTTGTTGGGCGCAGTCGTATAGTTGTAGGGCGGCGTGTTGTAGGGCGCCGTGGTAGAGTTGTTGGGCGCAGTTGTAGAGTTGTTGGGCGCCGTGGTAGAGTTGTAGGTCGGCGTGTTGTAGGGCGCCGTGGTGGGAGTTGTAGGGCGCCGTGGTAGAGTTGTAGGGCGCAGTGGTAGAGTTGTAGGGCGCCGTGGTAGAGTTGTAGGGCGCAGTGGTAGAGTTGTTGGGCGCCGTGGTAGAGTTGTAGGGCGCCGTGTTGTAGGGCGCCGTGGTAGAGTTGTTGGGCGCCGTGGTAGAGTGATAGGGCGCAGTGGCTGAGTGTTGGGCGCAGTGGTAGAGTGATAGGGCGCAGTGGCTGAGTTGTTGGGCGCAGTGGTAGAGTTGTTGGGCGCAGTGGTAGAGTTGTTGGGCGCAGTGTTAGAGTTGTAGGGCGCAGTCGTAGAGTTGTTGGGCGCCGTGGTAGAGGTGTAGGGCGCAGTGGTAGAGTGGTAGGCCGCAGTGGTAGAGTTGTAGGGCGCAGTGGTAGAGTTGTAGGGCGCCGTGGTAGAGTTGTAGGGCGCCGTGGTAGAGTTGTAGGGCGCCGTGTTTTAGGGCGCCGTGGTAGAGTTGTTGGGCGCCGTGGTAGAGTTGTTGGGCGCCGTGGTAGAGTTGTTGGGCGCCGTGGTAGAGTTGTTGGGCGCCGTGGTAGAGTTGTAGGGCGCAGTGGTAGAGTTGTAGGGCGCCGTGGTAGAGTTGTTTGGCGCCGTGGTAGGGTTGTTGGGCGCCGTGGTAGAGTTGTTGGGCGCCGTGGTAGAGTTGTAGGGCGCAGTGGTAGAGTTATAGGGCGTAGTGGTAGAGTTGTACGGCGCAGTGGTAGAGTTGTAGGGCGCAGTGGTAGAGTTGTTGGGCGCCGTGGTAGAGTGAAAGGGCGCAGTGGCTGAGTTGTTGGGCGCTGTGGTAGAGTTGTAGGGCGCAGTGGACGAGTTGTAGGGCGGCGTGTTGTAGGGCGCCGTGGTAGAGTTGTAGGGTGCAGTGGCTGAGTTGTTGAGCGCAGTGGTAGAGTTGTAGGGCGCAGTGGTAGAGTTGTAGGGCGGCGTGTTGTAGGGCGCCGTGGTAGAGTTGTAGGGCGCCGTGATAGAATTGTAGGGCGCCGTTGTAGAGTTGTAGGGCGCCGTGATAGAGTTGTTGGGCGCCGTGGTAGAGTTGTAGGGCGCCGTGGTAGAGTTGTTGGGCGCCGTGGTAGAGTGATAGGGCGCAGTGGCTGATTGTTGGGCGCAGTGGTAGAGTTGTAGTGCGCAGTGGTAGAGTTGTAGGGCGGCGTGTTGTAGGGCGCTGTGGTAGAGTTGTAGGGCGCCGTGATAGAGTTGTAGGGCGCCGTAGTAGAGTTGTAGGGCGCCGTGATAGAGTTGTTGGGCGCCGTGGTAGAGTTGTAGGGCGCCGTGGTAGAGTTGTAGGGCGCAGTGGTAGAGTGGTAGGGCGCAGTGGTAGAGTTGTAGGGCGCAGATGTAGAGTTGTAGGGCGCCGTGGTAGAGTTGTTGGGCGCAGTGGTAGAGTTGTAGGGCGCAATGGTAGAGTTGTAGGGTGCAGTGGTAGAGTGGTAGGGCGCAATGGTAGAGTGATAGGGCGCAGTGGTAGAGTGATAGGGCGCAGTGGTATAGTGGTATGGCGCAGTGGCAGAGTGGTAGGGCGCAGTGGTAGAGTAGTAGGGCGCAGTGGTAGAGTAGTAGAGCGCAGTGGTAGAGTGGTAGGGCGCAGTGGTAGAGTTGTAGGTCGCAGTGGCATAGTAGTAGGGCGCAGTGGTAGAGTGGTAGGGCGCAGTGGTAGAGTAGTAGGGCGCAGTGGTAGAGTAGTAGGGCGCCGTGGTAGAGTAGTAGGGCGCAGTGGTAGAGTAGTAGGGCGCAGTGGTAGAGTAGTAGGGCGCAGTGGTAGAGTGGTAGGGCGCCGTGGCAGAGTGGTAGGGCGCAGTGGTAGAGTAGTAGGGCGTAGTGGTAGAGTGGTATGACGCAGTGGTAGAGTAGTAAGGCGCAGTGGTAGGGGGTAGGGCGCAGTTGTAGAGTAGTAGGGCGCAGTGGTAGAGTAGTAGGGCGCAGTGGCAGAGTGGTAGGGCGCAGTGGTAGAGTGGTAGGGCGCAGTGGTAGAGTAGTAGGGCGCAGTGGTAGAATGGTAGGGCGCAGTGGTAGTGTTGTAGTGCGCAGTGGTAGAGTGGTAGGGCGCAGTAGTAAAGTAGTGGGCGCAGTGGTAGAGTAGTAGGGCGCAGTGGCAGAGTGGTAGGGCGCAGTGGTAGAGTGGTAGGGCGCAGTGGCATAGTAGTAGGGCTCAGTGGCAGAGTGGTAGGGCGCAGTGGTAGAGTGGTAGTGCGCAGTCGCAGAGTAGTAGGGCGCAGTGGTAGAGTGGTAGGGCGCAGTGGTAGAGTAGTAGAGCGCAGTGGTAGAGTGGTAGGGCGCAGTGGTAGAGTGGTAGGTCGCAGTGGCATAGTAGTAGGGCGCAGTGGCAAAGTTGTAGGGCGCAGTGGTAGAGTGGTAGGGCGCAGTGGTATAGTAGTAGGGTGCAGTGGTATAGAGTGGTAGGGCGCAGTGGTATAGTAGTAGGGCGCAGTGGTATAGTAGTAGGGCGCAGTGGCAGAGTAGTAGGGCGCAGTGGTAGAGTAGTAGGGCGCAGTGGTAGGGTGGTAGGGCGCAGTGGCAGAGTGGTAGGGCGCAGTGGTAGAGTGGTAGGGCGCAGTGGTAGAGATGTAGGGCGCAGTGGTAGAGTTGTTGGGCGCAGTGTAGAGTTGTAGGGCGTAGTGGTAGAGTTGTTGGGCGCAGTGGTAGAGTGTTGGGCGCAGTTGTAGAGTTGTAGGGTGCAGTGGTAGAGTTGTAGGGCGCAGTGGTTGTTGGGCGCAGTTGTTGGGCGCAGTGGTTGAGTTGTTGGGCGCAGTCGTAGAGTTGTAGGGCGCGTGTTATAGTTGTAGGGCGCCGTGGTAGAGTTGTAGGGCGCAGTGGTTGGGTTGTTGGGCGCCGTGGTAGAGTTGTTGGGCGCCGTGGTAGAGTTGTAGGGCGTAGTGGTAGAGATGTAGGGCGCAGTGGTAGAGTGGTGCAGTGGTAGATATGGGCGCAGTGGTAGAGTTGTTGGGCGCCGTGGTAGAGTTGTAGGGCGTAGTGATAGAGTTGTTGGGCGCAGTGGTAGAGTTGTTGGGCGCAGTGGTAGAGTTGTAGGGCGCAGTCATAGAGTTGTAGGGCGCCGTGTTAGAGATGTAGGGCGCCGTGGTAGAGTTGTTGGGCGCCGTGGTAGAGTTGTAGGGCGTAGTGGTAGAGTTGTTGGGCGCAGTGGTTGTGGGGCGCAGTGGGTTGCGCAGTGGTAGTGGTGGTAGGTTGGTGTTGGGCGCACCCGTTAGTAGGGCGCCGTGGTAGAGGTAGAGTGGTAGAGTTGGGCGCCGTGTGTAGTTGTAGGGCGAGTTTGTAGGTTGGGCGCGTAGAGTAGAGTTGTAGGGCGGAGTTGAGGGCGGTGTGTTGTAGGGCGCCGTGGTAGAGTTGTCGGGCGCCGTGAGGGCGCAGTGGTAGGGCGCCGTGGTGGAGTTGTAGGGCGCCGTGGTAGAGTGGTGTAGAGTTGTAGGGCGCAGTGGTAGAGTGGTAGAGTGGTAGGGCGCAGTGGTAGGGCGCAGTGGTAGAGTTGTTGGGCGCCGTGGTAGAGGGCGTAGTGATAGGGCGCAGTGGTGGGCGCAGTGGTAGTTGTAGGGCGCATAGAGTTGTAGGGGCGCGTGTAGAGTTAGAGGTCGCCGTGGTAGAGTTTGGGCGCCGTGGTAGAGTTGTAGGGCTAGTGGTAGAGTTGTTGGGCGCAGTGGTAGAGTTGTTGGGCGCAGTGGTAGGGTTGTAGGGTGCAGTGGTAGAGTTGTAGGGCGCAGTGGTTAGTTGTTGGCACAGTGGTCGAGTTGTAGGGCGCAGTGGTAGAGTTGTGGGCGCCGTCGTAGAGTTGTAGGGCCGTGGTAGAGTTGTAGGGCGCAGTTGTTGGGTTTGTAGGCGCCGTGGTAGAGTTGTAGGGCGCCGTGGTAGAGTTGTAGGGCGCCGTGTTGTAGGGCGCAGTGGTAGAGTTGTTGGGCGCAGTGGTAGAGTTGTAGGGCGCAGTGGTAGAGTTGTAGGGCGCCGTGGTAGAGTTGTAGGGCGCCGTGTTGTAGGGCGCCGTGGTAGAGTTGTAGGGCGCAGTGGTAGAGGTGTAGGGCGCCGTGGTAGAGTTGTAGGGCGCAGTGGTAGAGTTGTTGGGCGCAGTGGTAGAGTTGTAGGGCGCAGTGTTGATCGTCCCTCTCTCGCCCTCAATCCTCATTTGCCCTCAACAAAGTTGATCGTCCCTCTCCCGCCCTCAACCACAACCCCACATGTGCATCTGATTTGTGATAAGCGGAATTTTACATTATCTGACTTCAATCGTGTACATTATATGTGAAATCACACGTCAGTCATGTACATTATATGTGAAATCACATGTCAGTCGTGTACATTATATGTGAAATCACATGTCAGTCGTGTACATTATATGTGTAAGCACATGTCAGTCATGTAAATTATTTGTGAAATCACACGTCAGCCATGTACATTATATATAAAATCACATGTCAGTTATGTACATTATATGCAAAATCATATGTCAGTGGTGTACATTATATTATATGTGAAATCACATGTCAGTTATGTACATTATATGCGAAATCACACCTCAGTCATGTAAATTATATATATAATCACATGTCAGTTATGTACATTATATGCGAAATCACAGGTCAGTCGTGTACATTATATGTGAAATCACATGTCAGTTATGTACATTATATGTGAAATCGAAATCACATGACAGTCGTGTACATTATATGCGAAATCACATGTCAGTTATGTACATTATATGTGAAATCACATGTCAGTCGTGTATATTATATGTGAAATCAGATGCCAGTCGTGTACATTATATGCGAAATCATACGTCAGTCGTGTACATTATATGTGTAAGCACATGTCAGTCGTGTACATTATATGTGAAATCACATGTCATTCGTGTACATTATATGTGAAATCACATGTCAGTCGTGTACATTATATGTGAAATCACATGTCAGTCGTGTACATTATATGTGTAAGCACATGTCAGTCGTGTACATTATATGTGAAATCACACCTCAGTTGTGTACATTATATGTGAAATCACATGTCAGTCGTGTATATTATATGTGAAATCATATGTCAGTGGTGTACATTAAATGTGAAATCAAATGTCAGTCGTGTACATTATATGTGAAATCATATGTTAGTCGTGTACATTATATGTGAAATCACATGTCAGTCGTGTACATTATATGTGAAATCACATGTCAGTCGTGTACATTATATGTGAACTCACATGTCAGTCGTGTACATTATATGTGAAATCACATGTCAGTCGTGTATATTATATGTGAAATCATATGTCAGTGGTGTACATTAAATGTGAAATCATATGTCAGTCGTGTACATTATATGTGAAATCATATGTCAGTCGTGTACATTATATGTGAAATCACATGTCAGTCGTGTACATTATATGTGAAATCACATGTCAGTCGTGTACATTATATTTGTAAGCACATGTCAGTCGTGTACATTATATGTGAAATCACATGTCAGTCGTGTACATTATATGTGTAAGCACATGTCAGTCGTGTACATTATATGTGAAATCACACCTCAGTCGTGTACATTATATGTGAAATCACATGTCAGTCGTGTATATTATATGTGAAATCATATGTCAGTCGTGTACATTATATGTGAACTCATATGTCAGTCGTGTACATTATATGTGAAATCACATGTCAGTCGTGTACATTATATGTGAAATCACATATCAGTCGTGTACATTATATGTGTAAGCACATGTCAGTCGTGTACATTATATGTGAAATCACACCTCAGTCGTGTACATTATATGTGAAATCACATGTCAGTCGTGTATATTATATGTGAAATCATATGTCAGTCGTGTACATTATATGTGAACTCATATGTCAGTCGTGTACATTATATGTGAAATCACATGTCAGTCGTGTACATTATATGTGAAATCACATATCAGTCGTGTACATTATATGTGTAAGCACATGTCAGTCGTGTACATTATATGTGAAATCACACCTCAGTCGTGTACATTATATGTGAAATCACATGTCAGTCGTGTATATTATATGTGAAATCATATGTCAGTCATGTACATTATATGTGAAATCACACGTCAGCCATGTACATTATTTGTGAAATCACACGTCAGTCATGTACATTATATGTGAAATCACACGTCAGTCGTGTCATTATATGTGAAATCACATGTCAGTCATGTACACTATGTGTGATTCACTCGTCAGTCATGTACATTATATGTGAAAGCACATGTCAGTCATGTACATTATATGTGAAATCACACATCAGTCGTGTACATTATATGTGAATCACATGTCAGTCGTGCACACTATGTGTGAATTCACACGTCAGTCATGTACATTTATATGGAAATCACATGTCATTCTTGTACATTATATGTGAAATCACATGTCAGTCATGTACATTATCTGTGAAATCACACATCAGTCATGTACATTATATGTGAACTCACATGTCAGTCATGTACATATATGTGAAATCACATGTCAGTCGTGTACATTATATGTGAAATCACACGTCAGTCATGTACATTATATGTGAAATCACATGTCAGTCGTGTACATTATATGTGAAATCACACATCAGTCATGTACATTATATGTGAACTCACATGTCAGTGATGTACATTATATGTGAAATCATATGTCAGTCGTGTACATTATATGTGAAATCACACATCAGTCATGTACATTATATGTGAACTCACATGTCAGTCATGTACATTATATGTGAAATCATATGTCAGTCGTGTACATTATATGTGAAATCACACGTCAGTCATGTACATTATATGTGAAATCACATGTCAGTCGTGTACATTATATGTGAAATCACACATCAGTCATGTACATTATATGTGAACTCACATGTCAGTGATGTACATTATATGTGAAATCATATGTCAGTCGTGTACATTATATGTGAAATCACACATCAGTCATGTACATTATATGTGAACTCACATGTCAGTCATGTACATTATATGTGAAATCATATGTCAGTCGTGTACATTATATGTGAAATCACACGTCAGTCATGTACATTATATGTGAAATCACACATCAGTCATGTATATTATATGTGAAATCACATGTCAGTCGTGTACATTATATGTGAACTCACACGTCAGTCGTGTACATTATATGTGAACTCACACGTCAGTCGTGTACATTATATGTGAAATCATATGTCAGTCGTGTACATTATATGTGAATTCACACGTCAGTCGTGTACATTATATGTGAAATCATATGTCAGTCGTGTTCATTATATGTGAAATCACACGTCAGTCATGTACATAATATGTAAAATCACATGTCAGTCGTGTACATTATATGTGAAATCACACGTCAGTCGTGTACATTATATATGTCATCTCATGTCAGCCATGTACATTATATGTGAAATCACACATCAGTCATGTACATTATATGTGAAATCACACGTCAGTCATGTATATTATATGTGAAATCACATGTCAGTCGTGTACATTATATGTGAACTCACACGTCAGTCGTGTACATTATATGTGAACTCACACGTCAGTCGTGTACATTATATGTGAAATCATATGTCAGTCGTGTACATTATATGTGAATTCACACGTCAGTCGTGTACATTATATGTGAAATCATATGTCAGTCGTGTTCATTATATGTGAAATCACACGTCAGTCATGTACATTATATGTGAAATCACACATCAGTCGTGTACATTATATGTGAATTCACACGTCAGTCATGTACATTATATGTGAAATCACACATCAGTCATGTACATTATATGTGAAATCACATGTCAGTCGTGTACATTATATGTGAAATCACATGTCAGTCATGTATATTATATGTGAAATCACATGTCAGTCTTGTACATTATATGTGAACTCACATGTCAGTCATGTACATTATATGTGAAATCATATGTCAGTCGTGTACATTATATGTGAAATCACACGTCAGTCATGTACATTATATGTGAAATCACATGTCAGTCGTATACATTATATGTGAAATCACACATCAGTCATGTACATTATATGTGAACTCACATGTCAGTCATGTACATTATATGTGAAATCACATGTCAGTCGTGTACATTATATGTGAAATCATACGTCAGTCGTGTACATTATATATGTCATCTCATGTCAGCCATGTACATTATATGTGAAATCACACGTCAGTCATGTACATTATATGTGAAATCACACGTCAGTCATGTATATTATATGTGAAATCACATGTCAGTCGTGTACATTATATGTGAAATCACACATCAGTCATGTACATTATATGTGAACTCACATGTCAGTGATGTACATTATATGTGAAATCATATGTCAGTCGTGTACATTATATGTGAAATCACACATCAGTCATGTACATTATATGTGAACTCACATGTCAGTCATGTACATTATATGTGAAATCATATGTCAGTCGTGTACATTATATGTGAAATCACACGTCAGTCATGTACATTATATGTGAAATCACATGTCAGTCGTGTACATTATATGTGAAATCACACATCAGTCATGTACATTATATGTGAACTCACATGTCAGTCATGTACATTATATGTGAAATCACATGTCAGTCGTGTACATTATATGTGAAATCACACATCAGTCGTGTACATTATATATGTCATCTCATGTCAGCCATGTACATTATATGTGAAATCACACGTCAGTCATGTACATTATATGTGAAATCACACGTCAGTCGTGTACATTATATGTGAACTCGCACGTCAGTCGTGTACATTATATGTGAACTCACACGTCAGTCGTGTACATTATATGTGAAATCACATGTCAGTCGTGTACATTATATGTGAAATCATATGTCAGTCGTGTTCATTATATGTGAAATCACACGTCAGTCATGTACATAATATGTAAAATCACATGTCAGTCGTGTACATTATATGTGAAATCACACGTCAGTCGTGTACATTATATATGTCATCTCATGTCAGCCATGTACATTATATGTGAAATCACACGTCAGTCATGTACATTATATGTGAAATCACACGTCAGTCATGTATATTATATGTGAAATCACATGTCAGTCGTGTACATTATATGTGAACTCACACGTCAGTCGTGTACATTATATGTGAACTCACACGTCAGTCGTGTACATTATATGTGAAATCATATGTCAGTCGTGTACATTATATGTGAATTCACACGTCAGTCGTGTACATTATATGTGAAATCATATGTCAGTCGTGTTCATTATATGTGAAATCACACGTCAGTCATGTACATTATATGTGAAATCACACATCAGTCGTGTACATTATATGTGAATTCACACGTCAGTCATGTACATTATATGTGAAATCACACATCAGTCATGTACATTATATGTGAAATCACATGTCAGTCGTGTACATTGTATGTGAAATCACATGTCAGTCATGTATATTATATGTGAAATCACATGTCAGTCTTGTACATTATATGTGAACTCACATGTCAGTCATGTACATTATATGTGAAATCATATGTCAGTCGTGTACATTATATGTGAATTCACACGTCAGTCATGTACATTATATGTGAAATCACATGTCAGTCGTGTACATTATATGTGAAATCACACATCAGTCATGTACATTATATGTGAACTCACATGTCAGTCATGTACATTATATGTGAAATCACATGTCAGTCGTGTACATTATATGTGAAATCATACGTCAGTCGTGTACATTATATATGTCATCTCATGTCAGCCATGTACATTATATGTGAAATCACACGTCAGTCATGTACATTATATGTGAAATCACACGTCAGTCATGTATATTATATGTGAAATCACATGTCAGTCGTGTACATTATATGTGAAATCACACATCAGTCATGTACATTATATGTGAAATCACATGTCAGTCGTGTATATTATATGTGAAATCACACATCAGTCATGTACATTATATGTGAACTCACATGTCAGTGATGTACATTATATGTGAAATCATATGTCAGTCGTGTACATTATATGTGAAATCATTCATCAGTCATGTACATTATATGTGAACTCACATGTCAGTCATGTACATTATATGTGAAATCATATGTCAGTCGTGTACATTATATGTGAAATCACACGTCAGTCATGTACATTATATGTGAAATCACATGTCAGTCGTGTACATTATATGTGAAATCACACATCAGTCATGTACATTATATGTGAACTCACATGTCAGTCATGTACATTATATGTGAAATCACATGTCAGTCGTGTACATTATATGTGAAATCACACATCAGTCGTGTACATTATATATGTCATCTCATGTCAGCCATGTACATTATATGTGAAATCACACGTCAGTCATGTACATTATATGTGAAATCACACGTCAGTCATGTATATTATATGTGAAATCACATGTCAGTCGTGTACATTATATGTGAACTCGCACGTCAGTCGTGTACATTATATGTGAACTCACACGTCAGTCGTGTACATTATATGTGAAATCACATGTCAGTCGTGTACATTATATGTGAACTCACACGTCAGTCGTGTACATTATATGTGAAATCACATGTCATTCGTGTACATTATATGTGAATTAACACGTCAGTCGTGTACATTATATGTGAACTCATATGTCAGTCGTGTTCATTATATGTGAAATCACACGTCAGTCATGTACATTATATGTGAAATCACACATCAGTCGTGTACATTATATGTGAAATCACACGTCAGTCATGTACATTATATGTGAAATCACACGTCAGTCGTGTACATTATATGTATTATATGTACACTACATCCGTTGAATAATATATTTACTTTTGATATCAAATCCTTTCAAAGCAGTATGTAACGTCATTCTGTTTGTGTAGTATTTCAGTGGTCATTATGTAGCGTCATTCTGTTTGTGTAGTATTTCAGTGGTCAGTATTTAACTTCATTCTGTTTGTGTAGTATTTCAGTGGTCAGTATGTAACCTCATTCTGTTTGTGTAGTATTTCAGTGGTCAGTATATAACGTCATTCTGTTTGTGTAGTATTTCAGTGGTCAGTATGTAACTTCATTCTGTGTGTGTAGTATGTCAGTGGTCAGTATGTAACCTCATTCTGTTTGTGTAGTATTTCAGTGGTCAGTATATAAACGCCATTCTGTTGGTGTAGTATTTCAGTGGTCAGTATGTAACGTCATTCTGTTTGTGTAGTATTTCAGTGGTCAGTATGTAACGTCATTCTGCTTGTGTAGTATTTCAGTGGTCAGTATGTAACGTCATTCTGTT
>CM026403.1:35512948-35536926 GCA_014843695.1 Archivesica marissinica
GATTGGTATGGAGGGGAGGAGCATATGTGTTACATGTGATTGGTATGGAGGGAGGAGCATATGTGTTACATGTGATTGGTATGGAGGGGAGGAGCATATGTGTTACATGTGATTGGCATGGAGGGGAGGAGCATATGTGTTACATGTGATTGGTATGGAGGGGAGGAGCATATGTGTTACATGTGATTGGTATGGAGGGGAGGAGCATATGTGTTACATGTGATTGGTATGGAGGGGAGGAGCATATGTGTTACATGTGATTGACATGGAGGGGAGGAGCATATGTGTTACATGTGATTGGTATGGAGGGGGTGAGCATATGTGTTACATGTGATTGGTATGGATGGGAGGAGCATATGTGTTACATGTGATTGGTATGGAGGGGAGGAGCATATGTGTTACATGTGATTGGTATGGAGGGGAGGAGCATATGTGTTACATGTGATTGGTATGGATGGGAGGAGCATATGTGTTACATGTGATTGGTATGGAGGGGAGGAGCATATGTGTTACATGTGATTGGTATGGAGGGGAGGAGCATATGTGTTACATGTGATTGGTATGGATGGGAGGAGCATATGTGTTACATGTGATTGGTATGGAGGGGGTGAGCATATGTGTTACATGTGATACGCATGGAGGGGAGGAGCATATGTGTTACATGTGATTGGTATGGAGGGAGGAGCATATGTGTTACATGTGGTTGGTATGGAGGGGGTGAGCATATGTGTTACATGTGATTGGTATGGAGGGGAGGAGCATATGTGTTACATGTGGTTGACATGGAGGGGAGGAACATATGTGTTACATGTGATTGGTATGGAGGGGTGAGCATATGTGTTACATGTGGTTGACATGGAGGGGAGGAGCATATGTGTTACATGTGATTGGTATGGAGGGGAGGAGCATATGTGTTACATATGATTGACATGGAGGGGGTGAGCATATGTGTTACATGTGATTGGTATGGAGGGGTGAGCATATGTGTTACATGTGGTTGGTATGGAGGGGAGGAGCATATGTGTTACATGTGATTGGTATGGAGGGGGAGGAGCATATGTGTTACATGTGATTGGCATGGAGGGGTGAGCATATGTGTTACATGTGATTGGTATGGAGGGGAGGAGCATATGTGTTACATGTGATTGGTATGGAGGGGAGGAGCATATGTGTTACATGTGATTGACATGTTTGGGAGGAGCATATGTGTTACATGTGATTGGCATGGAGGGGAGGAGCATATGTGTTACATGTGATTGGTATGGAGGGGTGAGCATATGTGTTACATGTGATTGGTATGGAGGGGAGGAGCATATGTGTTACATGTGATTGGTATGGAGGGGAGGAGCATATGTGTTACATGTGATTGGTATGGAGGGGAGGAGCATATGTGTTACATGTGATTGGTATGGAGGGGAGGAGCATATGTGTTACATGTGATTGGTATGGAGGGGAGGAGCATATGTGTTACATGTGATTGGTATGGAGGGGAGGAGCATATGTGTTACATGTGATTGACATGGAGGGAGGAGCATATGTGTTACATGTGATTGGTATGGAGGGGAGGAGCATATGTGTTACATGTGATTGGTATGGAGGGGAGGAGCATATGTGTTACATGTGATTGACATGGAGGGGAGGAGCATATGTGTTACATGTGATTGGCATGGAGGGGAGGAGCATATGTGTTACATGTGATTGGTATGGAGGGGTGAGCATATGTGTTACATGTGATTGGTATGGAGGGGAGGAGCATATGTGTTACATGTGATTGGTATGGAGGGGAGGAGCATATGTGTTACATGTGATTGGTATGGAGGGGAGGAGCATATGTGTTACATGTGATTGGTATGGAGGGGAGGAGCATATGTGTTACATGTGATTGGTATGGAGGGGAGGAGCATATGTGTTACATGTGATTGGCATGGAGGGGAGGAGCATATGTGTTACATGTGATTGGTATGGAGGGGAGGAGCATATGTGTTACATGTGATTGGCATGGAGGGGAGGAGCATATGTGTTACATGTGATTGACATGTTTGGGAGGAGCATATGTGTTACATGTGATTGGTATGGAGGGGAGGAGCATATGTGTTACATGTGATTGGTATGGAGGGGAGGAGCATATGTGTTACATGTGATTGACATGGAGGGGAGGAGCATATGTGTTACATGTGATTGACATGGAGGGGAGGAACATATGTGTTACATGTGATTGACATGGATGGGAGGAGCATATGTGTTACATGTGATTGGTATGGAGGGGGTGAGCATATGTGTTACATGTGATTGGTATGGATGGGAGGAGCATATGTGTTACATGTGATTGGTATGGATGGGAGGAGCATATGTGTTACATGTGATTGGTATGGAGGGGAGGAGCATATATGTTACATGTGATTGGTATGGATGGGAGGAGCATATATGTTACATGTGATTGGTATGGAGGGGAGGAGCATATGTGTTACATGTGATTGGTATGGAGGTGAGGAGCATATGTGTTACATGTGATTGGTATGGAGGGGGTGAGCATATGTGTTACATGTGATTGGTATGGAGGGGAGGAGCATATGTGTTACATGTGATTGGTATGGAGGGGAGGAGCATATGTGTTACATGTGATTGGTATGGAGGGGAGGAGCATATGTGTTACATGTGGTTGGCATGGAGGGGAGGAGCATATGTGTTACATGTGATTGGTATGGAGGGGAGGAGCATATGTGTTACATGTGTTGGTATGGAGGGGAGGAGCATATGTGTTACATGTGATTGGTATGGAGGGGAGGAGCATATGTGTTACATGTGATTGGTATGGAGGGGGTGAGCATATGTGTTACATGTGATTGGTATGGAGGGGAGGAGCATATGTTTACATGTGATGGTATGAGGGGTGCATATGTGTTACATGTGATGGTATGGAGGGGAGGAGCATATGTGTTACATGTGATTGGTATGGAGGGGGTGAGCATATGTGTTACATGTGATTGGTATGGAGGGGAGGAGCATATGTGTTACATGTGATTGGTATGGAGGGGTGAGCATATGTGTTACATGTGATTGGTATGGAGGGGAGGAGCATATGTGTTACATGTGATTGGTATGGAGGGGAGGAGCATATGTGTTACATGTGATTGGCATGGAGGGGAGGAGCATATGTGTTACATGTGATTGGTATGGAGGGGAGGAGCATATGTGTTACATGTGATTGGTATGGAGGGGTGAGCATATGTGTTACATGTGATTGGTATGGAGGGGAGGAGCATATGTGTTACATGTGATTGGTATGGAGGGGAGGAGCATATGTGTTACATGTGATTGGTATGGAGGGGAGGAGCATATGTGTTACATGTGATTGACATGGAGGGGAGGAGCATATGTGTTACATGTGATTGGTATGGAGGGGAGGAGCATATGTGTTACATGTGATTGACATTAAGAGGAGTACATGTGCTGCCAATGATTGACATAAAGGGGAGGAGCATAGGTTATTTTACATGCTCAATTTATAGTACCTATGCACGAGACCTCAGTTTGTAGTCCCATCTGAAAGATGTAATATTATTAGGGTCAGACGATGTGTCGAACCTGCGACCCAGCGATTCGCAGTCAAGGTGCTAACTACATGTTTTATATCAATTATAAATGGTCCATGAAGATCCTATGACGTGCGTATTTAAAGATCTTACAGACTCGGAAATGATACTGTCGGTTAGATTAATTCTTGTGATGTTTCTTCAAAACGATTGACCACGCAGTTCGAGGAATTGGTTTCGGGTCGTTGTAGAAAAAGTAGTTTTTGCAAACAAGCTGGCCATGCTTTGATGATGTTTTACTGTAGAACCAAAGACTGTTTGCATTTCTTATTGTGATTGTGGTGCATCTGTGGCATTTGTGTTCATTTGAAGAAGACCTTGTGAATTTCTTTCAGTACTACTTGCTCCAGCACATTGATGAGTAAACAGTCCTATATATATATGACAGCTATGATCCCTACTCGCTCATATGGTTCGCCGGCGGCGAGGGTAAATAAGCTCAATCATCGATCCCTACTCGTTCCATTTTGAACCGGTGTTTGTATACATTGGGAAATTGTAAAAAACGTGCATGGTGATGCGATAACTATTAGTATCTAATGCCAGAAGCCCAGGAGTTAACATAACTGCATTCGTTATAAGTGCATTTTTGTTTGGAACTGAAAATTTGACTGTGACAGCTCATCAATTTTCAATAGCACGAAGAAGAAAATACAGCGGCGTGCATCCTGTGAGCCGTCTATAAATAACTTACTGTGAGTGAATCCTGCTCAGTGGAGCTAGAAACTAAGTGTTGCACATATATTCATCGTCCAGAATAATTCACAACGAGAGAATCATGCTCAGGGGATCTAGAAACTAAGTGTTGCACATATATCTAGAAACTAAGTGTTGCACATATATTCTCGTCCAGAATAATTCGCAACGAGAGAATCATGCTCAGGGGATCTAGAAACTAAGTGTTGTACATATACTTAATTAATTAAGGTACACTGTATATTGTTTAAAGGAAATAATCAGATCACGATTTTGAAATTGTTGAAATGTTGAAAACGTGAAGTTGGAATCGTGAAATCGTGTACATGTAGTTCAAATCGTGAAGTCGTACAGTTCAAATCGTGAAGTCGTACAGTTCAAATCGTGAATTCGTGATGTTGAAATCGTGCAGTTCAAATCGTGAATTCGTGAAATAATGAAATAACGAATGTTTTTACCACTAGTTTTTCGTATCTATGTTAACTTCATCAACTGGTATACACGTCATCGATCACAGTTACGTATAATGATCTCAACTAAATAGGATTCCTATTCGGGGGTTGTTGATATTTAATTGTATCACACTACATAGACATGTCATGCAAGCATCTTGGACATTAGTGTCAGTCGCATAATTAATAGGCTGGATTTTTAAAAAAACTTGATTTATTTTACTACGTTTGTGATGCAAGTTTTAACAACTTACATGTATATTAGTCACTCTCGTTGGCGCGGATGAAAGCATTTATGTGGTCATTCGTGTGGGAGGAAACCGGAGTACCCGGAGAAAACACACCATACTTCCCCGGTTCGAGGATCGGGTTGTATTGGTGAGAAGCGAGCGCATTAACCACTGCGCTAATCGGAGAGCCAAAACAGTTTGATAGCTATAGGTCATATTGCGAAGTTTCAGCTATTATTGGTGGAAGAAGACCCTTGGTGCCAGGACGAACAGTAGTTCAGGCGCGGGCTGGTACCCGGGTAAAACCAGTCACCTTCCGCATGCATGCCAACTGGATTGCTTCTTCACATGAAAAGATCGACACCCGCGCCATTTTTTCGCGCCATTTTTTCCCCGCGCCTTTTTTCCCCGCGCCATTTTTTTCTCTCGCGCCAACGTGGGACCGCGTCCTGGAAGTCTGCGAGTGCGTTGGAAACAGTCGCAGACCGATGTAATGGACTCGGGAGGGTCCGTAGATGTCAAATATGGTCTTATCTCGATCGGCACCGCGTCCTGGAAGTCTGCGAGTGCGTTGGAAACAGTCATAGATCGATGAAATGGACTCGGGAGGGTCCGTAGATGTCAAAACTGGTCTTATCTCGATCGGCACCGCGTCCTGGTATGTACGCTAGTGACAAACTATAGTTTATAGACTCACGTGTTGCTACGATGATGAAAACACCGAAGTTTCGATATAATATTGATTAGGAGGAGTTGTTCATTGGTTCTTGTCTCATTATCGCTCCTACATGCTTCAAATGCACCCATCATGCCGACAAATAAGCTCATCACGTACACTGTATATGTGTACTATTGCACCAAGATCACTACTAATCCACCATTCCGGACACATTGTACCCTGAGGAGTAGATACGCTTTAATGAGGAGTTGAAAAGAGTAAGCGAGGAGTCAAAACGAGGACAATAAACATGTGTATAGTAACTATAGAGGTGTCGTTACGTATAAATATGTACACACGTATATAGCATATATCGCAACTGTACATGTCGAGGAATGAGGAGTGAGGAGGAGTGCTTTACTCACTCTGCGCGCTACTTTCGTTTTCAGACGATTACTGTGATTTGGGGTTGTCTCCTTGTGTACATGTATGACATTACTGCTTATATACTTTGCTTATATCGCGCGACTTTGAAGATTTGAAGAACGCTATATATAAAGTAAAGCACTCCTCCTCACGATGAAACGATTCATGCGGAAAGACAATATGCTTCGCCATAAACGAACGCTTCATATCGATGAGAATGAATACGAGAAGGATGTATTGGGTACGATCGATGATGTGGATATGTCAAACTCCGATGACGCGAGTGGCGAAGATTCCAGTAATGACGAAGATTCCAGCGAAGAGGAGGATTCTGATGTTATCGATCCGTGGTACTGTATCGTAGACAGAGTTTTTGATCAGTGCCAATCGGAATTTGAGGAGAAGGTGAAAGATTACATGCGGACACAGGGAGATACGGAGAACGTTGCTAGACGCACGGTATTCCGGAATATGAGATCCAAGTACAGGAAGAAATTGGTGGAAGATTTCATGTTAAAAGTGGAATGGATGCATGGTCTCCTACGCGATCCAGTTTATACTGCGATTAAGAAGACTGCAGCGGATCTAAAGATGATCGATGGCTACGATAAAGAGGAGGCGTGGAAATATGCCACTAATCAGAGAAAGTACTTGTTCGAAACCGTTCTGAAACGATTCGAACTTCCGGAAATAACCGCGAGCGGATGTAAAGATACGGACACTGGCATGAATTCTGATCATACACAGGCAGGAGCAGGAGCAGGCATAGAGATCGATACTAGATTAACGCCGATGCAGCAGGCAGGAAGGTGGGCAGAGAGCGAAATGGAGAGGAAGAAAAACCGCCCGAAAATTGTAATCATCGGTCGCAAATTCAATAACTATTAAAAGATTAACAAACTATTCACAAGTTGTGCTACATGCTAGGATTTACAACATTGACCGGAACTACCTGTATTTTGGTGTGTCTTTAATAATAATAATTTATGAACGATTAAAGCAAATTTAACAATATATCAACATGTGTTATCGTCTATAAACTGTATGGGAGGTGTTGAGTTTGAGCGGGCGATACGTGTGTACATATTTATACGCAACGCCACCTCTATAGTTACTATACACATGTTTATTGTCCTCGTGTTGACTCCTCGCTTACTCTTTTCAACTCCTCATTAAAGCGTATCTACTCCTCAGGGTATATTGTGTCCTGCATGGTGGATTACTAGTGGTCTTGGTGCAATAGTACACATATACAGTGTACGTGATGAGCTTATTTGTCGGCATGATGGGTGCATTTGAAGTATGTAGGAGCGATAATGAGACAAGAAGCAATGAACAACTCTAGAATAACTAGAATTACTAGAGTTGTTATATACACTGCTGTCAAATGAAGATACATTCTGTTCTATTCAAATATGATCAAAGAAAATTGGAACAAAGCTGAACTCTTCAATGACATATTTAAAATTGTAATTTAAGAAAGTCATACTATTATGTACAATCGGAAAATCTAAATGAAACTTTATAATTATAAAGAGTTTATATGTATTGATTGATATATTGATTTAGGGTTTACGACACAGCGACACCTATTGGTTATATAGCGCCGAATAGGAAGAACGATTTAGGGTTTACGACACAGCGACACCTATTGGTTATATAGCGCCGAATAGGAAGAACGATTTAGGGTTTACGACACAGCGACACCTAGTGGTTATATAGCGCCGAATAGGAAGAACGATTTAGGGTTTACGACACAGCGACACCTATTGGTTATATAGCGCCGAATAGGAAGAACGATTTAGGGTTTACGACACAGCGACATCTATTGGTTATATAGCGCCGAATAGGAAGAACGATTTAGGGTTTACGACACAGCGACACCTAGTGGTTATATAGCGCCGAATAGGAAGAATGATTTAGGGTTTACGACACAGCGACACCTAGTGGTTATATAGCGCCGAATAGGAAGAATGATTTAGGGTTTACGAGGGTAGGAAGAGTTTGGGTTTACGACACAGCGACACCTAGTGGTTATATAGCGCCGAATAGGAAGAACGATTTAGGGTTACGACACAGCGACACCTAGTGGTTATATAGCGCCGAATAGGAAGAACGATTTAGGGTTTACGACACAGCGACACCTAGTGGTTATATAGCGCCGAATAGGAAGAATGATTTAGGGTTTACGACACAGCGACACCTAGTGGTTATATAGCGCCGAATAGGAAGAACGATTTAGGGTTTACGACACAGCGACACCTAGTGGTTATATAGCGCCGAATAGGAAGAATGATTTAGGGTTTACGACACAGCGACACCTAGTGGTTATATAGCGCCGAATATGAAGAATGATTTAGGGTTTACGACACAGCGACACCTAGTGGTTATATAGCGCCGAATAGGAAGAACGATTTAGGGTTTACGACACAGCGACACCTAGTGGTTATATAGCGCCGAATAGGAACAACGATTATTCAAGGTATTATTAGTATTATGGATGGCGACACATTTTGGATTCGAACTTGTCACTGTAGGTTCCTGTTGTCTGTCGAATGCGTTAAAGAGAATGAGCATAGTTCTGATAAATATACGCGTAGTTATTAGAAAATATTAACTATAGTTAGCAAAGTTTTGTATGAAACATCCTGTGTTTCGGGTCTATCTAAACTATAAAATGGTTACAAAAATAGTTCCAGTACTAAAGAAGACAGCGCAAGTTTTCCATGTTAGCGCGAATACAGTTTAGAAACAATGTTTACATTATCGCTATATAGTATCTATTCTACCTGGATAAAATCAAGTTATGATCTGTTATTAGAGTTTAGGCATTTAACAATCTAAAGGTCACCTAAATCGATCATTAACTTAATAGAGGGTATTTTTATTCTTAATTCAGCCGTCTCATCCACGGATAAGTAGTATTTAAAATATAGTTCACATACAATAACAGAGTTGTGACAGTTAATGAGATATAACAAACCTCTGACATTATTTAAAGTATAAATTGACCTTTTAAACGTCTCGAGGAAGGAACAATATTAAAATACCTTAGATTTAAGATTTATTGATAACGGCGTAGTACTTTGTGTAACATTTACCTTAGACCCAGTCCGTAACACCTATCTGTGGGTTTAATATTAGAAATGACTACAAACAAATAAAATACAAAATAAATTTCACAAATATGACATGTATGCAAAAGGAAATAGGTGTATCACGTGTTGGTCACGTGGTATACAATGGAGGTGTATCAGAGCTTGTTTAAACCGGATGTCGTCTACAACTTAAACCACGTTGGAAGTGATATTGAGAGTTTAATACGTTATCGTCGTCTGCTATTTAAACTTTAATGAGATAAAGAAGGTGCGAGCAAGCGTAACGTAATAAAGAGGTAAGAAGGGGAGGTCGGGCGTGACGTAGTATCATTTAGCTGCCCGGCTGCCCCGCTGCCCTACCACATTTGTTTTGTACTGTCGTGAGTATACTACTTTTGAAGTCAACGTCCGTGAGACTTTGATACAACAGACCATACATGCGATGATTGAAGGCGAGTTTCTGTTGAATGATTAATACGACCATTTCGTCTTAAATTGTAAAAATTCTTTGTGGGAATTTTTAATTTTCTGGATTTCCACTTTTGGCTGTAATGTAAAATGACGTGACTTCAAATCACATTTCCCCCGTGAAACACAATGCTATGCGTCGTGACGTCAGCAGGTTACATTACGGCCTCCCAAGTCTGATCCTAATAAAATAAACAGTCTTTCAGATGGGACTTTAAACCGAGGTATCGTGTCGGTGCTTTACACCGTGCACGTAAAAGAACCAGAGGAGACTCTGGAATGGGTCTCTGTCTGTATCATTGCACGGGTCAGTGGTCCAGTGGTTGACACGTTGAATTGCGAAACCTTTGACTGATAAAGTCCGATTTATCCCGAATTGTATATTGGTCATTTTAGTTGGATTCTTTTAATTTTATCCTTGTTTTCAAACCAGATGTTGCGGTAGGATAAATGTAATTTTATAAAAAAATATACATTGATATGCTGTAGGATATCTGTTGAGATTGAATAATTTATTGATAATAAGATGAGAACACGGATGAAAATGGATAGCAGGTGGTACAAAGGAAACAACGATAAAATCAGAGGAAATCAATTAAGAGGACCAATCTACTTTTAGGAATATTTTTTAACTTTATTTATATTACAACGATTGCGAAGCAAGTTTTAACAACTTATATTAATCACTCTCGTTGGCGCGGATGAAAGCGTATATGTGGTCATTCGTGTGGGAGGAAACCGAAGTACTCGGAAAAAAGTTTATTTAACTTCGCTACCGGTTGCCCATTTGAGCGACGAGTAGTTTACCTAACAACACCTGTCCTGGGCAGGTTCCAGCGGTTAACCAGTACTTTGTGCACCAACCTCCGTAAAGAACTGCCAACTGTTTCATATAAAGAGACACGGTCTGAGCGGGACTTGAACCCGTGACAATCAGTGATAAATATGTTACAGTGGTATACAAGTCAGCGATCTGCATCTATTGCATGGACATCACTTTGCGATGTCCCAATTGTTGATTAATCTCGTATTCAGTACTGGGCTTTATGCAATGTCTACAGCTTGCCTAAGTACATTCCCACAGTTTTCGGATCGAATTGTAAACAGAGTATGTCCATCAATTGTCAGCAGAAACACCGCCCTCGTGGTCGAGTGGTTAAGGTCGCTGACTTGTATACCACTGTAACCTATCATCTCTGATGGTCACGGGATCGAGCCCCGCTCAGACCGTATCTCATTTATATGAAAAAGTTGGCAGTTTCTTACGGAGGTTGGTGCACCAAGTACTGGTTAACCACTGGAGCCTGCCCAGGAAAGGTGTTGTTAGGTAAACTGCCCGTCGCTCAAATGGGAAACCGGTAGCGACGTTAAATAAGCTTAAAGAAAAAAAAGAAACACAGATCGGAGAAAACACACCTGACCACCGTATTTAGGAATATTCAGAGACTGTAACCGACTAATATTTCTCACTATAACTGTTCCTAACGAGCACATTGAAAAACGCTTACAAATGACGATGGGTGGGGTAATGTAAAATTGATGTTATGCAATTTCTTGTATGGACTTCAAGCACGTGTGGAACAAGCTGCTACTATGGTAACATAGAAAGAATGAACATGTAAGAACATAAATATGCTTAGACCTTTATTTTCAGCTGGAAGTAGTTTTAACGTATACATTTTTATTTCAATACACCATTTTATTTAAAATAAATAACTATGTTTATTGCACTATAACAATAAAGTTTGAATAAACATATTAAATGGTTGCAATAGTGAAAGATTAGTGTACTGTGCACTTGATATGAACCATCGAGCTTGACAGAGCGGCTTACAGTTTCGTTTGTTGCTATATAACTTCTAGTAAAATAACTGTTCTTGCAGTTGCGTTTTATCATATTATGAACTGTTACAGATTTATTGAGCGTTGGTGTTTATCACGTTGTGTTGTTCTTACGGTGTGTTATTTATTGCTCCTCGCCGTCAGCCTCCTCCTCGTCGAACTCGCCTTCCTCCTCAGCCGTGGCGTCCTGGTACTGCTGGTATTCAGAAACCAAGTCGTTCATGTTCGACTCCGCCTCTGTGAATTCCATCTCGTCCATACCCTCGCCGGTGTACCAATGCAGGAAAGCCTTACGCCGGAACATAGCGGTGAACTGCTCGGAGATACGCTTGAAGAGTTCCTGGATGGCGGTGCTGTTACCGATGAAGGTGGCGGACATCTTGAGACCACGTGGTGGGATGTCGCACACGGCTGTCTTGACGTTGTTGGGGATCCATTCAACGAAGTAGCTGCTGTTCTTGTTCTGGACGTTCAGTAGCTGTTCATCGACCTCCTTCATGGACATACGTCCACGGAACATGGTGGCAACAGTGAGGTATCTGCCGTGACGAGGATCACAGGCAGCCATCATATTCTTGGCATCGAACATCTGCTGGGTGAGTTCGGGGACGGTGAGAGCTCTGTACTGCTGGCTACCACGAGAAGTGAGAGGAGCGAAGCCAGGCATGAAGAAGTGGAGACGTGGGAAGGGAACCATGTTGACGGCCAGTTTACGGAGATCGGCGTTCAGCTGTCCGGGGAATCGGAGACATGTGGTGACACCTGACATGGTGGCAGAGACTAGATGGTTCAAATCCCCGTATGTTGGGGTGGTCAATTTCAGAGTTCTGAAGCAGATGTCGTACAGAGCCTCGTTATCAATGCAATAGGTTTCATCTGTGTTCTCAACAAGTTGATGGACGGACAAGGTTGCGTTGTATGGCTCTACTACTGTGTCGGATACCTGAAATGCACAAATTCATTTTTTTGCTAACTGATTGTATAACAAATAACGTAACATTGTGAAACCTTACGTTAAAAACAATACAGACAATGAAATTGAAACAGTTTACTGTACACCCTCATTGTGTTGTTTGTTTTGGGGGAATAAACTCCCTCCGACAGCTTAGGGCATATAGCGACTCTCCAGTGTGTCTTGGTAGACGAAGACCCCGGGTGCCATTCCGAGCAGACACCCGGGTAGAACCACCGACCTTCCGCAAGCCAGCTGGATATATTTCTCACATGCAAGAATGATACAACCCAAGAGGGATTCGAACTTACAATGGTGAGGGGGAAGTGATTTGAAGTCAACGACCGTAACCACTCGACCACGGAAGTCCACATCCTCATTGTAAAAAGCATGTTAAATATGGATAATTTGCCTCTTAGAGGATTTTTTTGCCATGCATATTTAAATTGCTATGCGTTGGTGTTGTTGCTATGGATCCCAATGGTCGCCACAACTCACCGTTCAATTCAATGTCAGATTTTATGTATTAAGTTTTTTAAATATCAATATTTATATTGTAACGAACATCAAATTAAAAATAATCAGGCATGATTTTCAGAACGTAGGGTCATGGGGGAGGGGTAATTACCTTTGGTGATGGTACAACGGAGAATGTGTTCATGATTCTGTCGGGGTACTCCTCTCGGATTTTACTGATCAGCAGTGTGCCCATGCCGGATCCGGTACCACCACCCAGGGAATGAGTAAGTTGGAATCCCTGAAGACAGTCACAGCTCTCAGCCTCTTTCCTCACGACATCCAGCACCGAGTCGACCAGCTCTGCTCCCTCTGTATAATGGCCCTTTGCCCAGTTGTTTCCAGCCCCACTCTGTCCGAACACAAAATTATCTGGTCTGAACACCTGTCCGAAGGGGCCAGATCTGACCGAGTCCATGGTACCGGGTTCCAAGTCGACAAGAATTGCTCTGGGTACATATTTGCCACCTGAAGAAAGCGGTGTAAATGATAGTTTAAACGTGAATACCGTACTGCCACTATTATTCGTAGGTATATTAATTTCGCGGTCATAACATATTCGCGAAGTTTAAACACCGAGAATTTCTGTTCCTTTCTATGATGTATGTGGATAAAGTCAAACAATTGAATACAATGGACATTGTACAGTTAACCGAATATATATACATGACAGTCGGTATAGAATTTATACCGACATGTATTAGGAGGCATCTATATTCATGCAGTTATGATATATCCGCGAAAGTTCGAGAGTCGAAAATATTACATTTAAAAAATTGGACCACGAATTAGAAGACTAGTATAATTAGAGAACTCGGTTTTAGAGCCTATCGTAATTATGACGTAGGTTTACACGAATATTAATACGACAGTCGAAAATGTTACATTTAAAAAATTGGACCACGAATTAGAAGACTAGTATATTAGAGAACTCGGTTTTACAGCCTATCGTAATTATGACGTAGGTTTACACGAACATTATTTCTTTATTTGATACTGTGTGGCATCAACAATTATGATGGTATGTAACCAGTTTTATCTGGCACAGGAATGTCAACGGTGCCCTGCTGAGCCTGTGCACCACACTAGAACAACTTTTCTATTCGAATATTTCGCTATGCATGTAGCTTCTTTACCTTTGAAATGTATTCTAATACCGCACTGTCTCGAGTAATTGAAAATGGTTTTAATAGTTTTTAAACTCCGTGGATTAGCGCGGGGTCTGGTTCACAAGCCGTGTATAGCAATAGAAACGCAAGGGGGGTTTGTAAACTTACCGGTGGCTTCATTGTAGTATACATTGATTCTCTCGAGTTGTAGATCTGAGTCTCCGTGGTAGGTACCAGTGGGGTCAATGCCGTGCTCGTCTGAGATCACTTCCCAAAACTAAAACATAAACCAATACATTATATTTACCAGTCGGGTTCATATGTTGTCTTCTCCTAATCTCCTAAAGCAATAATGCATGTACTATACACTAACTAATAAATAAACACTGTAAAACATGTGTTAGGCAGCCAGCCAATGGAATCGAATACGGCTGCTTAATAGAGAGTATTCAAGGGGCGGCAACTAATGTCACTCATTGTTCAGATGAGTTATCTTCCTAAATACAGTCTTACATATAAGTAAAACAAATACTAATTATTTTGTGTGTTTTACGTTTATTTATCGTCGCTACCGGTTGCCCATATGGGCGACGCCTCCTGAAGAGATTAGTTATTTTAGATTTTAGGAGGATAGTGCAATGATACAGACAGAGACCCATTCCAGAGTTTCCTCTGGTTCTTTTACGTGCAAGGTGTACAACACCGACACGAGACCTCGATTTAAAGTCCCATCTGAAAGACTGTTACTTATCCATGAATTAAGGGACTTTAAAAGTTGCTTCGTGCAACTAATGTTATGTCTTTAAATGCTTAATAACAAAATACAGTCAAACTGTTAAGTGCATAAGTGCCTCGCATTGTCATTGTAATTGAGAAAAATTTAATTTATGTATTTTGTAATTTTCGCGACACTTGACTTACGGAAAAAGCAGTCTTAAATGGAATTTGAATAAGTCTATCAGGCATGTGCTACGTGGTCATTTAACACGCGGCACTGTAAAAAGTTTACTTAGTAATGTACACATGTACATTGTATTCTATATCATTTTATATACTTGTGATATTCAAAAAAATCAAAATTGTAATCTCGTTTATTATATAAATTATATGAATACAGGCGAGCCAGAAATTAAAGATAAACGCGTTTAATCTGGAATAATCGTCGAACAAACACGATTAAGGCGCGGTTGTTCAAATTTGAAGATCTAAGAAGTCTAAGAAGTTGGTATCAAATAATAGGATTAAATTTGATCTATTGCGAACTAAGCACATTCTGTTCATTAATTATTTCAAATTGGCAAAATACGTTTTATATACTATCAATTGTCTTTATCCAATATTAGCCCCGTGCTATCCAATTCGCACGACACGTTAGGCGACCTGTATTTGGTATTATTAATCCAAATTAGATGATTATCCGTCGAATACCATTATTTCAAAAAATCGATATTCGGAATGCTGTGTTGAAACGCGCACGCATTCGATTGCCAATTAACGATAAGGTCCCGCTTCAATCAGCGATGATTAACACATTCTAACAAATGAGTAAATATTCATTATTACAATCTTATCAAATTCGTGCTGCGGCATATTTGATTTGAGTGCCGAATCTTAATCTTAACAAAACAAATATATATACACAAACGCACGAACATTGCACGGACATGTTGTCTCTTTTCCTTTCTGTATTAGTGCAATTATCTTAAATGTGCTCAGGTTTTTAATGCGACCCTTTCATTATAATTTTGGAAGTCGTTTATGCGCAGGGTTAGCGTGTTCGCATCAGGTGTTAGAGGCCCGGAGTTCGCGCCCAACAGTAGACGTTACGATTGTGTTCTTGAGCAAGGCACTGAAATTCCATATTTCCTCTTCTCCCTCCCTCATTGCGATGGATTCCATCAGAGATGAGGTCTCAAGAGCGATTAATATAAAATTGTAAGAACCTGCTTCGCAATCAAGCTAAAATTAATTTGTATAAACTAATATATCTGTTGCCGTTGAGTTCGTATTTACTACACGACGGTGTAATGATCTTTTAAATCATTGTTTAAAGCTGTCTAAACGGTTCATATTCGTATTTTTACAGACGGAGCTGTAGTCCAGTGGTAACACGCTGGACTGGTAATCCAGGGATCGCAGGTTCGATCCCCCGTTTGACCCTAATAAAATTAACAGTCTTTCAGATGGGACGTTAAACCGAGGTCTCGTGTCGGTGCTTTACACCGTGCACGTAAAAGAACCAGAGGAGATTCTGGAATGAATCGCTGTCTGTATCATTGCACTTTCCTCCAAACATCTAAAATGACTAATCTCTTCAGGAGGCGTCGCTCATATAGGCAACCGGTAGCGACGATAAATAAACGTATAACACACACATATTCGTATTAGAATCATGTTCATTAACTCATGGAAACTATATAAGCTCTGCTTCCGTTTTAATCCTTTCCTATATACTTACTTCTTTGATTTTTTGTACATGTATTGTTTTGTGAATATATATATTGGAATAAATATGCTTAAACCAAATGGACGCTTATTGTAACTATTATATATTTTAATAGATTGAACTAACAGTGGCTAGGTTGTAGCATGTTTAAATTGTTTTAACAAAACAAACTTTAACAAATCAAGTTGATCTTTATTGTCAAGGTTATAATCAAGGAATTCTATAAACATTCGTAATTCGCACGATAGGAACTGACATAAAAGGAGCCGCCGCACAAAACCTACATGTATACAGCATGCATTAATATTTCGCGTTTGCAGACATGCTTATATAAGTCTACAGCTTAACTGGAGATCTCGTGTCGGTGCTTTACATCGTGCACGTAAAAGAACCAGAGGAGATTCTGGAATGGGTCTCTGTCTGTATCATTACACTATTCTCCAAAAATCTAAAATAACTAATCTCTTCAGGAGGCTGGTTACCGAGGTTGACTTTCAAATCACGCCTGGACACACCACAGACGGATCTGTAGTCCAGTGGTAGCACGCTGGACTGGTAATCCAGGGATCGCAGGTTCGATCCCCCGTCTGACCATAATAAAATTAACAGTCTTCCAGATGGGACGTTAAACCGAGGTCTCGTGTCGGTGCTTTACACCGTACACGTAAACGAACCAGAGGAGACTCTGGAATGGGTCTCTGTCTGTATCATTGCACTATCCTCCAAAATCTAAAATAACTAATTTCTTCAGGACAACCGGTAGCGACGATAAATAAACGCAAAAACACACACGTTTACAGTAGCAAAATACGGTTATTAATGATGCCATCAAACCAGATGTTACTGTAGTAAGTGACAAGGGAAAGGGCAAGCTAAGGGAACCCGGGTCGCATTGGTGAGAAGCGAGCGCGCTAATCACTGCGCTAATCGAACAGCCAAAATCTGATCTTCGTTTAAACCATTCATTGAAAGAATGTAAGAAGCATATAACAGACTGGTCATGATATGAAACGTTTACAGTTGACCGTTAAGAGTATAACGCACGGGAAACCCGGTGTTTACCTGAGACATATAGGAATGTCATTGACTATTATATTAATTGACTAGGTATATTACGATAAACTTGTTGACAATATGTAGGTCGTAATGTCCTTCAATATGTCTAATATGATACATATACAGTTCAACAATAGGAACAGTTCTGCAGCAATGTGTTGTAAATTACAGAACAGAATAGAACAGAAGTATATTCATGGCGTATACAAAAGTACATAGTCATAATATATACATACACTTATATACAACTAAACAAGTAATCAATGAAGCTGTCGTATTGCTACTGTATTCTAATTAACTATACAGAGGATGAATGTTGGTGTCTTAGTGAAATTAAGAAGATACGGCATTCAGTATGGAGTTCCTATGGTTCAAATCATTCTTATGGAAGTCGTGATAGCGCTGTGGATGCGCGTTCGCTTCAGGTGCGAAAGGCCCGGAGTTCGAGCCCCGCTGGAGCCGTTACGATTGTGTCCTTAGGCAAGGCATTTAAATTCCACGTTGCCTCCTCTCTCCCTCATGGCGATGGATTCCATCAGGAATGAGGTCTCGAGAGCGATTTATATAAGTTGAAAGAACTTGTTTCGCAATCGAGCTAAAATAAATTGGTATAGACTAAATCATTCTTAAGAAAACGAGCAAAGCTTAATAACAGCGTGCTATTATCACTGTTCATTAAAATACAACATGTATACATGTTTGGTGTCATATAATAGTACTTGTTAATGAGTTCTTTCCTCAATGCTGAGTAACACGGGCACATTACATTACATTTAATTTACAAAACTAAATTATTATATTCCGCCATTTTGTTTTCCGTTTCCATCGCAACAAAATGGCCACCGCTGTGACTAAGCAAACTTTTAAGCTATGTACCGATACGAGCATTAGTTTTAAGACCGTAACTATGTTTTCACCAGTGTATAATATAATATATGTTAATATAATAATTCTTAAGCTGTAACGTTGTCTTTCTATTCAAGATTCACACTGCATTAAATGGCCAATCTTGGAATAGAATAACTACTGACTGTTTATTACAAGAGAAAGGGCATTGCATTAAGTTGATTATATTTCGGCTGTTTAAGAGGTGTGTCCAGTGTGTGTGTGTTTTACGTTTATTTATCGTCACTACCGGTTGCCCATATGAGCGACGCCTCCTGAAGAGATTAGTTATTTTAGATTTTTGGAGAATAGTGTAATGATACAGACAGAGACCCATTCCAGAGTCTCCTCTGGTTCTTTTACGTGTACGGTGTAAAGCACCGACACGAGACCTCGGTTTAACGTCCCATCTGGAAGACTGTTAATTTTATTATGGTCAGACGGGGGATCGAACCTGCGATCCCTGGATTACCAGTCCAGCGTGCTACCACTGGACTACAGATCCGTCTGTGGTGTGTCCAGGCGTGATTTGAAAGTCAACCTCGGTAACCACTCGGCCACGGTAGCCTTAAGCTCTATTTTGTGTCAACTGATCTATACATGTTTTAAGAAATTGCCTTTCATAAACCTTTTATTATATTCGGATTAAGCAGTTGTAGTTCTATTAAGATTGTGTAACCGGATTATCACGCCCCCATAGAAGCGGTAGCTGTATGAACAAAGCAAGGCATTAAACACA
Source organism: Archivesica marissinica (assembly GCA_014843695.1). Classification (NCBI taxonomy): domain Eukaryota; kingdom Metazoa; phylum Mollusca; class Bivalvia; order Venerida; family Vesicomyidae; genus Archivesica; species Archivesica marissinica. Next base: position 35,532,115 of record CM026403.1, read on the forward strand.
CTAATGTGGCTATTGTAATCCAGATACAGTCAATATAGATATTGATACTTTATTGGTATAGTGTTTCAATACACCATTTTGTTTCGCACGTGTGTTTTATCGAACTATTGGTATAACATGTCTAGGTCCCCGTAAGGGGTTTGACATGAAATGGACCACAGAATAGAACATATCAATGGTAGCCTACAGAAATAAACTTACTGTAATTAGTTATTATAATTAACATATTAATTAGTCACATACCCATATTAAGACTATTTTAATGACGGCGAATACAGTCTTATGTTATCTCATATTGTTGTTGCTCAAATGCAAGATAGCAAAAGGCGATTAGCTACATTGATACGTAACTAAAATAACGTACTTTTATCGGCACTTTATCTCTGTTATTCAAAATGTAAAATGCTTTTCAAATAAATAAAATGTTCCGAAGATTAGAAGACAAAATGTCCCCCCATACCCATTGCCGACATTGATTTGTGTTTGTAATATAAAATGATAAAAGTTCCCGGAAAGAATAGTACCAAAACGGGAACCAGAAAAACGTCACAAATATTGGCTATAATGTACTATATTCTCACTGTAGTCTAATAATGTATACACGAATTGAGACAGACGGGAGATGATAGCTGATTATGTGAGCGATTCTTTAACTGTTCTTTCAGTGTTTTAAATCTATATATAATCAATGTATGTATTCATTTAAGATAGGTTTAGTAAAGGCAAGTTATATTTATCATGTAAGGTTTAAAATAAGATGCATATTTAAGTCAATATGGTTTTAACTACATTGTATATACATGTAATGTTATATTTTATTAACTATGATATACAGTGTATATTGTACATTTCTTCTTCAGATGTAACCTTTATAGGAACGAACGACATTCACTATTTATCAATACACGCACATTCCATCCACTTAGTTCACATAAATTACTTCATGGCATTGAGACCTTATCTGATCAGGAGAATACCACTTTATTTGGAGAAGTACAAACATACATAAAAAATACTGGTCGGTTTGTGTAGCATTGTCACCCATTACTAATACTACATCACTATGATGGTGCTATTTGGGTCTCGGGTTCGGGTCATGGCGTGATGGGGTGGAACAGCGGGTGGAATCGTGGGCTGCGTGTATTTATCTAACATTGCTTTAGTTTAATATTTATACCATTTTGTATGGGTTTTGTTGTTGTTGTTTTTCCTTTTCTTGTCATAATCCGTCACTTTGTTTAATTATACATTAATGTGACGTTCTGGTGCGGGCCGTTTTCTAATGTTGTTAAAACTTGTGGCCCAAACCATTTGTATTATCAGGCTATATTGTTGTACCTATGTTTTGTATATTATATCTTGATCAATGCAATAACATATGATTAAACTAAAGTGTATATTGTCTCTTTATATTTATTTAATGAATGTACATGTACTATTTTGTAGTGTTGAACATACAAGTTGTGATATTTACATAGATACAACAAATACAGATGTACATGCAATCCGGTAGCAATTCTTTTAGATTACGATCTCTATGAAGTGACAATTACTTACTTTTGCTCCGATCTGGTTACCGCATTGTCCGGCTTGTATATGTACGATTTCTCTCATGGTGCTTGTCGGTTTGTAATTTATTGAACACTGAAAAGTTTTAACGTCCTCGCTTCTTTAGCTCGATGTGTCTTGTAGCTTGTAGTAGCTAGGCACCGCAAGTTATATACACCCGAAAATCAGGGTGCCTCGATCTGAAAATATCGAAAATTTCCGATTAGTTCCGTTTATTTCCGTTTTTAGCTTAATATTCTGAAAAAATATCGGATCTTTTGTCGGCCAATCAATTTAGCCCTATGCTTCTTCCGAATATTCACGAATTTGTCCGAAGTTCACCTAAGATATCATTGTCGAATCATGTAGGTATTAAACAGATCATATTTATATTAAACAATGTCTCTCTTAAGACAATGTAAAACTTTGCAGATAAACAGAGGAATTATTCTATTTTTGATGATAGTTGAGCAGATCAATTTCATATCGATATTAGAACAATTTGATCATACTATTTTGTGTATATTTGATTGCACCGGCGTAGCGTATATGCCACGCCATATTTGATTTTTGTTGAATTAAAACTGAAGATTACATTATTCCCGGCTCTGAAGTATTTAATAGGTTTGATTGATAAGGACTTGCCTGTATATTGTTTTATAGCGATTTATTTTTCAAGATATATTTCACAAACTGAATATGGTATTGAATATGGTATTGAACATGTTTGGGATCCTATTTTAATCAATTAACCTACTGAATACAGACCTATTCAAAACTTGCTGCCCTTTAGGTTAAGCATATACACGTGCACTTTATTTCAAACAAATATTTACACGTCTCCGTGGCCTAGTGGTTAAGCCGACCGCTATACGGAGCGGGAGGTCGAACGTTCGAATATCGTCAGGGTCCGTTCTGATATGGCCGGTTGGTGAGCCGCCAGCTAGTTAAATAATGGTTACCGATTGCCTACCAGCCTGGCGTCTGGCATACAAGCATATGATTCGGGAAGTACTGAAGTTCATAAAAAATAGGTCATAAGTCAGAAATGGCTGACCCTTTAAATAGGGATGACACTATAATAAACAAACACTTTACTGTACAGAAAAACATCATGGATGAAAACAAAACATAAGGTCCGACAGCCGATGCTTATATAGATCAATCTAATACATGCATACTATCCTACATGGTGAGGAGACCCTGACAGATGACATTAACAAAATAATATTTGAATATGTCCATAACTTCATTCGTGATTCAAAACGATTCTTTGAGTGAAACCCCATGCATATAAGACCCCATGTATATAAGACGTGCACTTGATGACTTTACCCCTGTCTGCCTGCGCTACATTCTCAAATATCTTCTCTTTCTTCTGCTTTCTTACCGGTATTATATTTCTGTCATTGCTAAGCAATATGCACATTTGGTATACATGTATTAGCTCCACACCGTCCAAAATAGTACTGTGTATTTTGAACTGCAAGGAGAGAAACTATATAAGCTCTGCTTCCGTTTTGATCCTTTCCTATTCTTTAATTTTGTGTGCATGTATTGTTTTGTGAATGTATATAGTGGAATAAATATGTTTAAACCAATCTAATACAATTCTGATGAGCGTATATCTGAATATGTCTGATTAGCGCAGTGGTTAACGAGCACGCTTATCCGCCAATGCAACCCGGGTTCGATCATCGGAACTGGGAAGTATGTGAGATGGTACGATGGTCGCCAATACGGACAGGTGGGTTTTCTCCGGGTACTCCGGTTTCCTCCCACATGAATGACCACATTTACGCTTTCATCCGCGTCAACGAGAGTGATTAATATAAGTTGTCCAAACTTGCTTCGCAGTCGTTGTAAAATAAATATAGTTTGAACAAATGTGTCTGAGATAATAATAATAATAATAATAATAATAATAATAATAATAATAATAATAATAATAATAATAATAATAATAATAATAATAATAATAATATAATAATAATAATAATAATAATAATAATAATAAAGACTTTATTTAACGAGAGTACTCATTTAACAAAAGTTAATCTACCATGAGGCCCTCAACATATATACAATCAAATGCAATCAAAAGATAGCACTATAAGTGAGAACTGCACATTGGAATAATATAGTAATGTAAAAGCTGAAAAATAGAGAAACTATATTTAATATGTAATGGAATATGATGATATATGGAATTGGCTAGCAGAGTAGAAAATGGGAATGAGACAATTAATGATACTAGATCTATCTAACAATGTGCATATTTGACTTGTAGTGGTATCTTCAAAATATGTATGAAATCAACTTGATGACAAACAGACAGACAGACAATTTATTTCGAAACCATTAGGCTAATACAAATTTATATTATTATACTGTATATGGAATAATATAAAGTACTACTTTACTAGTAGTTTAGTTTATACTCATTTAGTTTAGCTCGATTGCGAAGAAAGTTCTTACCACTTATATTAATCACTCTCGCTACCCCATTCCTGATATATTCCATCGCCACGAGGGAGAGAGAAGAGGTAATGTGGACAGTACTTGGTAAAGCCAGCCATACAGTGTTTACTGAACACGTTTATAATGTTCTTTGTTTTTTGGGTTTAAAGTCGCACCCGCTTATGTTATATGGCGACTCTCCATCTAATATGGATGGAGGGAGACCCCAGATGCCAGTTTTGCAGGCACGGATCGGCACCCGGGTTGAACCACAGATCTTCCGCAAACCAGCTGGATTGATTCCTCGAAAGAAATAATTCGACGCCCCCAGTGGGATTCGAACATGCAGCGGTGATTGGTAAATGGTTTGAAATGAACGACAGAGGCCCGATTTGTTCACGGAAATCCACTGCTTTCCTTTCTAAAGAGTTACACTGCGAGACAGATATCACAGTTGATATCCGATATCGGACACCGCCTACGTGCTGGTTCTCCATTTAGTAATGTGTGAGTGGTTATTGTACAATAGTTTGAAGTGTGGTTTGGAAGTGTGGTTTAGAAGTGTGGTTTAGAAGTGTGGTTTGGAAGTGTGGTTTAGAAGTGTGGTTTAGAAGTGTGGTTTAGAAGTGTGGTTTGGAAGTGTGGTTTAGAAGTGTGGTTTGGAAGTGTGGTTTAGAAGTGTGGTTTAGAAGTGTGGTTTGGAAGTGTGGCTTAGAAGTGTGGTTTAGAAGTGTGGTTTGGAAGTGTGGTTTGGAAGTGTGGTTTGGAAGTGTGGTTTGGAAGTGTGGTTTAGAAGTGTGGTTT
>CM026403.1:35537926-35592354 GCA_014843695.1 Archivesica marissinica
ATGGTGGTATATGTTGCCCCATTGCATTACCACATCCAAGTATAGTCGTTGTAGTCGACCTCTCAGATGTAATGACAGAGGTGGTGCCGTCCCGGATACCAACAACATGGGTGGGCTTGAGGTTTTGTTGGACACCTTTCTCATCAACATTATAAATGCATTCGGGACTGTGCTTTAAATTGTATTTCTCCATGATGTTGCCAAGTTCACTGAAATAGTTACTGACACTCTCTCTTGATGTTGCTTTTGCCCTTAATTCTGATATAGTTTTAGGTCGCTGTACTTTCAACTCTGGCCACCTACTTAAAAAGGCATAAAACCATTTATACCGTAGTGGTGTGTCGCGGTTTCGCTTACCTAAGCAGGCAGCAAACTCCGAAGCCACGTTTATGACCTCTGCCCTGGTATATGGATACCCAACCGTCGCCATTTCTTTTACGTGTGCAACCAGCCTAGCCTCCTCCAGCTCACTTAGGACCGGCCCAGGACCAGACCTACAGTATCAATTAAGTTGTTATTAGCTTGAGGGTATAAGAAACAGCAATACAGCTAGAATATATGTTTATGTAGTAATATCAAGTGTAAAACAACAAAATAAAATTACAAATAATTATTAATGACCTTGTTGCGTCCACTGCCACATGTCCCAACACACGATCTCGCAGTGTCTGCATGGGAACAGCATAGACCGTTGATGCCTTCCTTACAGACAGCTCCTTTGCCAAGACACTCTGGTAGGCGTTGGTTAGGGCGGTTGGCGAATATTGCCTGTACTTTTTCTGTGTATGTGGTGGACTGCCATAAACCTAAAGAAAAAATATTCCTTTAAGTACACGACAGGACACGTTGACGATGACAGTAAACAATTGTATGGACCTCAATACGATATAAGAGATGTCTCCAAATATATCTCCCCGTACACTAACTAATATTGTAAACTATTCCTTTAAGTACACTACATGGGCACATCGCTTAGTTGACGATGACAGTAACACTGTATGGAACTCAAAACAATATAAGAGATGTCTCCAAAACGAACTCCCCTTACACTAATTAAAATTGTAACCCAGTCTATTTTGACCTTCACATTAAATGACAGGTAGGTAAACAAATCAGACGACGCAAAACAAAACTGGAAATGGTCAATATTTTGCAGTAAATCAAATGGACAAATGTGATGCAATATTGCATTATGAAAGATAGCATGTTTTATACCAATACAAGGAAAATAACCGATTACTTACGCCTCCAAGGATTATACGGAGCATTTTCTTGTTAAAGATAGAAAGTGACAGTTGCCAATCTCGCTTCCTGGTTAGTGACGTCAGAAAATACCGATCGCGCGCAGTATTGTAAATACTTCCGGGGTAACGAAAACGAAGGTATCACGATTTGAGGACACTAGATGGTACCTATAATATTTATTTTCACATCTTTTGAAAATCTGTTTCTGGGTGTTTCATTCTTTAATATATTGGCAACAGAATTACAGTTACTAATCAAATCCTCATCAAATCGCAGTTGATCTGCAAGAAAATCATCTATTAAAATATAATCCGGCAAGGTTGACGTAGTAGTAATCTTTATTTACATCTCATCATTGTACGTACAATATTTACACTAATATTACATGACTCTGTATAGTTTAAATAATCAAAGTACAATGTCACTCTAACATTTAGTTATAACATTTAGTTATAATAGATGAACAAAATTATGCACAATCATTTATCACGTATGCCCATTCAGTTCAGATACATTAGTTTGAAACAGAGAAAATACATCTGCATTAAAACCCCATGATTGCAGTGCAGTGGTGGAATATGGTGGACTATACATGCTTCCAATAATTGTATCGTTATTAAGCCATATAACCAACCCATGTTTCAATTTGATCCAAAGCACATATTCGCAGTCCGATTATTAAATTACAATAGAATTAATACATTTTGTTTTACTTTAAACACTATTTATTTCCTTGAATAAACATAGTCAAGCTTAAAACGACATTACATCGCAAAAAGCAAATAAAATGCATGTTGCCATGTAGCATGCTAGATTGTTTGAAATTATGTCCTTCACTACCGTTACTGTAATCTTGACTCATAATATTACGCTCCCTGCATCGTGCCCCATGCGTAGCACTTTGGACATATAAGTGAGAGTCCATATAGTCAACTTTATATTTCAAAATGTCCATACTTGACATTCATTCAATGATAAAGTTCAGCTTTTCGACAGTGGGCAGTTATTTTATTTCATCCAGTTCGATATTATTGGATGTTTGGGGAAATTATGGCTGAGGTGATTGGTGTGGTGGGACGTCAGACCAGTCCCCATCCATCTAGTGGCGTGCTCTCCTGGCGCTCTGAGTGTTGGCCCAGGATTCAGATAAATGCTCAAACTTGTTCGGGTCTGTCACATGTACTTTGAATTCTTGACATGTTTTACTAAACTGCTGTTCGCTATTTCCAACTTTATATACGAAAAATTGTATCTTTTCTGCCACGTATTCCAAAAATGTCCGCCATGTTTATTTATCCATAATGCATCTCAAATCTTTTAAATCGTAGTTTGTCTTAAAAGTATGCATACTTTAAAGTTTAATTTACAAATTAAAAGGATTACTCTCTCAACCAATCAGAATCATTCCAGGTGTTATTACACGTGTGTGGTAAATGTGAATACAAAACATGGACGAGTTAAAGAAAAGCACACATGTCGGGCCACAAGTTAATGTTATTGCGATTGGAATCTAAGCAAATAGTATCGTCATTCGGTACCTTATAGACGTATTTTGAAAAGTGAAACTGAAAATAGACTTGCGCATATAATATATTAGAGGACATAGAAAACGCACATCTACATTATATGATTATTATTACATGAAAACGAAATAGAAAGGATTCCATCAAAGATATGTTATATCTTTATTACAAAACACAAACTGAACAACTAACAATATTCCAAAATGTTTAAAACTATGTATTTATATAGTTATTGTTTTTCATGTAAAAATACACTTATTTGAAGTGTGCGTTTTCTATGTTTTCTAGTATATAAGTTTATTTAAAATTTGCTACCGCATAAATACATTTGGGCGACTACGGACGCTACTTGAATTCTAACGCTATTAGGTAATTACATTAGTATGTGCATCCCTTGTACACGTCAAAGCAGTGCGTTGTCATACACATTTAGTAGACTAAGTATCCGATACACTTTCTGTTAAGATAATATGTATTAACTATTTAGTATTCAATTAAATATTTACTGATTCCATTCCAATACGTACATGGAACATAATTGAATACATGTATGATGGATACAAGTCGGAAGAGAGGCAAAAACATTCGACTGGAATTTCGATATGGCTGTTTGATTCAAAATCGTGCATTCGGGTACAATAATTCGTGTTATATAGGAGTTAGTTCGTTTTGTGATTTATGAGAATCCCATTTGTGCTTCAGAATAAAACGTAGATCAAACAATAAATATTCTTGGAGCAATAAAATTTAGATCTATCACTCTATCTGTGGTGCAATGTCATCTATTTATGTGAGCTACTTTATCGGGATCGATCATTGATCGTATTGCTAACACTTTCGGGTCATTAGAAGAAATGTGACTGATATAAAATGGTTTTTATTATGTATGTTTATCGCCCATACAATCAATTCTGTTGATGTGATTTTTCTAGATACTTGTAAGCTCACACAACTTCGAAGGGAAGTGAAGTATTCTGTAAGTTTGCTTTTTATAGAATCAATGTCTGCAGTGTGCCAATAAAAAGGTGTTATGTTTATATTGTATCATAAATAATGTAGTAAACATTGGCAAGATATAAAAATCTTGATGTGTATTGCGTGTTAAAACATCTCCACGGATTGAAACTCGAGTAAAACAGAACCTGATATATAACGAGAAAGTTGGTCTTATTTTAGCTATAACGCATATTGGATTATTACCTTCAGACTTGAGATTATTTGTAACTCAAATGAGGACTTCTGACCATTCGCTTATATTTCATACAGGTAGATTAGCTAATAATAATAGAGTACTTAGAAATGAGCGTCATTGTCAATGTTGCAATGTTAGAGACATATGTGTGTTACGTTTATCAATCGTCGCTACCCGGTTGTCCATATGAGCGACGCCTCCTGAAGAGATTAGTTATTTTAGATTTTGGAGGATAGTGCATGATACAGAGAGTAACCCATTTCAGAGTCTCCTCTGGTTCTTGTACGTGCACGGTGTACAGCACCGACACGAGACCTCGGTTTAACGTCCCATCTGAAAGACTGTTAATTTTATTAGGGTCAGACGGGGGATCGAACCTGCGATCCCTGGATTACCAGTCCAGTGTGTTACCACTGGATTATTGATCCGTCTGTGTAGAGACATTGAAGATGAGAATGGTTTTATTTAATTTGCCCGTGCTACTCAAATTTGATAGAACGGTGTTAACAAGCTTGTTAGTTTTCGTAAGAATGCTTTAATTCATAGGAAACCCACACGAATGACCACATTTACGCTTTCATCCGCGCCAACACGATTAATATAAGTTGTTAAAACTTGCTTCGCAATCGTTGTAAAATAAATAAAGCTTAAATAATGAATGCTTTGTCGATTTCATTACACCAAAATACAAACTAGAGTGTTCATCCTCTATGTTAAATTAGAATATAGTAGCAATACAATAGCTTTATTGATCACTTACATTTTAATTTTTATATAAATGTATGTATACATGTATATTGCGCCCATATTTATGGCTGGAGAAACTAATGACCAGGCAAACTATCGTGGTATTACATTGTTGACCAGGCAAACTATCGTGGTATTACATTGTTGACCAGGCAAACTATCGTGGTATTACATTGTTGAGAGCATTAGGAAAATTGTGTACTCGTATTTTAAATAACATGTTGGATAATTGGGCAGACAGTTATTACATATATGTTGAGGCCCAGTTTGGATTTACATTAGAACAACTGATAACATGTGTGTCTCAAATTGTATGATAAGCCATTGTCTGAACAATAATGCTAATATATACTGTGCGTTCGTAGATTTTCAAACAGCCTTTGATTATATATCCCGTGTTGTTCTATGGTATAAGTTGATACAATGTGGAGTTAGAGGCAATATATTAAATGTAATAAAATCAATGTATAGCAATGTAACATCGAACATGAAATGTTTTAATACCAGATGTGAAGCATGTTCATGTAATTGAGGTGTCCAACAAGGCGACAGTTTGTCACCATTCTTATTTGGTATATATGTAGATATCTGAATGATTTAGAGCAAACATTTAGCAATAAAGGAATAGATGGTATAGATGTTGGTATGTTGAAAATATGTTTACTATTATATGCTGCTGATGTTATTATATTTGCAAAAAGTGCAGGCGAACTACAAACAGCACTCAAGGTGATAGGTGAATATTGTGGCAGGTGGAAGTACAGTTATTTCAAGAAAATGAAGAATATGGTATTTAGAAAATCCGGTAAATTACAGAGACGGGGCTGGGGAATTAGAAATACTATCAAGTATTAAGTATGTTGGTGTTTACTTATAACAGGAGGGCCATTCAATGAACATGATTGTATCGTTATCAGGCCAAACGTTTAAGGCCATATTTAAAATGAATACGTATCTATATATGTGCACAGATCTTTCACCGAAATATACACTTGACTTATTCGATAAGCTATTTTACCAATAATAAGTATTCCTCTGAAGTATGGGGATTTCATACGGGTTGAAATGTGAATGTTAAAACATCCACACAAAACGATTTTATCTATAGGTAGGAACATTCTGGAATCGTATAGAATAGTTAGTGTTGTAAACTATTGGTTTAAAATATGTAATTGTTCAGCATTTAAATATATTAAACGTGCATATGCAATGCTAAAGAGTGATGGAGAAATTCTAAATAAGCTATTAGCTTCCGATTTAATCCATTTGTACTTGTATCATGTTACAACATGATGTAAATATTGATAACATAAAATATGTTTAAACTAAAGAATGATGTTGAAACTAACCCAAACAAAAAGATGGGTGTCAAATGTCAAGTTAGTACTTACTAAGCTTGGTTTTGAACAGGTGTGGCTAGCTCAAGGTGTTGATCATAATGAATTCTTCCTTACACTCCTAAAGCAAAGAATACGTGATTTATGGTCGATAGATTTTAATAATAGACTGGAAAATTCGACAAGAGCATTATTTTATAGAACAATCGATCATTGTTAGCAAATATTTAGATGTTATCACTATTCGATAATACAGAATTGAGTTATCACGTTTAAGAGTGTCATCTCATAGATTAGCTGTTGAATCTGGAAAATGGAGAAAACAAGTACGTGTTTCTGTAGAAGAACGAGGAATCCATTGTGTATCGATTTAGAAGATGAATATCATTACTGGAGGGTATTATGCTAAAAGATCTTCGTGTAAATATATAATCTTGTAATATGAATCTACAGCTTGACCTTAGCTTAAACCTTGGCATTCGTCGTTGAAATAGTTAGCTATTGAACAGTCGTTGGCATATGTAGCTATGGAACAGTCGTTGATATATGTAGCTATGGAACATTCGTTGATATATGAAACTATGGAACATTCGTTGATATATGTAGCTGTGGAACATTCATTGATATATGTAGCTGTGGAACAGTCGTTGATATATGTAGCTATGGAACAGTCGTTGATATATGTAACTATGGAACATTCGTTGATATATGTAGCTATGGAACAGTCGTTGATATATGTAGCTATGGAACAGTCGTTTATATATGTAGCTATGGAGCAGTTGTTGATATATGTAGCTATGGGACGGTCGTTGATATATGTAGCTATGGAGCAGTCGTTGATATATGTAGCTGTGGAACAGTCGTTGATATGTGTAGCTATGGAACAGTCATTGATATATGTTACTATGGTACAGTCGTTGCTATATGTAGCTATGTAACAGTCGTTGATATAGTTAGCTATTGAACAGTCGTTGACAGATGTAGCTATGTAACAGTCGTTGATATATGTAGCTGTGGAACAGTCGTTGATACATGTTGCTATGGAGCAGTCGTTGATATATGTCGCTATGGGGCAGTCGTTGATATGTGTAGCTATGGGACGGTCGTTGATATATGTAGCTATGGAACAGTCGTTGATATATGTAGCTGTGGAACAGTCGTTGATATATGAAGCTATGTAACAGTCGTTGATATATGTAGCTATGTAGCAGTCGTTGATATATGTAGCTATGTAACAGTCGTTGATATATGTAGCTATGGAACAGTCGTTGATATATGTAGCTATGGAACAGTCGTTGATATATGTAGCTATGGAACAGTCGTTGATATATGTAACTAGGTAACAGTTGTTGATATATGTAGCTATGTAGCAGTCGTTCATATATGTAGCTATGTAACAGTCGTTGATATATGTAGCTATGGAACAGTCGTTGATATATTTAACTAAACTATGTATCAGTCGCTGATATGTGTTGCTCTGGAAAAGTCGTTGATATATGTAGCTATGGAACAGTCGTTGATATATGTAGCTATGGAACATTCGTTGATATATGAAACTATGGAACATTCGTTGATATATGTAGCTGTGGAACATTCATTGATATATGTAGCTGTGGAACAGTCGTTGATATATGTAGCTATGGAACAGTCGTTGATATATGTAACTATGGAACATTCGTTGATATATGTAGCTATGGAACAGTCGTTGATATATGTAGCTATGGAACAGTCGTTGATATATGTAGCTATGGAGCAGTTGTTGATATATGTAGCTATGGGACGGTCGTTGATATATGTAGCTATGGAGTAGTCGTTGATATGTGTAGCTATGGAACAGTCATTGATATATGTTACTATGGTACAGTCGTTGCTATATGTAGCAATGTAACAGTCGTTGATATAGTTAGCTATTGAACAGTCGTTGACAGATGTAGCTATGTAACAGTCGCTGTGATATATGTAGCTGTGGAACAGTCGTTGATATATGTAACTATGGAACAGTCGTTGATATATGTAACTATGGAACAGTCGTTCGTATATGTAACTATGGAACAGTCGTTGATATATGTAGCTATGGAACAGTCGTTGGTACATGTAACTATGGAACAGTCGTTGGTATATGTAACTATGGAATAGTCGTTGGAATATGTAACTATGGAAGAGTCGTTGATATATGTTGCACTGGAACAGTCGTTGATATATGTAACTATGGAACAGTGGTTGGTATATGTAACTATGGAACAGTCGTTGATATATGTAGCTATGGAACAGTCGTTGATATATGTAGCTATGGAACAGTCGTTGATATATGTAGCTATGGAGCAGTTGTTGATATATGTGGCTATGGGACGGTCGTTGATATATGTAGCTATGGAGTAGTCGTTGATATATGTAGCTGTGGAACAGTCGTTGATATATGTCGCTATGTAACAGTCGTTCATATATGTGGCTATGTAACAGTCGTTGATATATGCAGCTATGGAACAGTCGTTGATATATTTAACTATGTAACAGTCGCTGATATGTGTTGCTCTGGAAAAGTCGTTGATATATGTAGCTATGGAACAGTCGTTGATATATGTAGCTATGGAACAGTCGTTGATATATGTAACTATGTAACAGTCGTTGATATATGTAGCTATCTAACAGTCGTTCATATATGTAGCTATGTAACAGTCGTTGATATATGTAGCTATGGAACAGTCGTTGATATATTTAACTATGTATCAGTCGCTGATATGTGTTGCTCTGGAAATGTCGTTGATATATGTAGCTATGGAACAGTCGTTGATATATGTAGCTATGGAACATTCGTTGATATATGAAACTATGGAACCTTCGTTGATATATGTAGCTGTGGAACATTCATTGATATATGTAGCTGTGGAACAGTCGTTGATATATGTAGCTATGGAACAGTCGTTGATATATGTAACTATGGAACATTCGTTGGTATATGTAACTATGGAACAGTCGCTGATATATGTAGATATGGAACAGTCGTTGATATATGTAGCTATGGAGCAGTCGTTGGTATATGTAACTATGGAACAGTCGCTGATATATGTAGCTATGGAACAGTCGTTGGTATATGTAACTATGGAACAGTCGTTGATATATGTAACTATGGAACATTCGTTGATATATGTAGCTATGGAACAGTCGTTGATATATGTAGCTATGGAACAGTCGTTGATATATGTAACTATGGAAGAGTCGTTGATATATGTTGCTCTGGAACAGTCGTTGGTATATGTAACTATGGAACAGTCGTTGATATATGTTGCTCTGGAACATTCGTTGGTATATGTAACTATGGAACAGTCGTTGATATATGTAACTATGGAACATTCGTTGATATATGTAGCTATGGAACAGTCGTTGATATATGTAACTATGGAACAGTCGTTGGTATATGTAACTATGGAACAGTCGTTGATATATGTTGCTCTGGAACATTCGTTGGTATATGTAACTATGGAACAGTCGTTGATATATGTTGCTCTGGAACATTCGTTGGTATATGTAACTATGGAACAGTCGTTGATATATGTTGCTATGGAACATTCGTTGATATATGTATCTATGGAACAGTCGTTGATATATGTAACTATGGAACAGTCGTTGATATATGTTGCTCTGGAACAGTCGTTGGTATATGTAACTATGGAACAGTCGTTGGTATATGTAGCTATGGAACAGTCGTTGGTATATGTAACTATGGAACAGTCGTTGATATATGTAACTATGGAACAGTCGTTGATATATGTAACTATGGAACAGTCGTTGATATATGTAACTATGGAACAGTCGTTGATATATGTAGCTATGGAACAGTCGTTGATATATGTAGCTATGGAACAGTCGTTGATATATGTAGCTATGGAGCAGTTGTTGATATATGTAGCTATGGGACGGTCGTTGATATATGTTGCTATGGAACAGTCGTTGATATATGTAGCTATGGAACAGTCGTTGATATATGTTGCTATGGAGCAGTCGTTGATATATGTTGCTATGGGACAGTCGTTGATATGTGTAGCTATGGGACAGTCGTTGATATATGTAGCTATGGAACAGTCGTTGATATATGTAGCTATGGAACAGTCGTTGATATATGTAGCTATGGAACAGTCGTTGATATATGTTGCTATGGAACTGTCGTTGATATATGTAGCTATGGAACAGTTGTTGATATATGTAGCTATGTAACAGTCGTTGATATATGTAGCTATGTAACAGTCGTTGATATATGTAGCTATGGAACAGTCGTTGATATATGTAGCTATGGAACAGTCGTTGATATATGTAGCTATGTAACAGTCGTTGATATATGTAGCTATGTAACAGTCGTTGATATATGTAGCTATGGAACAGTCGTTGATATATGTAACTATGTAACAGTCGTTGATATATGTAGCTATGTAACAGTCGTTCATATATGTAGCTATGTAACAGTCGTTGATATATGTAGCTATGGAACAGTCGTTGATATATTTAACTATGTATCAGTCGCTGATATGTGTTGCTCTGGAAAAGTCGTTGATATATGTAGCTATGGAACAGTCGTTGACATATGTAGCTATGGAACATTCGTTGATATATGAAACTATGGAACATTCCTTGATATATGTAGCTGTGGAACATTCATTGATATATGTAGCTGTGGAACAGTCGTTGATATATGTAACTATGGAAAAGTCATTGATATATGTAGCTATGGAACATTCGTTGATATATGTAGCTATGGAACAGTCGTTGATATATGTAGCTATGGAACATTCGTTGATATATGAAACTATGGAACCTTCATTGATATATGTAGCTGTGGAACATTCATTGATATATGTACCTGTGGAACAGTCGTTGATATATGTAGCTATGGAACATTCGTTGATATATGTAACTGTGGAACATTCGTTGATATATGTAGCTCTGGAACAGTCGTTGGTATATGTAACTATGGAACAGTCGTTGATATATGTTGCTCTGGAACATTCGTTGGTATATGTAACTATGGAACAGTCGTTGATATATGTAACTATGGAACATTCGTTGATATATGTAGCTATGGAACAGTCGTTGATATATGTAACTATGGAACAGTCGTTGGTATATGTAGCTATGGAACAGTCGTTGATATATGTAGCTATGGAGCAGTTGTTGATATATGTGGCTATGGGACGGTCGTTGATATATGTAGCTATGGAGTATTCGTTGATATATGTAGCTGTGGAACAGTCGTTGATATATGTCGCTATGTAACAGTCGTTCATATATGTATCTATGTAACAGTCGTTGATATATGTAGCTATGGAACAGTCGTTGATATATTTAACTATGTAACAGTCGCTGATATGTGTTGCTCTGGAAAAGTCGTTGATATATGTAGCTATGGAACAGTCGTTGATATATGTAGCTATGGAACATTCGTTGATATATGAAACTATGGTACAGTCGTTGATATATGTAGCTATGTAACAGTCGTTTATATATGTAGCTATGTAACAGTCGTTGATATATGTAGCTATGGAACAGTCGTTGATATATTTAACTATGTAACAGTCGCTGATATGTGTTGCTCTGGAAAAGTCGTTGATATATGTAGCTATGGAACAGTCGTTGATATATGTAGCTATGGAACATTCGTTGATATATGTAGCTATGGTACAGTCGTTGATATATGTAGCTATGGAACAGTCGTTGATATATGTAGCTATGTAACAGTCGTTGATATATGTAGCTATGGAACAGTCGTTGATATATGTAGCTATGGGACGGTCGTTGATATATGTAGCTATGGAGCAGTCGTTGATATACGTAGCTATGTAACAGTCGTTGATATAGTTAGCTATTGAACAGTCATTGATATATGTTACTATGGTACAGTCGTTGATATATGTAGCTATGTAACAGTCGTTGATATATGTAGCTATGTAACAGTCGTTGATATATGTAGCTATGTAAGAGTCGTTGATATATGTAGCTATGGAACAGTCGTTGATATATGTAGCTATGGAACAGTGGTTGATATATGTAGCTATGTAACAGTCGTTGATATATGTAGCTATGTAACAGTCGTTGATATATGTAGCTATGGAACAGTCGATGATATATGTAACTATGTAACAGTCATTGATATATGTAGCTATGTATCAGTCGTTCATATATGTAGCTATGTAACATTCGTTGATATATGTAGCTATGGAACAGTCGTTGATATATCTAACTATGTATCAGTCGTTGATATGTGTTGCTCTGGAAATGTCGTTGATATATGTAGCTATGGAACAGTCGTTGATATTTGTAGCTATGGAACATTCGTTGATATATGAAACTATGGAACCTTCGTTGATATATGTAGCTGTGGAACATTCATTGATATATATAGCTGTGGAACAGTCGTTGATATATGTAGCTATGGAACAGTCTTTGATATATGTAACTATGGAACATTCGTTGATATAAGTAGCTATGGAACAGTCGTTGATATATGTAGCTATGGAACAGTCGTTGATATATGTAGCTATGGAGCAGTTGTTGATATATGTAGCTATGGGACGGTCGTTGATATATGTAGCTATGGAGCAGTCGTTGATATATGTAGCTGTGGAACAGTCGTTGATATGTGTAGCTATGGACCAGTCATTGATATATGTTACTATGGTACAGTCGTTGCTATATGAAGCTATGTAACAGTCGTTGATATAGTTAGCTATTGAACAGTCGTTGACAGATGTAGCTATGTAACAGTCGCTGTGATATATGTAGCTGTGGAACAGTCGTTGATATATGTAACTATGGATCAGTCGTTGATATATGTAACTATGGAACAGTCGTTGATATATGTTGCACTGGAACAGTCGTTGATATATGTAACTATGGAACAGTCGTTAGTATATGTAAATATGGAACAGTCGTTGATATATGTAGCTATGGAGCAGTCGTTAGTATATGTAACTATGGAACAGTCGCTGATATATGTAGCTATGGAACAGTCGTTGATATATGTAGCTATGGAGCAGTCGTTGGTATATGTAACTATGGAACATTCGTTGATATATGTAGCTATGGAACAGTCGTTGATATATGTAGCTATGGAACAGTCGTTGATATATGTAACCATTGAACAGTCGTTGATATATGTTGCTCTGGAACAGTCGTTGGTATATGTAACTATGGAACAGTCGTTGATATATGTTGCTCTGGAACATTCGTTGGTATATGTAACTATGGAACAGTCGTTGATATATGTATCTATGGAACATTCGTTGATATATGTAGCTATGGAACAGTCGTTGATATATGTAACTATGGAACAGTCGTTGGTATATGTAACTATGGAACAGTCGTTGGTATATGTAACTATGGAACAGTCGTTGATATATGTTGCTCTGGAACATTCGTTGGTATATGTAACTATGGAACAGTCGTTGATATATGTTGCTATGGAACATTCGTTGATATATGTAACTATGGAACAGTCGTTGATATATGTAACTATGGAACAGTCGTTGATATATGTTGCTCTGGAATAGTCGTTGGTATATGTAGCTATGGAACAGTCGTTGGTATATGTAACTATGGAACAGTCATTGGTATATGTAGCTATGGAACAGTCGTTGGTATATGTAACTATGGAACAGTCGTTGATATATGTAACTATGGAACAGTCGTTGATATATGTAACTATGGAACAGTCGTTGGTGTATGTAACTGTGGAACAGTCGTTGATATATGTAGCTATGGAACAGTCATTGATATATGTTACTATGGTACAGTCGTTGATATTTGTAGCTATGTAACAGTCGTTGATATATGTTGCTATGGAGCAGTCGTTGATATATGTTGCTATGGGGCAGTCGTTGATATGTGTAGTTATGGGACGGTCGTTGATATATGTAGCTATGGAACAGTCGTTGATATATGTAGCTGTGGAACAGTCGTTGATATATGTAGCTATGGAACAGTCATTGATATATGTTACTATGGTACAGTCGTTGATATATGTAGCTATGTAACAGTCGTTGATATATGTAGCTATGTAACAGTCGTTGATATATGTAGCTATGTAACAATCGTTGATATATGTAGCTATGTAACAGTCGTTGATATATGTAGCTATGGAGCAGTCGTTGGTATATGTAACTATGGAACAGTCGCTGATATATGTAGCTATGGAACAGTCGTTGGTATATGTAACTATGGAACAGTTGTTGATATATGTAACTATGGAACATTCGTTGATATATGTAGCTATGGAACAGTCGTTGATATATGTAGCTATGGAACAGTCGTTGATATATGTAACCATTGAACAGTCGTTGATATATGTTGCTCTGGAACAGTCGTTGTTATATGTAACTATGGAACAGTCGTTGATATATGTTGCTCTGGAACATTCGTTGGTATATGTAACTATGGAACATTCGTTGATATATGTATCTATGGAACATTCGTTGATATATGTAGCTATGGAACAGTCGTTGATATATGTAACTATGGAACAGTCGTTGGTATATGTAACTATGGAACAGTCGTTGGTATATGTTGCTCTGGAACAGTCGTTGGTATATGTAACTATGGAACAGTCGTTGATATATGTTGCTCTGGAACATTCGTTGGTATATGTAACTATGGAACAGACGTTGATATATGTTGCTATGGAACATTCGTTGATATATGTAACTATGGAACAGTCGCTGATATATGTAACTATGGAACAGTCGTTGATATATGTTGCTCTGGAATAGTCGTTCGTATATGTAGCTATGGAACAGTAGTTGGTATATGTAACTATGGAACAGTCATTGGTATATGTAGCTATGGAACAGTCGTTGGTATATGTAACTATGGAACAGTCGTTGATATATGTAACTATGGAACAGTCGTTGATATATGTAACTATGGAACATTCGTTGGTGTATGTAACTGTGGAACAGTCGTTGATATATGTAGCTATGGAACAGTCATTGATATATGTTACTATGGTACAGTCGTTGATATTTGTAGCTATGTAACAGTCGTTGATATATGTTGCTATGGAGCAGTCGTTGATATATGTTGCTATGGGGCAGTCGTTGATATGTGTAGTTATGGGACGGTCGTTGATATATGTAGCTATGGCACAGTCGTTGATATATGTAGCTGTGGAACAGTCGTTGATATATGTAGCTATGGAACAGTCATTGATATATGTTACTATGGTACAGTCGTTGATATATGTAGCTATGTAATAGTCGTTGATATATGTAGCTATGTAACAGTCGTTGATATATGTAGCTATGTAACAGTCGTTGATATATGTAGCTATGGAACAGTCGTTGATATATGTAGCTATGGAGCAGTTGTTGATATATGTAGCTATGGGACGGTCGTTGATATATGTAGCTATGGAGCAGACGTTGATATATGTAGCTGTGGAACAGTCGTTGATATGTGTAGCTATGGACCAGTCATTGATATATGTTACTATGGTACAGTCGTTGCTATACGAAGCTATGTAAAAGTCGTTGATATAGTTAGCTATTGAACAGTCGTTGACAGATGTAGCTATGTAACAGTCGCTGTGATATATGTAGCTGTGGAACAGTCGTTGATATATGTAACTATGGATCAGTCGTTGATATGTAACTATGGAACAGTCGTTGATATATGTTGCACTGGAACAGTCGTTGATATATGTAACTATGGAACAGTCGTTGGTATATGTAAATATGGAACAGTCGTTGATATATGTAGCTATGGAGCAGTCATTGGTATATGTAACTATGGAACAGTCGCTGATATATGTAGCTATGGAACAGTCGTTGATATATGTAGCTATGGAGCAGTCGTTGGTATATGTAACTATGGAACAGTCGCTGATATATGTAGCTATGGAACAGTCGTTGGTATATGTAACTATGGAACAGTTGTTGATATATGTAACTATGGAACATTCGTTGATATATGTAGCTATAGAACAGTCGTTGATATATGTAGCTATGGAACAGTCGTTGATATATGTAACCATTGAACAGTCGTTGATATATGTTGCTCTGGAACAGTCGTTCGTATATGTAATTATGGAACAGTCGTTAATATATGTTGCTCTGGAACATTCGTTGGTATATGTAACTATGGAACAGTCGTTGATATATGTATATATGGAACATTCGTTGATATATGTAGCTATGGAACAGTCGTTGATATATGTAACTATGGAACAGTCGTTGGTATATGTAACTATGGAACAGTCGTTAGTATATGTAACTATGGAACAGTCGTTGATATATGTTGCTCTGGAACATTCGTTGGTATATGTAACTATGGAACAGTCGTTGATATATGTTGCTATGGAACATTCGTTGATATATGTAACTATGGAACAGTCGTTGATATATGTAACTATGGAACAGTCGTTGATATATGTTGCTCTGGAATAGTCGTTGGTATATGTAGCTATGGAACAGTCGTTGGTATATGTAACTATGGAACAGTCATTGGTATATGTAGCTATGGAACAGTCGTTGGTATATGTAACTATGGAACAGTCGTTGATATATGTAACTATGGAACAGTCGTTGATATATGTAACTATGGAACAGTCGTTGGTGTATGTAACTGTGGAACAGTCGTTGATATATGTAGCTATGTAACAGTCGTTGATATATGTTGCTATGGAGCAGTCGTTGATATATGTTGCTATGGGGCAGTCGTTGATATGTGTAGTTATAGGACGGTCGTTGATATATGTAGCTGTGGAACAGTCGTTGATATATGTAGCTGTGGAACAGTCGTTGATATATGTAGCTATGGAACAGTCATTGATATATGTTACTATGGAACAGTCGTTGATATATGTAGCTATGGAGCAGTCGTTCGTATATGTAACTATGGAACTGTCGCTGATATATGTAGCTATGGAACAGTCGTTGGTATATGTAACTATGTAACAGTCGTTGATATATGTTGCTCTGGAACAGTCGTTGATATATGTAACTATGGAACAGTCGTTGGTATATGTAACTATGGAACAGTCGTTGATATATGTAGCTATGGAGCAGTCGTTCGTATATGTAACTATGGAACTGTCGCTGATATATGTAGCTATGGAACAGTCGTTGATATATGTAGCTATGGAGCAGTCGTTGGTATATGTAACTATGGAACAGTCGCTGATATATGTAGCTATGGAACAGTCGTTGGTATATGTAACTATGGAACAGTCGTTGATATATGTAGCTATGGAACATTCGTTGATATATGTAGCTATGGAACAGTCGTTGATATATGTAGCTATGGAACAGTCGTTGATATATGTAACTATGGAACAGTCGTTGGTATATGTAACTATGGAACAGTCGTTGATATATGTAACTATGGAACATTCGTTGATATATGTAGCTATGGAACAGTCGTTGATATATGTAACTATGGAACAGTCGTTGGTATATGTAACTATGGAACAGTAGTTTATATATGTTGCTCTGGAACAGTCGTTGGCATATGTAACTATGGAACAGTCGTTGATATATGTTGCTCTGGAACATTCCTTGGTATATGTAACTATGGAACAGTCGTTGATATATGTTGCTAGGGAACATTCGTTGATATATGTATCTATGGAACAGTCGTTGATATAT
Source organism: Archivesica marissinica (assembly GCA_014843695.1). Taxonomy (NCBI): domain Eukaryota; kingdom Metazoa; phylum Mollusca; class Bivalvia; order Venerida; family Vesicomyidae; genus Archivesica; species Archivesica marissinica. Next base: position 35,555,598 of record CM026403.1, read on the forward strand.
GTAACTATGGAACAGTCGTTGATATATGTAGCTATGGAACAGTCGTTGATATATGTAACTATGGAACAGTCGTTGGTATATGTAACTATGGAACAGTCGTTGATATATGTTGCTCTGGAACATTCGTTGGTATATGTAACTATGGAACAGTCGTTGATATATGTTGCTCTGGAACATTCGTTGGTATATGTAACTATGGAACAGTCGTTGATATATGTTGCTAGGGAACATTCGTTGATATATGTATCTATGGAACAGTCGTTGATATATGTAACTATGGAACAGTCGTTGATATATGTTGCTCTGGAACAGTCGTTGGTATATGTAGCTATGGAACAGTCGTTGGTATATGTAACTATGGAACAGTCATTGGTATATGTAGCTATGGAACAGTCGTTGGTATATGTAACTATGGAACAGTCGTTGATATATGTAACTATGGAACATTCGTTGATATATGTAGCTCTGGAACAGTCGTTGATATATGTAGCTATGTAACAGTCGTTGATATATGTAGCTATGGAACAGTCGTTGATATATGTAGCTATGGAACAGTCGTTGATATATGTAGCTATGGAACAGTCGTTGATATATGTAGCTATGGAGCAGTTGTTGATATATGTAGCTATGGGACGGTCGTTGATATATGTAGCTATGGAACAGTCGTTGATATATGTAGCTATGGAGCAGTTGTTGATATATGTAGCTATGGGACAGTCGTTGATATATGTAGCTATGGAACAGTCGTTGATATATGTAGCTGTGGAACAGTCGTTGATATGTGTAGCTATGGAACAGTCATTGATATATGTTACTATGGTACAGTCGTTGCTATATATAGCTATGTAACAGTCGTTGATATAGTTAGCTATTGAACAGTCGTTGACAGATGTAGCTATGTAACAGTCGCTGTGATATATGTAGCTGTGGAACAGTCGTTGATATATGTAACTATGGAACAGTCGTTGATATATGTAACTATGGAACAGTCGTTGGTATATGTAACTATGGAACAGTCGTTGATATATGTTGCTCTGGAATAGTCGTTTGTATATGTAGCTATGGAACAGTCGTTGGTATATGTAGCTATGGAACAGTCGTTGATATATGTAGCAGTGGAACAGTCGTTGATATATGTAGCTATGGAACAGTCATTGATATATGTTACTATGGTACAGTCGTTGATATATGTAGCTATGTAGCAGTCGTTGATATATGTAGCTATGTAACAGTCGTTGATATATGTAGCTATGTAACAGTCGTTGATATATGTAGCTATGGAACAGTCGTTGATATATGTAGCTATGGAACAGTCGTTGATATATTTAGCTATGTAACAGTCGTTGATATATGTAGCTATGTAACAGTCGTTGATATATGTAGCTATGGAACAGTCGTTGATATATGTAACTATGTAACAGTCGTTGATATATGTAGCTATGTAACAGTCGTTCATATATGTAGCTATGTAACAGTCGTTCATATATGTAGCTATGGAACAGTCGTTGATATATTTAACTATGTATCAGTCGCTGATATGTGTTGCTCTGGAAAAGTCGTTGATATATGTAGCTATGGAACAGTCGTTGACATATGTAGCTATGGAACATTCGTTGATATATGAAACTATGGAACATTCGTTGATATATGTAGCTGTGGAACATTCATTGATATATGTAGCTGTGGAACAGTCGTTGATATATGTAGCTATGGAACAGTCGTTGATATATGTAACAATGGAACATTCGTTGATATATGTAGCTATGGAACAGTCGTTGATATATGTAGCTATGGAACAGTCGTTAATATATGTAGCTATGGAGCAGTTGTTGATGTATGTAGCTATGGGACGGTCGTTGATATATGTAGCTATGGAGCAGTCGTTGATATATGTAGCTGTGGAACAGTCGTTGATATGTGTAGCTATGGAACAGTCATTGATATATGTTACTATGGTACAGTCGTTGCTATATGTAGCTATGTAACAGTCGTTGATATAGTTAGCTATTGAACAGTCCTTGACAGATGTAGCTATGTAACAGTCGCTGTGATATATGTAGCTGTGGAACAGTCGTTGATATATGTAACTATGGAACAGTCGTTGATATATGTAACTATGGAAAAGTCGTTGGTATATGTAACTATGGAACAGTCGTTGATATATGTAGCTATGGAACAGTCGTTGGTACATCTAAATATAGAACAGTCGTTGGTATATGTAACTATGGAACAGTCGTTGGTATATGTAACTATGTAACAGTCGTTGATATATGTTGCTCTGGAACAGTCGTTGATATATGTAACTATGGAACAGTCGTTGGTATATGTAACTATGGAACAGTCGTTGATATATGTAGCTATGGAGCAGTCGTTCGTATATGTAACTATGGAACTGTCGGCTGTCGCTGATATATGTAGCTATGGAACAGTCGTTGATATATGTAGCTATGGAGCAGTCGTTGGTATATGTAACTATGGAACAGTCGCTGATATATGTAGCTATGGAACAGTCGTTGGTATATGTAACTATGGAACAGTCGTTGATATATGTAGCTATGGAACAGTCGTTGATATATGTAGCTATGGAACAGTCGTTGATATATGTAGCTATGGAACAGTCGTTGATATATGTAGCTATGTAACAGTCGTTGATATATGTAGCTATGGAACAGTCGTTGATATATGTAACTATGTATGTCAATTATTATTGTTATCATTAGCACACCACCCACCGATTAAGATAGCGAGTTGCCAGCAGTAAAAAGGTGAACAACTACAGACAGGAACAATAGGTTAGGTTAACATATTCACATCTAGCTTCAAAGTACAATAAAACAGTTTTTATTACATCTCAACTTCAAACTACTTTTATTGCACCACAAAGTTCGTTTAATTGTCATTAGAAACAAGAATGCTAACAGTTATCACCTCAAGTACTTCAATGTTCATGTTGATACTGATAGGTAGGCTTGCATTCAACTCAGTATCCTGGCTGTCCGATTAGCGCTGTGGTTAGCGCACTCGCTTCTCACCAATACAACCTGGGTTCCATCCTCGGACCGGCCGGGCAGTATGTGAGATGTGACGGTGGTCGCCAGATCGGACAGGTGGATTTACTCCGGGTACTCCGGTGTCCTCTCACACAAATAGCCACATACACGCTTTCATCCGCGCCAACGAGAGTGATTAATATAAGTTCTTAGAACTTGCTTCGAAATCGTTGTAAAATATAATAAAGTTTAAACGCAGTATGCCCGTTTAAATGCATCGCTACTACAAATACTTCCGAACTCATTTGAATACTATCATGAAATCAATAACAGTGTTGTTGTCGTCTACAAACTTTCAAAAGTGAAACTAGGATTTCATATAACGGTCATCCACGCTCCTGAATTGGTGTTTGTTTACTATTGGAGTCAATACTAAGCGCGTGATACTGTCGCTTAGAGTATATTTAACTAAGATTAGTCTGTGAGATATCATTGTAAATATGTACCATACATCGTGTTATTATTATTATTACACTCGTTGTGTTACGCTTTGATGTTGACCCTATTTACATAATTTACACTCGTTGTGTTACGCTTTGATGTTGACCCTATTTACATAATTTACACTCGTTGTGTTACGCTTTGATGTTGACCCTATTTACATAATTTACACTCGTTGTGTTAGGCTTTGATGTTGACCCTATTTACATAATTTACACTCGTTGTGTTAGGCTTTGATGTTGACCCTATTTACATAATTTACACCCGTTGTGTTACGCTTTGATGTTGACCGTATTTACATAATTTACACTCGTTGTGTTACGCTTTGATGTTGACCCTATTTACATAATTTACACTCGTTGTGTTACGCTTTGATGTTGACCCTATTTACATAATTTACACTCGTTGTGTTACGCTTTGATGTTGACGCTATTTACATAATTTACACTCGTTGTGTTAGGCTTTGATGTTGACCCTATTTACATAATTTACACTCGTTTTGTTACGCTTTGATGTTGACCCTATTTACATAATTTACACTCGTTGTGTTACGCTTTGATGTTGACCCTATTTACATAATTTACACCCGTTGTGTTACGCTTTGATGTTGACCATATTTACATAATTTACACCCGTTGTGTTACGCTTTGATGTTGACCATATTTACATAATTTACACTCGTTGTGTTACGCTTTGATGTTGACCATATTTACATAATTTACACTCGTTGTGTTACGCTTTGATGTTGACCCTATTTACATAATTTACACTCGTTGTGTTACGCTTTGATGTTGACCCTATTTACATAATTTACACTCGTTGTGTTAGGCTTTGATGTTGACCCTATTTACATAGTTTACACTCGTTGTGTTACGCTTTGATGTTGACCCTATTTACATAATTTACACTCGTTTTGTTAGGCTTTGATGTTGACCCTATTTACATAATTTACACTCGTTGTGTTAGGCTTTGATGTTGACCCTATTTACATAATTTACACCCGTTGTGTTACGCTTTGATGTTGACCCTATTTACATAATTTACACTCGTTGTGTTACGCTTTGATGTTGACCCTATTTACATAATTTACACCCGTTGTGTTACCCTTTGATGTTGACCCTATTTACATAATTTACACTCGTTGTGTTACGCTTTGATGTTGACCCTATTTACATAATTTACACTCGTTGTGTTAGGCTTTGATGTTGACCCTATTTACATAATTTACACTCGTTGTGTTAGGCTTTGATGTTGACCCTATTTACATAATTTACACTCGTTGTGTTAGGCTTTGATGTTGACCCTATTTACATAATTTACACCCGTTGTGTTACGCTTTGATGTTGACCGTATTTACATAATTTACACTCGTTTTGTTACGCTTTGATGTTGACCCTATTTACATAATTTACACTCGTTGTGTTACGCTTTGATTTTGACCCTATTTACATAATTTACACTCGTTGTGTTACGCTTTGATGTTGACGCTATTTACATAATTTACACTCGTTGTGTTAGGCTTTGATGTTGACCCTATTTACATAATTTACACTCGTTTTGTTACGCTTTGATGTTGACCCTATTTACATAATTTACACTCGTTGTGTTACGCTTTGATGTTGACCCTATTTACATAATTTACACCCGTTGTGTTACGCTTTGATGTTGACCCTATTTACATAATTTACACCCGTTGTGTTACGCTTTGATGTTGACCCTATTTACATAATTTACACTCGTTGTGTTAGGCTTTGATGTTGACCATATTTACATAATTTACACTCGTTGTGTTACGCTTTGATGTTGACCCTATTTACATAATTTACACTCGTTGTGTTACGCTTTGATGTTGACCCTATTTACATAATTTACACTCGTTGTGTTAGGCTTTGATGTTGACCCTATTTACATAGTTTACACTCGTTGTGTTACGCTTTGATGTTGACCCTATTTACATAATTTACACTCGTTTTGTTAGGCTTTGATGTTGACCCTATTTACATAATTTACACTCGTTGTGTTACGCTTTGATGTTGACCCTATTTACATAATTTACACTCGTTGTGTTACGCTTTGATGTTGACCCTATTTACATAATTTACACCCGTTGTGTTACGCTTTGATGTTGACCGTATTTACATAATTTACACTCGTTGTGTTACGCTTTGATGTTGACCCTATTTACATAATTTACACTCGTTGTGTTACGCTTTGATGTTGACCCTATTTACATAATTTACACTCGTTGTGTTACGCTTTGATGTTGACCCTATTTACATAATTTACACTCGTTGTGTTACGCTTTGATGTTGACCCTATTTACATAATTTACACTCGTTGTGTTACGCTTTGATGTTGACCCTATTTACATAATTTACACCCGTTGTGTTACGCTTTGATGTTGACCCTATTTACATAATTTACACTCGTTGTGGTACGTTTTGATGTTGACCCTATTTACATACTTTTTTTACGTCAATACATTGCTAATTATATAAATATTACATAACAAATTGTTATTTATTGAAATACTCATACTAATAGGAACATACAATCTTTAGAAATGTGTGTTTTCATCGATGTAATGTCGCTTTAAACTCTATGCTACACGTAAAATGTAACAACTGACGAGCGAACATATAATTACGTTGTACTCGTTTGTGTTAATTGTGTGTGACATGGTCAAGTGCAAATTAAAAAATATATAGATTTCTTTATAAATTATTTTCACTGCGGGAAACAGAGACATAGGTAATTTGTAGCACCATGGAACATTAATATGTTTCAACATGTTCAGTAACATTCCTTCAAATATAAAAATCTTTATTTCTGGCAAGTATTTTCATTACATGAACATCACAAGTAATGAATATCAAAAGACTAAATGCGAGAAACTGCGAATGTGATATTTTTAAGCACCTCCCTTTGATATTATTATATGTTATTTGGCTTGTTGACATATGGGTATATACTATTATAGTGTCTACCAGATGTGATATTCCTTGAGTCGCAGGCTTAATGATTTTAGTTACTTTTTTTTGGTTTAAGTATTTTCATCGATTTTATTTTATTATTTTTATAATTAATTGAGTAATTTCTCGAATGGCTGGTTTTTACTGTGACACCGGTACGTCCAGATTTGGCTCCCATAATTGTTCAATATATTTCCATATCGTATTTGGCAGTTAGTCAAGCAATTCAACATAATTAAATGGTGTAAACTGTCGAACATTAACCTCCATATTAAGATGCAGTGTGCATAAACGAGCCGCACGCGCTGCTTCCGGTTTAATTATAAGACCCAATGAGTCACGCGTAGGGTTTGTATTTTACGGGTTATATGCCCTATCTATCCCGGCGCTATCACAATTCATGTACTTCACCGTTATTCAATCAAAATACTGGAAAGTGCAGTGAAGCCTAACACACCACTATAACAGCAAGAATCGACCTGATCAAAAAGCAATAACTTATTTTATTGTAGAGATTCTCTTGTATCCAGTTGTATCATGTATATGTCTTGTCACGTTTTGATGATATCAAAAACATGTCCAACAAGCAAGTTATGGAGCGTACTTTTTATTAGCTACTTGTATTTGTCACAGCGCCCACTACGGAAATGTCTCTTGTTCTATTTACACGAATGTCAATGAATAATTCAGGAGAGAGGACCACTATTCAATTGTTGTGTAATAGTAAACTACTTAATGAGTTTTCGATTGATTCGTAATTAGGAATCGATTAAAATAAGCAGCCATGTTATGATTGCCAATTAATAATCGTTTGCATATACAGATTTCAAAAACACAATTGTAAACATACACAGTTATATTTTTAGGATATAAAGCTGCATTAACAGAGTAGGACATAAGAGAACTCTCCAGCTATTATTGGTGGAGGAAGACCACAGGTGCCCCATACGAGCAGTATTACAGACACAAACGGTCACCCGGGTAAAACCGCCGATCTACCGCAAGTCAGTTGAATAATTTCCTCTTAAAAGACGTCGACGCACTCGACCTGGATTCGAGCCTATATAAGTAAAAAGAGTCTATCATTCGGCCATAGCCATTTTCATTAGAGTTGCAAGAGAATTAATGCAACAAAGCGTATCACAGTACAAACGTTAAAAGATGTGCTCATTGATTGATCAACAGGAATGTGAAGTCGTGATAGTGAAGTGGTCGCGTGTTCACTTCAGGCGTGAGTGGCACGGAGTTCGCTCCACGCTGTAGCCGTTACGAGGCCCATAGGCAATGTATTCAATTTCCACATTGCCTCTTCTCTACCTTGTGGCGATAAATTCCATCAGGAGTGAGATCTCGAACGTGATTCAATTAATGTTGTATCAACTTATCTTATTTCGCAATAGAGCTAAAGTAAATGTAAATTATACTAAACTAACAGAAATGTACATAAACTAAATAACTGAAATGTGGAGAAGAATTTGAGGAGAATAATTATATAAGACATTGTTCAATATATATTATATTGGGAAATAAAATATGCTTAAACTAACGGAAATGTGCATGTCCGAAAAAACAACACTTATCAGTGTCACGGCGCATAACCGGAAACATTACATATGTGTACTTCACATGTTTAAAAATATGTTCTATGAAATGTATTATGCATGTATTGAATACGTATGTATACGCGTGTCAATACATATGCGGGTTTGCAGTTTGATGTAATAAAGTATAAACAGACTAACAAGACGCAAACTTTATTAGCAAAATATTAATCCGATTGGATTGTTTCCATTGATTCAGGTACACACTATATTGCCCCGTCCACAGAATATTTACATCGTTATTGCATTTCCTTCGATGAACGTATGTGCTCTGATAGCATACACTTTCCTATGAGGGTTTCCAACTAATGATATGCAGCTTGCATGCGCAGTCGATGTTACGAGCATGCGCATTCGCAGTGTTAGGTAACGTTTGTCGTGTGAAAAAGGCGTGTCTTACAGTTTACGCAGTTCCAATGATGATCTAATTATCAGGTCCCCGCAACACGGTAAGTCGAAAATTGGACTAAATACCTTTTAATTGGAAAGTGTGATATTTTGTTTCTTTGTCACCTTGAAAAGAATAATTAATGTATATATAAGTAATGAATCGCGGGTTAATAGTTTCCATCGGGGTATGAGCTACATTGGGCGTGGTTAAAGTGTGTGGAGGCCGAATATACGCCCAATGTAGTTCATACCCCGATGGACACTATTACCACGCGATACATTCATTAATTGGCGCAAAGCAGGACAGTTATATCCTACTGTTAGAATAGAAATTGATATTCAGTTGCCCTATAACTCTGTTATAACGAAGATATAGATACAGTCTACATCTGGTATGTCAACGTCGGTTATGTCAAATTATCCGGTTACCTGGGATCAAAGTCCCGCTTCAGACACTATCATATTACATATACCTGGCTCCGTTTATATCTGATTTCATTAAGTCACAATTCGGTTATGTCGAAGTATTTTGTTAGGTCCTACGGAATTCGACATAGCGGATGTAGGCTGTCCTTATTTCGGATTCATGGATACGTTTTGTGGCATGCGAGTTTACGACAAAGCTATGTGATATTGAGGATCTGGTACAGTTAATTCAACATGCATGTCGGACTTGCATATGTTGGTGGATTACATCTCTAGATTGGCATGACACTGTGTCTATTTATTGGTTTATCAAAGATGTTGAGTGCAGCGTATATTAACGCTATTTGAGTTCGGAACAATCAATACCAACCAAGCTTCAAAACGAATTTAAAACATTAAGCTAGAACAGAACAGACAGAATTAAAAGCATGGGAGACGTGATCAATACTGACAAAAGATGAATAGGTATTATTGAGGCATTTGCCCGAGATATACGTGCTCTGTCGGCATTTACCCTCGACATACGCGTTCAGCCGACAATTTACATGCGATATACGTGTTCAGCCGGCATTTACCCGCCATATACGTGTTCAGCCTAAATTTACCCGCGACATACGCGTTCAGCCGGCATTTACATGCCATATACGTGTTCAGCCGGGATTTACCCGCCATATACGTGTTCAGGCGGCATTTACATGCGAGATACGTGCTGCACCGGCATTTACCCGCTATATACGTGTTCAGGCGGCATTTACATGCGAAATACGTGCTCAACCGGTATTTACTCGCGAAATACGTGCTCAACCGGCATTTATTCGCGATATACGTGTTCAGCCGTCATTTACATGCGAAATACGTGCTCAATCGGCATCTACCCGCGAGATACGTGCTCAACCGGCATCTACCCGCGATATACGTGCTCAGCCGGTATTTACCCGCGATATACGTGTTCAGCCGTCATTTACATGCGATATACGTGCTCAGCCTACATTTACCCGCGAGATACGTGCTCAACCGGCATTTACCCGCGATATACGTGCTCAGCCGGCATTTACCCGCGACATACGTGTTCAGCCGGCATTTACATGCGATATACATGCTCAGCCGGTATTTACCCGCGATATGCATGTTCAGCCGGCATTTACATGCGACATACGTGTTCAGCCGGCATTTACATGCGATATACGTGCTCATTCGGTATTTACCCGCGATATACGTGTTCAGCCCTCATTTACCCGCGATATGCGTGTTCAGCCGGCATTTACCCGCACTATACGTGCTCAGCTGGCATTTACCTGAGATATACCTGCTCAGCCGTCATTTACCCGCGATATACGTCCTCATCCGGCATTTACCCGCGATATACCTGCTCAGCCGTCATTTACCCGCGATATACGTGTTCAGTCGGCATTTACCCGCGATATACCTGCTCAGCCGTTATTTACCCGAGATATACGTGCTCAGTCGGCATTTACCCGCGATATACCTGCTCAGCCGTCATTTACCCGCGATATACCTGCTCAGCCGGCATTTACCCGCGATATACCTGCTCAGCCGTCATTTACCCGCGATATACCTGCTCAGCCGGCATTTACCCGCGATATACCTGCTCAGCCGTCATTTACCCGCGATATACCTGCTCAGACGTCATTTACCAACGATATACCTGCTCAGCCGTCATTTACCCGCGATATACCTGCTCAGCCGTCATTTACCCGCGATATACCTGCTCAGCCGGCATTTACCCGCGATATACCTGTTCAGCCGTCATTTACCCGCGATATACCTGCTCAGCCGGTCCTGTAGTATTAACAGAGACAAGCTATACCAGATATGGTATGGAAATGGGCAGTCTAATGCATTACGGATGTCCACAACTGTGATATGTTTTAGCATGATGGCATGCCCAGTAACTTATACGTACTAACGAAATCAGAACCGAACAACATTTTATCAGACTTGTACATAGCACATAATCATATATTAATACAGAATGATATAATCCATTTACATCACGTGACTGGTTAGATACATATTCAAGTGTGTTTATTGTATTAGTAACAGAGGATGAACATTAAAGTTCAGCAGAATATCATACAGTATTATTTATCAAGAAACACATTAAACTGTCGTTAGGTAATTTCTGTAATTGTTTTCATCTAATTTGCTAATTTAAATAGTTTTATCGGATGTTTTAATAATTCTACACTGTAATAGTATGGCGCTAAATATGTGTGTCGAATGTTAAGGTCAGACACCGCTATTGAAAGTTCCATAGACTACCATTATAACACACAGTGCCATTATATGTTCCCCAAAAAGAGTTTGGCACAAAAGACAGTAGTTTTCAACATACTGACCTTTGAGCCACAGGAAAATGTCAAATGTCAATGCCAATTGCGGTTTTTTTATTTCCCACTAAAGGCACTCACCCCCTACTCTGAATGTAATTTGGTGGTGGATGTTGCACTGACACCTGCATTTATAATATGGTGTTTATTTGTCACCAAATAGTATGCAAATATTCTAAAAAAAATCCAAAATGCAGCTCATATATCGTATTTTAATATTTAGAAGTCATTTTCACTATTTGTGACAATACCTACTCAGCCAATCAGTTCATGTATCAATAACTAGCAAGGGCTTCCCTACACGTTTTCAAACAATCCCAGACCACTATTTCAATAACACCGTCTGACCGTAATGTAGCATACATACGGATCTGTAGTCCAATGGTAACTCGCTGGACTGGTAATCCAGGGATCGCAGGTTCGATCCCCCGTCTGACCCTAATAAAATTAACAGTCTTTCAGATTGGACGTTAATCCGGTCTCGTGTCGGTGCTTTACACCGTGCACGTAAAAGACCCAGAGGAGACTCTGGAATGGGTATCTGTCTGTATCATTACAATATCCTCCAAAATCTAAAATTACTAATATCTTCAGGAGGCGTCGCTCATATGGGCAACCGGTAGCGACGATAAATAAAAGTAAAACACACACACGCAATATCGTTCATTTCTAGGTATTCTATTACACGTATAGGCGCCCAGTTTGCATTGTTAGAGAGTGGGCTGATAAGTCAGAACAATAGTGGATATAGTGTACGTTCTGGTTCTAGTAACCACAGGGAGATGTGTCTGGTAAGCCAGTTAATCAGAGTTTGCTACATGCACGTATATACTGGTGAGATAATAACCTCATCTGTAGCAGGATGGCGAGCCGCGTTGTGATTGTGTGTTCGATGTGATGCATGCATGTTACATTGCACATTAGTCGTAAAGCTTTGACCCGTAGAATGTTGGAAGTCGTGATAGCGCAGTGGATGCGCGTTCGCTTCAGGTGCGAAAGGTCTGGAGTTCGAGCCCCACTGGAGCCGTTACGATTATGCCCTTAGGCAAGGCATTTAAATTCCACATTGCCTCTTCTCTCTCCCTCATGGCGATGGATTCCATCAGGAATGAGGTCTCGAGAGTGATAAATATAAGTTGTAATAACTTGTTTCACAATCGAGCTAAAATAAATATGTATAAACTAAATAAAATGTTGGCATTTCATGTGTGGAAAAGGTACAACAAAAAACAGTTATGAATATCGACACTGAGAAGTGATAGTAAGGCATTTGGCCTGATAAGGCAACAGGAAAAGTATGTATGTATGTGTGTTGAAGAGTGAAGCTATTAGTAAATAACCGGATCTAGCTACCTATATCTTGTTTTTCATAACTTTTATTTCTTCCCGAGCGGGTTTCTCGATATTATACATATAAATGATAGTCGTCTATGCAGGTTCGATCCCCCGTCTGACCCTAATACAATTAACAGTCTTTCAGATGGGATTTTAAACATAGGTCTCGTGTCGGTGCTTTACATCGTGCACGTAAACAACCCAAAGGAGATTCTGGAATGGGTCTCTGTCTGTATCATTGCACTATCCTCCACAAATCTGTAATGACTAATCTCTTAAGGGGGGTCGCTCATGTGGGCAACCAGTAGAGACGATACTTAAACGTAAACACCCACACACACACACTCTATGTAATCATAATCCACAATAACCTCAAATAATGCTTAGAATAATGTAATATAATATACAGTACAATATACAGCACGACGAGGCTAGATTTAGCTGTAAGCTCGTTTTTCATGTCTACATCTCCGTAAATGCATCCTTAAATCGGAGAATTATTCAGAAATATGTATATTGAAACATTATTTTGGAACCTTACAAGAGTCGCTATTGCATAATATAGACACGAGTAATGCTATACACATGCAAGTACTCACCGAACTATACTAGAGGACATAAAAAACGCACGTGACACTTCGGATAAATGTGTTTTTGCATGAAAATTATATAAATACATAGTATTAAACATTTTGGAATATTTTTAGTTGTTCAGTTTGTTTTTTGTAATAAAGATGTGATATATCTTTGATGGAATACTTCGTTTTTCGTGTTCATGTAACAATAATCATATAATGTAGGTGTGCGTTTTCTATGTCCTCTAGTATTCATTGGAACATTATTTTGGAACATTATAAGAGTCGCTATTGCATAATATGGATACGAGTAATGTTATACACGTAATTATTTCAATCGCATACAGAATGATGTCGTGGACTATAGCTCAGTGGTAGCGCGTTCGCTTCATGTGCGAAAGACCCGGAGTTCGAGCCCACTGGAGCCGTTACAAATGTGCCCTTATGCAAGGCATTTAAATTCATTACATGTCTCTTCTCTCTCCCTCGTGGCGATGGATTCCATCAGGAATGAGGTCTCGAGATTGATTAATATAAGTTATAAGAAACTTGTTTCGCAGTCGAGCTAAAATAAATTTGTATAAACTAAACTAAACAGAAAGTGAAACATTAGTTAGTTACTGCCCCTGAATACTCCTAATAGTATATTGGTCCTCTTAATTGGTTTCCTCTATTTGTATCGTTGTTTTCTTTGCACCACATGTTTTCCATTCTCATACTCGTCTTATAATTAGGAAATTATTAAATCTCGACAGATATCCTTTAGCATGTACAATGGATACCTTACTGTAAAAATTGTTTCAATTAATTAACACGATTTTGATCAAATTACATTTATCCTAACGCAACATCTGGTTAGACGACAACAGTAAAAACAAAGGATTCCAACTAAAAGAACCAATATACATTTAGGGATAAATCTGACTTTATCCACCAAGGGAGGTAATAGAAAAACCAGTAATGTCTCTCATTAATATCAAATGAGACGAAACAAAAAGACGAAACGATTCACAAATGCATCCTTCAATTCAACTTAATACAGCCGAACGTTCATCCCTCGAACTCGTAGGGCCCTTAATTAATGGTTCGAGGCATGTGTTGTTCGAGTCAATGAGTCAGTCTGTAGTGACCTGTGCTATTTAGATATTTCTTCACGTTATAATATCGCATAATTGTACTGGCGACATATAGGCCCACTGTGGAAGTCGCGATAGCGTAGTGGATGCGGGTTCGCTTCATGTGGGAAAGGTCCGGAGTTCGAGCCCCGCAGAAGCCGTAACGATTGTGCCTTTAGGCAAGGCATTTAAATTCCACGTTGCCTCTTCTCTCTCACACCTGGCAATGGATTCCACCAGGAATGAGGTATTGAGAGTGATTAATATAAGTTGTAAGAACTTGTTTCGCAATCGAGCTAAATTAAATTCATATAGGCCCATTGGACCGGATGTTGAATGTTAATTAATGCTGTTGATATGCTTTATGTATTATGCACGTGTCACAATACTGCTTCATTTACTTACTTACTTATAGCACGAGGCAGCCCAATGTAGTTCATACCCCGATGGTAACTATTAACCATCGATTCATTACTTAAAACGTCGACAGATAATGTTGCGTGTAACATTTGTCTGATAATGATTTATGATTAAATGATACTTCATAATAATTTTATGACTCCATTCTATCGATATATTGCATGTTATGTTTGACTCGTTTCATAATATACGTCATTGTGTCTAGTTAAGGGACAGGATCGTTTCGACAAGCTTGTCGATATAGGGTAATTATGAGGTATAATATACTGACATAAAACCAAGACATGATTCTATCTTTCTATGCACAATATTGATAATATTAGGTTGTTATTTTCCAACCCCATTAAATTCGTACCTTGTGCTTGCCTACGATTCCATTCTATTCGGATCTTCTTATTCTTCCCTTTAAATTGCAGGATTCCACCACTAGAATACACATTGTCCGTCACCAGTACTAAGCAACGTGTGATAGATGCATTACTCAGTGATACTAAATACGTGCCGTGACAGGGGATCAAACCCTGAACCCATCTCTCTCTCTCTCTCTCTCTCTTCTCTCTCTCTCTCTCTCCTCTATATATATATATATCTTCTCTCTCTATATATATATATATATCTCTCTCTCTCTCCTCGCTCGCTCTCGCTCTCTCTCTCTCTCTCTCTCTCTCTCTCTCTCTCTCTCTCTCTCAAATTCCTTGAGCTCAGGTTTGAGATCTGAGAAAAGTTTTATAACCTCGAGGCCAGGTCTTTCCGTTGAATATGCCCAGCCACTATGGTTCATCAGTCAGTTTTGATAGCAACATTACATGGTTCAACACGTTGATAATAACACACCTATGCGTAATTACCTTATCTGTCGAAACATGAAATATGATGCTGTTATCCCGCATTGATATCTTATTTGAATTTGCTTTATTTGTTTATTTCTGCAATAAATTTGTTGAACAAAATGGTCTAGTCCGCTGGAACATACATTGTATATATTTTCTAGTCCGCTGGAACATACATTGTATATATTGTCTAGTCCGCTGGAACATACATTGTATATATGGTCTAGTCCGCTGGAATATACATTGTATATATGGTCTAGTCCGCTGGAACATACATTGTATATATTATCTAGTCCGCTGGAACATACATTGTATATATGGTCTAGTCCGCTGGAACATACATTGTATATATTATCTAGTCCGCTGGAATATGCATTGTATATATTATCTAGTCCGCTGGAACATACATTGTATATATTATCTAGTCCGCTGGAACATACATTGTATATATGGTCTAGTCCGCTGGAACATACATTGTATATATGGTCTAGTCCGCTGGAACATACATTATATATATGGTCTAGTCCGCTGGAACATACATTATATATATGGTCTAGTCCGCTGGAACATACATTGTATATATGGTCTAGTCCGCTGGAACATACATTGCATATATGGTCTAGTCCGCTGGAACATACATTGTATATATGGTCTAGTCCGCTGGAACATACATTGTATATATGGTCTAGTCCGCTGGAACATACATTGTATATATGGTCTAGTCCGCTGGAACATACATTGTATATATGGTCTAGTCCGCTGGAACATACATTGTATATATGGTTTAATCTGCTGGAACATACATTGTATACATGGTTTAGTCCGCTGGAACATACATTGCATATATGGTCTAGTCCGCTGGAATATACATTGTATATATTGTCAAGTCCGCTGGAACATACATTGTATATATTGTCTAGTCCACTGGAACATACATTGTATAAAATTATTGTCTAGTTCGCTGGAACATACATTATATATATGGTCTAGTCCACTGGAACAATAAGTATGCGTTCTAATCGTACTTGTGAGGTTGACCATCATTTTCACATGAATTTATTCCACTTGGTAACAGTTTATCATATGCTGTATAATTATCACATTATGCCGAGGGTGACAGTAGAGGGTGATAGTCGATATTGTCAAACTTGGATATACTTCTGGAATAGAGTATCGTTTTTAAATATATCCTTATGAAATAGAGTAAGGTATTCAAATATATTCATCTGGAATAGAGTAAGGTTTTTTAACATATTCATCTGGAATAGAGTAACGTTTTTTAATATATTCATCTGGAATAGAGTAACGTTTTTAATATATTCATCTGGAATAGAGTAACGTTTTTTAATATATTCATCTGGAATTGAGTAACGTTTTTAATATATTCATCTGGAATAGAGTAACGTTTTTTAATATATTCATCTGGAATTGAGTAACGTTTTTTAATATATTCATCTGGAATAGAGTAACGTTTTTAATATATTCATCTGGAATAGAGTAATGTTTTTAATATATTCATCTGGAATAGAGTAACGTTTTTAATATATTCATCTGGAATATAGTAACGTTTTTTAATATATTCATCTGGAATAGAGTAACGTTTTTAATATATTTATCTGGAATAGAGTAACGTTTTTAATATATTCATCTGGAATAGAGTAACGTTTTTTAATATATTCATCTGGAATAGAGTAGCGTTTTTTTAACATATTCATCTGGAATAGAGTAACGTTTTTTAATATATTCATCTGGAATAGAGTAACGTTTTTAATATATTCATCTGGAATAGAGTAACGTTTTTTAATATATTCATCTGGAATTGAGTAACGTTTTTAATATATTCATCTGGAATAGAGTAACGTTTTTAATATATTCATCTGTAATAGAGTAACGTTTTTTAATATATTCATCTGGAATAGAGTAACGTTTTTAATATATTCATCTGGAATAGAGTAACGTTTTTAATATATTCATCTGGAATAGAGTAACGTTTTTTAATATATTCATCTGGAATAGAGTAACGTTTTTAATATATTCATCTGGAATAGAGTAACGTTTTTTAACATATTCATCTGGAATAGAGTAACGTTTTTTTAACATATTCATCTGGAATAGAGTAACGTTTTTTAATATATTCATCTGGAATAGAGTAACGTTTTTAAATATATTCATCTGGAATATAGTATACTATGTCTGAATCATGTATCGTCATACTATGTTCAGGAGGCTCGTGAAACATGCACAGCACACACGTGTACATTATAACAATAACATACAAACTATCACTCAGGACACAAGAAAATTCACGATTCCATTTACAATTAACATTTGATAAATCAATAAAATAAAGTGGGTAAGTGACGTCACACACTTTAAAATGGCCACCTCCTTATCAGCCAATTTTCATATTTCATAAAAAGTCCGATTTTGAAAATAATTTCAACATTGTGAAGAGTGGTAAGTAGGTTATTTATATTTTGCTTTTTCCCGAATGGGAAAAGAACAAAAGGAGAATGTTGTATATATTATAAGGACTACTTCCTTGAGCTCTTCCTTCTATGTTACTACGAGGAATAGATACTTTTATACGATCTAGTACTTCCGAGTGTATAGGGATCCCAATGCCTGATGGCACTGTACGTGAGCCAGCAAAAGTCATCCATGTTTTCTGAACCCATTTTGGATAGTCTCCTGTTCTCTTCCTCCTGCATATATGAGTTGTTGTATTGTTGGAGTATAGCGCAATGATACATACAGAGCGTCATGCACAACACGGACACAATACAGTGGAACACGAACACAATACAGTGGAACACGAACACAATACAGTGGATCACGGACATAATACAGTAGAACATCGATACTGCGAGTCCAGAATGTATGAGTTGCTTTATTGTTGGAGTATAGCGCAATGATACAGAAAGAGCTTCATGCACAACACGTACACAATACAGTAGAACATCGATACTGCGAGTCCAGAATGTATGAGTTGCTTTATTGTTGGAGTATAGCGCAATGATACAGAAAGAGCTTCATGCACAACACGGACACAATACAGTGGAACACGAACACAATACAGTGGAACACGAACACAATATAGTGGAACACGGACACAATACAGTAGAACATCGATACTGCGAGTCCAGAATGCATGAGTTGCTTTATTGTTGGAGTATAGCGCAATGATACAGAAAGAGCGACAGTGGGACATCGATCCAGTGAGTCTTGAATTACGCATCGAGATGGGTAGAGCTGGTCCGCATGCAGTCGTCTTAGTGCCATCGTGAGTTGTTTTTCAAATACGTAATTTTGGAGATAAAAGTCATAATTACGAGTTAGTTTAAGTCTAATAATTACGAGTTATTATAAGACATACTTCTGACTGCTATATCCTAATTAGAAGATACTAGCGTTAATTACGACGTTGACAAACATTCACCGTGGTACTAGGACGGCCCCATAGATCCAAACTAATTCATATATCTGCAAAATTAATATTTACTACTGACTGAAAGAAAAAAGAAATTGTTCATGTTTTGATTTATATAATGAAATATCTGATTGCGTGTTCTGCCTCTGGTATATATATTGCGAGATACATTAACGCTATGCTATAGTACAATATTGCTAATTACAATTTAATGGAAATCTATACATAATGATGTGAGAGAATATAGCATAGCCTATCTGTCTACTACTCTGTCTGCACAGTTCATGTATATCATGTAAATAGTGCGCTTCGAGCAGACTGGTAATGCAATGAAGCTGGCTGTGTGTGGTTTTACGTTTATTTGTATCGTCGCTACCGGTCGCCCATATGAGCGACGCCTCATGAAGAAATTAGTCATTTTAGATTTTTGGAGGATAGTGCAATGATACGGACAGAGACCCATTCCAGCATCTACTCTGGTTCTTGTATGTGCACGTCATACATCACCGACTCGAGACCTCGGTTTAATATCCCATCTGAAAGACTGTTACCACTGGACTACATATCCGTCTGTATGAATCTGTCTATCTATATATCTATATATATATTTATCTGGGGAAAGTCACATCATCTAATACATTGAGACTCTCTCTCTAGTTATGTATCTCAATATGACAACTATAGACACATACATAATCTAAACTTAATAGAAATGCACAGTTTTTTGCTATAAAATATACCGATATAGGACGTTACACGACGGGTTATTTCATACATTATTTTATGAAATGAGTTTTGGAATGTTGCTATTAAGCGAGCCTCTGGTATGTCTACTTTTATGAGTATTCAGGGGCAGTAATTGTCTAACTGATGAATGTCTCACATTGAGTTCGTTACAAAAACCAATGATACTCCAGTTTTGATGTTGAACAATTTATAATCTTAATTTTTGTTACTATGGTAGTCTTGTGTTTGTTCGGCTGGCTCTCCGTGGATAGGTTTATGTATAGGGTATAAGTCAAACACGATCCAATATGCAAAATATTGGACTGTGTGAGGCGCGTAGTACCAATACTTTACATACTACACGCCTCACACAGTCCAATATTTTACATATTGGATCAGTTCGAGGCTTATATCTTACTTAAAACATACACTTATATAACAAGATATTACTAATTAAAATTATTAATTTCCTGCATGTACGCTTAGTATTTAATATAATACACTGGCCTTTTCATATCAGTCCAATATTAATAATAATGGACTGCAAGTACACAAGTAGGTCGTCACGACAGTGATTTAAGGTAGGAGCAAGCATACTACATTTAGTGAACGATGCTCATGAAAACTGTCTGCTTTCCCGGATGTAGTTAACATGACTGTAAGCTCTTACATATGCTCATGAACATCGCCTGCTTTCCCGGATGTAGTTAACATGACTGTAAGCTCTTACATATGCTCATGAACATCGTCTGCGTTCCCGGATGTAGTTAACATGACTGTAAGCTCTTACATATGTGCATGAACATCGCCTGCTTTCCCGGATGTAGTTAACATAACTGTAAGCTCTAACATATGCTCATGAACATCGCCTGTGTTCCCGGATGTAGTTAGCATTATTCTAAGCTCTTACATATGCTCATGAACATCGCCTGCTTTCCCGGATGTAGTTAACATGACTCTAAGCTCTTACATATGCTCATGAACATCGCCTGCTTTCCCGGATGTAGTTAACATGACTGTAAGCTCTTACATATGCTCATGACCATCGCCTGCTTTCCCGGAAGTAGTTAACATGATTGTAAGCTCTTACATATGCTCATGAACATCGCCTGCTTTCCCGGATGTAGTTAACATAACTGTAAGCTCTTACATATGCTCATGAACATCGCCTGTGTTCCCGGATGTAGTTAGCAATATTCTAAGCTCTTACATATGCTCATGAACATCGCCTGCTTTCCCGGATGTAGTTAACATGACTGTAAGCTCTTACATATGCTCATGAACATCGTCTGCTTTCCCGGATGTAGTTAACGTGACTGTAAGCTCTTACATATGCTCATGACCATCGCCTGCTTTCCCGGATGTAGTTAACATAACTGTAAGCTCTTACATATGCTCATGAACATCGCCTGTGTTCCCGGTTGTAGTTAGCATTATTCTAAGCTCTTACATATGCTCATGAACATCGCCTGCTTTCCCGGATGTAGTTAACATGACTCTAAGCTCTTACATATGCTCATGAACATCGCCTGCTTTCCCGGATGTAGTTAACATGACTGTAAGCTCTTACATATGCTCATGAACATCGCCTGTGTTCCCGGATGTAGTTAGCATTATTCTAAGCTCTTACATATGCTCATGAACTTCGCCTGCTTTCCCGGATGTAGTTAACATGACTCTAAGCTCTTACATATGCTCATGAACATCGCCTGCTTTCCCGGATGTAGTTAACATGACTGTAAGCTCTTACATATGCTCATGAACATCGCCTGTGTTCCCGGATGTAGTTAGCATTATTCTAAGCTCTTACATATGCTCATGAACTTCGCCTGCTTTCCCGGATGTAGTTAACATGACTCTAAGCTCTTACATATGCTCATGAACATCGCCTGCTTTCCCGGATGTAGTTAACATGACTGTAAGCTCTTACATATGCTCATGAACATCGCCTGCTTTCCCGGATGTAGTTAACATGACTGTAAGCTCTTACATATGCTCATGAACATCGCCTGCTTTCCCGGAAGTAGTTAACATGACTGTAAGCTCTTACATATGCTCATGAACATCGCCTGCTTTCCCGGATGTAGTTAACATGACTGTAAGCTCTTACATATGCTCATGAACATCGCCTGCTTTCCCGGATGTAGTTAACATGACTCTAAGCTCTTACATATTATCATGAACATCGCCTGCTTTCCCGGAAGTAGTTAACATGACTGTAAGCTCTTACATATGCTCATGAACATCGCCTGCTTTCCCGGATGTAGTTAACATGACTCTAAGCTCTTACATATGCTCACGAACATCGCCTGCTTTCCTGGATGTAGTTAACATGACTCTAAGCTCTTACATATGCTTATGAACATCGCCTGCTTTACCGGATGTAGTTAACATGACTCTAAGCTCTTACATATGCTTATGAACATCGCCTGCTTTCCCGGATGTAGTTAACATGACTCTAAGCTCTTACATATGCTCATGAACATCGCCTGCTTTCCCGGAAGTAGTTAACATGACTGTAAGCTCTTACATATGCTCATGAACATCGCCTGCTTTCCCGGAAGTAGTTAACATGACTGTAAGCTCTTACATATGCTCATGAACATCGCCTGCTTTCCCGGATGTAGTTAACATGACTGTAAGCTCTTACATATGCTCATGAACATCGTCTGCTTTCCCGGATGTAGTTAACATGACTGTAAGCTCTTACATATGCTCATGAACATCGCCTGCTTTCCCGGATGTAGTTAACATAACTGTAAGCTCTTACATATGCTCATGAACATCGCCTGCTTTCCCGGATGTAGTTAACATAACTGTAAGCTCTTACATATGCTCATGAACATCGCCTGTGTTCCCGGATGTAGTTAGCATTATTCTAAGCTCTTACATATGCTCATGAACTTCGCCTGCTTTCCCGGATGTAGTTAACATGACTCTAAGCTCTTACATATGCTCATGAACATCGCCTGCTTTCCCGGATGTAGTTAACATGACTGTAAGCTCTTACATATGCTCATGAACATCGCCTGCTTTCCCGGAAGTAGTTAACATAACTGTAAGCTCTTACATATGCTCATGAACATCGCCTGTGTTCCCGGATGTAGTTAGCATGATTCTAAGCTCTTACATATGCTCATGAACATCGCCTGCTTTCCCGGAAGTAGTTAACATGACTCTAATCTCTTACATATGCTCATGAACATCGCCTGCTTTCCCGGATGTAGTTAACATGACTGTAAGCTCTTACATATGCTCATGAACATCGCCTGCTTTCCCGGAAGTAGTTAACATGACTGTAAGCTCTTACATATGCTCATGAACATCGCCTGCTTTCCCGGATGTAGTTAACATGACTGTAAGCTCTTACATATGCTCATGAACATCGCCTGCTTTCCCGGATGTAGTTAACATGACTCTAAGCTCTTACATATTATCATGAACATCGCCTGCTTTCCCGGAAGTAGTTAACATGACTGTAAGCTCTTACATATGCTCATGAACATCGTCTGCTTTCCCGGATGTAGTTAACATGACTCTAAGCTCTTACATATGCTTATGAACATCGCCTGCTTTACCGGATGTAGTTAACATGACTCTAAGCTCTTACATATGCTTATGAACATCGCCTGCTTTCCCGGATGTAGTTAACATGACTCTAAGCTCTTACATATGCTCATGAACATCGCCTGCTTTCCCGGAAGTAGTTAACATGACTCTAAGCTCTTACATATGCTCACGAACATCGCCTGCTTTCCCGGATGTAGTTAACATGACTGTAAGCTCTTACATATGCTCATGAACATCGCCTGCTTTCCCGGATGTAGTTAACATGACTCTAAGCTCTTACATATGCTCATGAGCATCGCCTGCTTTCCCGGATGTAGTTAACATGACTATAAGCTCTTACATATGCTCATGAACATCGCCTGCTTTCCCGGATGTAGTTAACATGACTGTAAGCTCTTACATATGCTCATGAACATCGCCTGCTTTCCCGGATGTAGTTAACATGACTATAAGCTCTTACATTGATTGACTCTAGTTTATACAAAATTAGCTTAGCTCGATTTCGAAACAAATTCTTACAGCTTATACTTGAGACCTCATTCATGATGGCAAAATCTCCACGAGGGAGAGGGAAGATGACATGTGGAATTTAAATGCCTTGCCTAAGGGCACAATCGTAACGGCTCCAGCGGGGCTCGAACTCTGGGCCATTCGTGTCTGAAGCGAACGCGTTATCACTGCACCATCACGATTTTGATTGACTCTCATAGTCACACTAAATATACGAGTATTGCTGCACGTACTTTTATTTCTCTCAAAGAATTATTTTGTTGTTGTACATTTATCTCTTTGTAAAAAATTATAATTATAATGTTGTCATGCATTGTACTGCGTACAGCCGACAGCAAACAAATAGAAAGTAATAAAGTAGGGATTGGATAATAGTTCAAATACAGTACACCATATCTCTGCAAACACTATGCCATTATGTTAGCCACGGTAATAAATAAATGGACATTACTATATATAGACAACGTACACGTAGTTACAGACCAGCTTATGGTAAGGATCATCTACTAATAGGGACCAGCTATTATATACCTCTTAAATCTCTTTGGCTCACCACTTTGATCTCATGTTAACTATCTAAAACGTGGTCTAACCTCGATTACTCTTCCTACGTGGTTAATACATGGATAGTTATAGACACAGACAGACAATTTAGTTTATTATAGTGTCATATATCAATATGTACATATACGTCATAGTATAAAAACATAAAACATATCAACATCCGGCCGTAATCTACCTATAAGGCACTTAATAGTTTTAAACATTATTAAAACACAATTGTAAAATAATGTTATTTATAAATGGATAGCTTAATACTTAAAAGTTGCATTTTGTCTGGGTTCAACTATCGTGTCATTCCAATGAAATAGATTTGTGTTATACTTAATTCGGAAAATCACATAACAAAGTGTTATTCATCTTCGATTGAACAACTGTTGCACAAAATACAAATTATATTCTCTCATGAAACTTTATGTG
The DNA here is from genome assembly GCA_014843695.1 of Archivesica marissinica. Taxonomy (NCBI): domain Eukaryota; kingdom Metazoa; phylum Mollusca; class Bivalvia; order Venerida; family Vesicomyidae; genus Archivesica; species Archivesica marissinica. The sequence continues at coordinate 35,580,321 of CM026403.1, forward strand.
TAGCATAACGACGGTCTCTACTGCTAAAGGTAAGCACAAGAACGTGACTTAAACACAATACGGCTATGGTATCTGTGTAAAGTTATATGTTTCGGCTGAGAAATAGTTTGTCTTGGTAAATACATGAACGTATTTTATTTAAACCGAACTATTTCAACGTATGGGCACTGCACGTATTGTATCTATGTTTAACTATTTAAAGGTATGGGCACTGCACGTATTGTATCTATGTTGAACTATTTAAAGGTATGGGCACTGCACGTATTTTATCTATGTTGAACTATTTAAAGGTATGGGCACTGCATGTATTTTATCTATGTTGAACTATTTAAAGGTATGGGCGGCACTGCACGTATTGTATCTATGTTGAACTATTTAAAGGTATGGGCGGCACTGCACGTATTATATCTATGTTGAACTATTTAAAGGTATGGGCACTGCACGTATTTTATCTATGTTGAACTATTTAAAGGTATGGGCACTGCACGTATTGTATCTATGTTGAACTATTTAAAGGTATGGGCACTGCACGTATTGTATCTATGTTGAACTATTTAAAGGTATGGGCACTGCACGTATTTTATCTATGTTGAACTATTTAAAGGTATGGGCACTGCACGTATTGTATCTATGTTTAACTATTTAAAGGTATGGGCACTGCACGTATTGTATCTATGTTGAACTATTTAAAGGTATGGGCGGCACTGCACGTATTGTATCTATGTTGAACTATTTAAAGGTATGGGCACTGCACGTATTTTATCTATGTTGAACTATTTAAAGGTATGGGCGGCACTGCACGTATTGTATCTATGTTGAACTATTTAAAGGTATGGGCGGCACTGCACGTATTGTATATATGTTGAACTATTTAAAGGTATGGGCACTGCACGTATTTTATCTATGTTGAACTATTTAAAGGTATGGGCACTGCACGTATTTTATCTATGTTGAACTATTTAAAGGTATGGGCACTACACGTATTTTATCTATGTTGAACTATTTAAAGGTATGGGCACTGCACGTATTTTATCTATGTTGAACTATTTAAAGGTATGGGCACTGCACGTATTGTATCTATGTTGAACTATTTAAAGGTATGGGCGGCACTGCACGTATTGTATATATGTTGAACTATTTAAAGGTATGGGCACTGCACGTATTTTATCTATGTTGAACTATTAAAAAAAGATATGGGCAATGCACGTATTGTATCTATGTTTAACTATTTAAAGGTATGGGCACTGCACGTATTGTATCTATGTTTAACTATTTAAAGGTATGGGCACTGCACGTATTTTATCTATGTTGAACTATTTAAAAAAGATATGGGCAATGCACGTATTGTATCTATGTTTAACTATTTAAAGGTATGGGCACTGCACTGCACTGTTAGTTAGATAGATATATTTCTTTATTTATAGAGGGTGACCTAATTAGTTGTGAACTAATATGTTAATAAACTTGTGTGTGATTTGGAGAATTTTGAAATGTTAATAGTTATATGGTATAATACAAGTACACGATACTGTCATACGTGGTGCAGAATTGTCACTCAGCACCTATATTCATGTTCTCTGAGTTGTCTCCCCTGTTTGTCCAAATATTGTTGATATAACAGTTTAATAATTCACGAGAGTGCACGGCTTTTAGTGAATTGGAAGGAATCATTTATTTCATTCAAACATGTAATGTATTAATCCAACATGCTGCAAATATTTCAGAAGCAAATTAATTGATTTTATGCAAGTAAATTATATTATCAATATTATGTGCACATAGATACATTTCCGTACATCACTGCATATTTGATTTTGTCACGTAATTACGAGATAACGGCGTGACATTCGCTATTTTATCAAATCACTATTTCAGTTTCAAGAATTAAATATTTCGAATTGAGGATTTTGCGATTTCAACTTTGTGAATTTGTAAATTGAACATCATGAATTCCTGAAATTGCAATATTGAATTCATGAACTCATGAAGTTGAAATCTGGAAATAGTCATTCGTGAAGTTGAAATCTGGAAATAAGTCATTCGTGTAGTTGACATCTGGAAATAGTCATTCGTGAAGTTGAAATCTGGAAATAGTCATTCGTGTAGTTGACATCTGGAAATAGTCATTCGTGAAGTTGAAATCTGGAAATAGTCATTCGTGAAGTTGAAATCTGGAAATAGTCATTCGTAAAGTTGAAATCTGGAAATAGTCATTCGTGAAGTTGAAATCTGGAAATAGTCATTCGTGAAGTTGAAATCTGGAAATAGTCATTCGTGAAGTTGAAATCTGGAAATAGTCATTCGTGTAGTTGACATCTGGAAATAGTCATTCGTGAAGTTGAAATCTGGAAATAGTCATTCGTGTAGTTGACATCTGGAAATAGTCATTCGTGAAGTTGAAATCTGGAAATAGTCATTCGTAAAGTTGAAATCTGGAAATAGTCATTCGTGAAGTTGAAATCTGGAAATAGTCATTCGTGAAGTTGAAATCTGGAAATAGTCATTCGTGAAGTTGAAATCTGGAAATAGTCATTCGTGAAGTTGAAATCTGGAAATAGTCATTCGTGTAGTTGACATCTGGAAATAGTCATTCGTGAAGTTGAAATCTGGAAATAGTCATTCGTAAAGTTGAAATCTGGAAATAGTCATTCGTGAAGTTGAAATCTGGAAATAGTCATTCGTGAAGTTGAAATCTGGAAATAGTCATTCGTGAAGTTGAAATCTGGAAATAGTCATTCGTGTAGTTGACATCTGGAAATAGTCATTCCTGTAGTTGACATCGTGAAATTGTTATTCGTGGAGTTTCCGACTGCTACGCGACGGTTTGTTCCTAACTAACTATTTCCTGCACTTACAGAGTGCGAGAGCACCACCCTCGCTGGTACATTTTCTTGAAAGTCTCTAAATACAATTCCTTCAGATCCTTGCAAACATAATGTGATAGCGCTAGTGGCAGTGTTCCGAGTAGTGCAGTTAGAGAACTACCATTACTTGTGCACGCACGTGTGGATAATGTAAAGGTTAGCTGGAGTTGACATTCGAAATGTACATTGTGTAATGCATGCTAGGTCTTTGAAGTATACTGTCGTTTAGCAAATAATACTTGCTTATCAGTAATTATTAATGTACATTAATTGTGAATTATTTCGTAATACATTTGCATTTTCAGGATCATCTATTTGGAAGTCATTGCACAGTTCAAAATTCCTCAACAATCCAACAGTTCAAAATTCTCCAACAATCAGTTCAAAATTCTCCAACAATCCAACAGTTCAAAATTCTCCAACAATCAGTTCAAAATTCTCCAACAATCAGTTCAAAATTCTCCAACAATCCAACAGTTCAAAATTCTCCAACAATCAGTTCAAAATTCTCCAACAATCAGTTCAAAATTCTCCAACAATCCAACAGTTCAAAATTCTCCAACAATCCAACAGTTCGAAATTCTCCAACAATCAGTTCAAAATTCTCCAACAATCAGTTCAAAATTCTCCAACAATCCAACAGTTCAAAATTCTCCAACAATCCAGCAGTTCAAAATTCTCCAACAATCAGTTCAAAATTCTCAAACAATCCAACAGTTCAGAATGCTCCGACAATCCAACAGTTCAAAATTCTCCAACAATCCAGCAGTTCAAAATTCTCCAACAATCCAGCAGTTCAAAATTCTCCAACAATCCAACAGTTCAAAATTCTCCAACAATCCAACAGTTCAAAATTCTCCAACAATCAGTTCAAAATGCTCCGACAATCCAACAGTTCAGAATGCTCCGACAATCCAACAGTTCAGAATGCTCCGACAATCCAACAGTTCAAAATTCTCTACTTAAGGTGGAACAATAACAATACAAACTAATCACATAGTTCTACTATTATTACTTTATATGCTATCGTATACAGTCTGTATTGGTATTGGTACTAGTATTGGTATTGGTACTAGTATTGGTATTGGTACTAGTATTTGGTATTGGTACTAGTATTGGTATTGGTACTAGTATTGGTACTAGTATTGGTACTAGTATTGGTATTGGTACTAGTATTGGTATTGGTACTAGTATTGGTATTGGTACTAGTATTGGTATTGGTACTAGTATTGGTACTAGTATTGGTATTGGTACTAGTATTGGTACTAGTATTGGTATTGGTACTAGTATTGGTATTGGTACTAGTATTGGTATTGGTACTAGTATTGGTATTGGTACTAGTATTGGTATTGGTACTAGTATTGGTATTGGTACTAGTATTGGTATTGGTACTAGTATTGGTATTGGTACTGGTATTGGTACTAGTATTGGTATTGGTACTAGTATTGGTATTGGTATTGATACTAGTATTTGGTATTGATACTAGTATTTGGTATTGGTACTAGTATTGGTACTAGTATTGGTATTGGTACTAGTATTGGTATTGGTACTAGTATTGGTATTGGTACTAGTATTGGTATTGGTACTAGTATTGGTATTGGTACTAGTATTGGTACTAGTATTGGTATTGGTACTAGTATTTGGTATTGGTACTAGTATTTGGTATTGGTACTAGTATTGGTATTGGTACTAGTATTGGTATTGGTACTAGTATTGGTATTGGTACTAGTATTGGTATTGGTACTAGTATTGGTATTGGTACTAGTATTGGTATTGGTACTAGTATTGGTATTGGTACTGGTATTGGTACTAGTATTGGTATTGGTACTAGTATTGGTATTGGTACTAGAGTATGTAAATTGATATATTTAAGCTGATTTCATACATATTTTGAAGATACCACTACAAGTTATATCTGCATCAAACATTGGCAATACCTTCATCGTAAATGGTTCTGCTAACTGGACAGTCGCAACCACCGGGTTCAAAAAGCACGAACTCTTCAAACTACCACAATTAAGCCGTCTAAACGGTTATATCGCTTCCATGTTAGAGGGAATTGCTACGGAGAAAAACAACAGGCAATGCAACAACACAGAACGGCGATTTTCAACGTCTGACTAAAGTGTTATTAAGTCGTTATGTGTACCATTTCTTAGCACAACACAGCTATTAAGATGTAGCTATTATGCACACTGAAATGGCTCCAGATGCCAGCAATTGGAATATTGAATTCTAAGGACATTGGTGCGTGTATATAGGCTGGCATAACTTGTAAAGAACATCAGGGTTCGATCCCCCGTCTGACCGTAATAAAATTAACAGTCTTCAGATGGGGGGTTAAACCGAGGTCTCATGTCGGTGCTTACACCGAGCACGTAAATCAACCAGAGGAGACGCTGGAATGATTCTCTGTCTGTATCATTGCACTATCCTCCAACATCTAAACTGACTAATATCTTCAGGAGGCGTCGCTCATATGGGCACCCGGTAGCGACGATAAATAAACGTAAAACACACACAAAAGAACATCAAAAGTTGAGCAAATAAATCCTAACACCTCCATATATTTGTACAGTTGTATATAATGAAATCCCACACTCGGGCTGAAGATGCGTGCAAAAAACTAGGCTCTGCCGAGATCTGTGCACGCATCTTCAGCCTTCTTGTGCGATTTCCTTATCTGCATCTATTGTATGTGCTAGATTCACTTTGTCTGAGTCAGGTCTGATTAGAAACATAACTAATCAAGGAAAAGTGATAGAGAAAGTTGTCAGTCGCCTGCGGAGGTTGGAGAATCAAGCACTAGTTTCTACGGAGAATCAAGCACTAGTTTCTACGCAGGACATATTGGTGGTATCCACCACAACAGACTGACTGTGTACTATAATGCTCCAGAGTTATATCTATCTTCCTCTAATGTCGAACCCCTCGCGGGTGTGTAGACAGTTACCTTGTAGTGCAGTCTGTACAAATAAAAGGGAGCGAGATGGCAGAGAATATTGGAATCGCACATCGTGGTATGAGTAGAAATTCCAAATGTTTCCAAATATATAAAACCGCACCGACTATAGCATATTGATACATAAAACCGCACCGACTATATCATATTGATATATAAAACCGCACCGACTATATCATATTGATACATAAAACCGCACCGACTATATCATATTGATATATAAAACCGCACCGACTATATCATATTGATACATAAAACCGCACCGACTATAGCATATTGATACATAAAACCGCACCGACTATAGCATATTGATACATAAAACCGCACCGACTATAGCATATTGATACATAAAACCGCACCGACTATATCATATTGATACATAAAACCGCACCGACTATATCATATTGATACATAAAACCGCACCGACTATAGCATATTGATACATAAAACCGCACCGACTATAGCATATTGATACATAAAACCGCACCGACTATAGCATATTGATACATAAAACCGCACCGACTATATCATATTGATACATAAAACCGCACCGACTATAGCATATTGATACATAAAACCGCACCGACTATATCATATTGATACATAAAACCGCACCGACTATAGCATATTGATACATAAAACCGCACCGACTATATCATATTGATACATAAAACCGCACCGACTATAGCATATTGATATATAAAACCGCACCGACTATAGCATATTGATACATAAAACCGCACCGACTATATCATATTGATACATAAAACCGCACCGACTATATCATATTGATACATAAAACCGCACCGACTATATCATATTGATACATAAAACCGCACCGACTATAGCATATTGATATATAAAACCGCACCGACTATATCATATTGATACATAAAACCGCACCGACTATAGCATATTGATATATAAAACCGCACCGACTATATCATATTGATATATAAAACCGCACCGACTATATCATATTGATATATAAAACCGCACCGACTATATCATATTGATATATAAAACCGCACCGACTATATCATATTGATATATAAAACCGCACCGACTATATCATATTGATATATAAAACCGCACCGACTATATCATATTGATATATAAAACCGCACCGACTATATCATATTGATATATAAAACCGCACCGACTATATCATATTGATACATAAAACCGCACCGACTATAGCATATTGATACATAAAACCGCACCGACTATATCATATTGATACATAAAACCGCACCGACTATAGCATATTGATACATAAAACCGCACCGACTATAGCATATTGATACATAAAACCGCACCGACTATATCATATTGATACATAAAACCGCACCGACTATAGCATATTGATACATAAAACCGCACCGACTATAGCATATTGATACATAAAACCGCACCGACTATATCATATTGATACATAAAACCGCACCGACTATATCATATTGATACATAAAACCGCACCGACTATATCATATTGATACATAAAACCGCACCGACTATATCATATTGATACATAAAACCGCACCGACTATATCATATTGATACATAAAACCGCACCGACTATATCATATTGATACATAAAACCGCACCGACTATAGCATATTGATACATAAAACCGCACCGACTATAGCATATTGATATATAAAACCGCACCGACTATATCATATTGATACATAAAACCGCACCGACTATATCATATTGATACATAAAACCGCACCGACTATAGCATATTGATACATAAAACCGCACCGACTATAGCATATTGATACATAAAACCGCACCGACTATATCATATTGATACATAAAACCGCACCGACTATAGCATATTGATACATAAAACCGCACCGACTATATCATATTGATACATAAAACCGCACCGACTATATCATATTGATACATAAAACCGCACCGACTATATCATATTGATATATAAAACCGCACCGACTATATCTATTGATAATAAAACCGCACACTATATCATATTGATAAAAACCGCACCGACTATAGCATATTGATATATAAAACCGCACCGACTATATCATATTGATACATAAAACCGCACCGACTATAGCATATTGATACATAAAACCGCACCGACTATAGCATATTGATACATAAAACCGCACCGACTATATCATATTGATACATAAAACCGCACCGACTATATCATATTGATACATAAAACCGCACCGACTATATCATATTGATATATAAAACCGCACCGACTATATCATATTGATATATAAAACCGCACCGACTATAGCATATTGATATATAAAACCGCACCGACTATATCATATTGATATATAAAACCGCACCGACTATATCATATTGATACATAAAACCGCACCGACTATAGCATATTGATACATAAAACCGCACCGACTATATCATATTGATACATAAAACCGCACCGACTATAGCATATTGATACATAAAACCGCACCGACTATATCATATTGATACATAAAACCGCACCGACTATATCATATTGATACATAAAACCGCACCGACTATATCATATTGATACATAAAACCGCACCGACTATATCATATTGATACATAAAACCGCACCGACTATAGCATATTGATACATAAAACCGCACCGACTATAGCATATTGATACATAAAACCGCACCGACTATATCATATTGATACATAAAACCGCACCGACTATATCATATTGATACATAAAACCGCACCGACTATAGCATATTGATACATAAAACCGCACCGACTATAGCATATTGATACATAAAACCGCACCGACTATATCATATTGATACATAAAACCGCACCGACTATATCATATTGATACATAAAACCGCACCGACTATATCATATTGATACATAAAACCGCACCGACTATATCATATTGATACATAAAACCGCACCGACTATATCATATTGATACATAAAACCGCACCGACTATATCATATTGATACATAAAACCGGCTATATATTGATAATAAAACCACCGACTATATCATATTGATACATAAAACCGCACCGACTATATCATATTGATACATAAAACCGCACCGACTATAGCATATTGATACATAAAACGCACCGACTATATCATATTGATACATAAAACCGCACCGACTATATCATATTGATATATAAAACCGCACCGACTATATCATATTGATACATAAAACCGCACCGACTATATCATATTGATACATAAAACCGCACCGACTATATCATATTGATACATAAAACCGCACCGACTATATCATATTGATACATAAAACCGCACCGACTATATCATATTGATACATAAAACCGCACCGACTATAGCATATTGATACATAAAACCGCACCGACTATATCATATTGATACATAAAACCGCACCGACTATAGCATATTGATACATAAAACCGCACCGACTATAGCATATTGATATATAAAACCGCACCGACTATATCATATTGATACATAAAACCGCACCGACTATATCATATTGATATATAAAACCGCACCGACTATATCATATTGATATATAAAACCGCACCGACTATATCATATTGATACATAAAACCGCACCGACTATATCATATTGATATATAAAACCGCACCGACTATATCATATTGATATATAAAACCGCACCGACTATATCATATTGATATATAAAACCGCACCGACTATATCATATTGATACATAAAACCGCACCGACTATATCATATTGATACATAAAACCGCACCGACTATATCATATTGATACATAAAACCGCACCGACTATAGCATATTGATACATAAAACCGCACCGACTATAGCATATTGATACATAAAACCGCACCGACTATAGCATATTGATACATAAAACCGCACCGACTATAGCATATTGATACATAAAACCGCACCGACTATATCATATTGATACATAAAACCGCACCGACTATATCATATTGATACATAAAACCGCACCGACTATAGCATATTGATACATAAAACCGCACCGACTATATCATATTGATACATAAAACCGCACCGACTATAGCATATTGATACATAAAACCGCACCGACTATATCATATTGATACATAAAACGCGACTATACATATTGATACATAAAACCGCACGACTATATCATATTGATACATAAAACCGCACCGACTATATATTGATACATAAAACCGCACCGACTATCATATTGATATATAAAACCGCACCGACTATAGCATATTGATATATAAAACCGCACCGACTATATCATATTGATACATAAAACCGCACCGACTATATCATATTGATATATAAAACCGCACCGACTATATCATATTGATACATAAAACCGCACCGACTATAGCATATTGATACATAAAACCGCACCGACTATAGCATATTGATACATAAAACCGCACCGACTATATCATATTGATATATAAAACCGCACCGACTATATCATATTGATATATAAAACCGCACCGACTATATCATATTGATATATAAAACCGCACCGACTATATCATATTGATACATAAAACCGCACCGACTATATCATATTGATACATAAAACCGCACCGACTATATCATATTGATACATAAAACCGCACCGACTATATCATATTGATACATAAAACCGCACCGACTATAGCATATTGATATATAAAACCGCACCGACTATATCATATTGATACATAAAACCGCACCGACTATATCATATTGATATATAAAACCGCACCGACTATATCATATTGATACATAAAACCGCACCGACTATAGCATATTGATATATAAAACCGCACCGACTATATCATATTGATATATAAAACCGCACCGACTATATCATATTGATACATAAAACCGCACCGACTATAGCATATTGATACATAAAACCGCACCGACTATATCATATTGATACATAAAACCGCACCGACTATATCATATTGATACATAAAACCGCACCGACTATATCATATTGATACATAAAACCGCACCGACTATAGCATATTGATACATAAAACCGCACCGACTATAGCATATTGATACATAAAACCGCACCGACTATATCATATTGATACATAAAACCGCACCGACTATATCATATTGATATATAAAACCGCACCGACTATAGCATATTGATATATAAAACCGCACCGACTATAGCATATTGATACATAAAACCGCACCGACTATAGCATATTGATACATAAAACCGCACCGACTATATCATATTGATACATAAAACCGCACCGACTATAGCATATTGATATATAAAACCGCACCGACTATATCATATTGATATATAAAACCGCACCGACTATATCATATTGATACATAAAACCGCACCGACTATATCATATTGATACATAAAACCGCACCGACTATATCATATTGATACATAAAACCGCACCGACTATATCATATTGATACATAAAACCGCACCGACTATATCATATTGATACATAAAACCGCACCGACTATAGCATATTGATACATAAAACCGCACCGACTATATCATATTGATACATAAAACCGCACCGACTATATCATATTGATACATAAAACCGCACCGACTATAGCATATTGATATATAAAACCGCACCGACTATATCATATTGATACATAAAACCGCACCGACTATAGCATATTGATACATAAAACCGCACCGACTATAGCATATTGATACATAAAACCGCACCGACTATATCATATTGATACATAAAACCGCACCGACTATATCATATTGATACATAAAACCGCACCGACTATATCATATTGATATATAAAACCGCACCGACTATAGCATATTGATATATAAAACCGCACCGACTATAGCATATTGATACATAAAACCGCACCGACTATATCATATTGATACATAAAACCGCACCGACTATATCATATTGATATATAAAACCGCACCGACTATATCATATTGATACATAAAACCGCACCGACTATATCATATTGATACATAAAACCGCACCGACTATATCATATTGATACATAAAACCGCACCGACTATAGCATATTGATACATAAAACCGCACCGACTATAGCATATTGATATATAAAACCGCACCGACTATATCATATTGATACATAAAACCGCACCGACTATAGCATATTGATACATAAAACCGCACCGACTATAGCATATTGATACATAAAACCGCACCGACTATATCATATTGATACATAAAACCGCACCGACTATATCATATTGATACATA
>CM026403.1:35593354-35681231 GCA_014843695.1 Archivesica marissinica
ATACGCTACTTTCAATAACCAAGATGGACGCAATGACGCACGCTACTTTCAATAACCATGATGGACGCAATGACGATACGCTACTTTCAATAACCAAGATGGACGCAATGACGACACGCTACTTTCAATAACCAATATGGACGCAATGACGCACGCTACTTTCAATAACCAAGATGGACGCAATGACGACACGCTACCTTCAATAACCATGATGGACGCAATGACGTACGCTACTTTCAATAACCATGATGGACGCAATGACGACACGCTACTTTCAATAACCAATATGGACGCAATGACGACATGCTACTTTCAATAACCAAGATGGACGCAATGACTAGACACGCTACCTTCAATAACCAAGATGGACGCAATGACGATACGCTACTTTCAATAACCAAGATGGACGCAATGACGCACGCTACTTTCAATAACCAAGATGGACGCAATGACACACGCTACTTTCAATAACCAAGATGGACGCAATGACGACACGTTACTTTCAATAACCATGATGGACGCAATGACGATACGCTACTTTCAATAACCAAGATGGACGCAATGACGATACGCTACTTTCAATAACCAAGATGGACGCAATGACGCACGCTACTTTCAATAACCAAGATGGACGCAATGACGCACGCTACTTTCAATAACCAAGATGGACGCAATGACGCACGCTACTTTCAATAACCAAGATGGACGCAATGACGACACGCTACTTTCAATAACCAAGATGGACGCAATGACGATACGCTACTTTCAATAACCAAGATGGACGCAATGACGCACGCTACTTTCAATAACCAAGATGGACGCAATGACGACACGCTACTTTCAATAACCAAGATGGACGCAATGACGACACGCTACTTTCAATAACCAAGATGGACGCAATGACGACACGCTACTTTCAATAACCAAGATGGACGCAATGACGACACGCTACTTTCAATAACCAAGATGGACGCAATGACGCACGCTACCTTCAATACCAAGATGGACGCAATGAGACACGCTACCTTCAATAACCAAGATGGACGCAATGACGCACGCTACTTTCAATATCCAAGATGGACGCAATGACGCACGCTACCTTCTAACCAAGATGGACGCAATGACGACACGCTACTTTCAATAACCAAGATGGACGCAATGACGACACGCTACTTTCAATACCAAGATGGACGCAATGACGCACGCTACTTTCAATAACCAAGATGGACGCAATGACGCACGCTACTTTCAATAACCAAGATGGACGCAATGACGCACGCTACTTTCAATAACCAAGATGGACGCAATGACGCACGCTACTTTCAATAACCAAGATGGACGCAATGACGCACGCTACTTTCAATAACCAAGATGGACGCAATGACGACACGCTACTTTCAATAACCAAGATGGACGCAATGACTAGACAGCTACTTTCAATAACCAAGATGGACGCAATGACGATACGCTACTTTCAATAACCAAGATGGACGCAATGACGATACGCTACTTTCAATAACCAAGATGGACGCAATGACGCACGCTACTTTCAATATCCAAGATGGACGCAATGACGCACGCTACTTTCAATAACCAAGATGGACGCAATGACGACACGCTACTTTCAATAACCAAGATGGACGCAATGACGACACGCTACTTTCAATAACCAAGATGGACGCAATGACGCACGCTACTTTCAATAACCAAGATGGACGCAATGACGCACGCTACTTTCAATAACCAAGATGGACGCAATGACGACACGCTACTTTCAATAACCAAGATGGACGCAATGACGCACGCTACTTTCAATAACCAAGATGGACGCAATGACGACACGCTACTTTCAATAACCAAGATGGACGCAATGACGACACGCTACTTTCAATAACCAAGATGGACGCAATGACGACACGCTACTTTCAATAACCAAGATGGACGCAATGACGACACGCTACTTTCAATAACCAAGATGGACGCAATGACGACACGCTACTTTCAATAACCAAGATGGACGCAATGACGACACGCTACCTTCAATAACCAAGATGGACGCAATGACGACACGCTACTTTCAATAACCAAGATGGACGCAATGACGACACGCTCCCTTCAATAACCAATATGGACGCAATGACGACACGCTACCTTCAATAACCAAGATGGACGCAATGACGACGCGCTACCTTCTATAACCAAGATGGACGCAATGATGACACGCTACCTTCAATAACCAAGATGGATGCAATGACGCACGCTAATTTCAATATCCAAGATGGACGCAATGACGCACGCTACCTTCGATAACCAATATGGACGCAATGATGATACGCTACTTTCAATAACCAAGATGGACGCAATGATGATACGCTACTTTCAATAACCATGATGGACGCAATGACGATACGCTACTTTCAATAACCATGATGGACGCAATGACGCACATTACTTTCAATAACCAAGATGGACGCAATGACTAGACATGCTACTTTCAATAACCAAGATGGACGCAATGACGACACGCTACTTTCAATAACCAAGATGGACGCAATGACGATACGCTACTTTCAATATCCAAGATGGACGCAATGACGCACGCTACCTTCAATAACCAAGATGGACGCAATGACGATACGCTACTTTCAATAACCAAGATGGACGCAATGACGCACGCTACTTTCAATAACCAAGATGGACGCAATGACGCACGCTACTTTCAATAACCAAGATGGACGCAATGACGATACGCTACTTTCAATAACCAAGATGGACGCAATGACGCACACTACTTTCAATAACCAAGATGGACGCAATGACAGACAGGCTACTTTCAATAACCAAGATGGACGCAATGACGATACGCTACTTTCAATAACCAAGATGGACGCAATGACTAGACAGGCTACTTTCAATAACCAAGATGGACGCAATGACGATACGCTACTTTCAATAACCAAGATGGACGCAATGACTAGACAGGCTACTTTCAATAACCAAGATGGACGCAATGACGATACGCTACTTTCAATAACCAAGATGGACGCAATGACGACACGCTACTTTCAATAACCAAGATGGACTCAACGATGACACGCTATCTTCTATAACCATGATTGACGCAATTATGACACGCTACCTTCAATAACCAAGATGGACGCAATGATGACACGCTACTTTCAATATCCAAGATGGAGGCAATGATGACACGCTACCTTCTATAACCAAGATGGACGCAATGACGACACGCTACCTTCTATAACCAAGATGGACGCAATGACGACACGCTCCCTTCAATAACCAAGATGGACGCAATGACGACACGCTCCATTCAATAACCAAGATGGACGCAATGACGACACCATACCTTCAATAACCAAGATGGACGCAAAGACGACACCATACTTCAACAACCAAGATGGACGCAATGACGACACGCTCCCTTCAATAACCAATATGGACGCAATGACGACACGCTCCCTTCAATAACCAAGATGGACGCAATGACGACACGCTCCCTTCAATAACTTAGATGGACGCAATGACGACACGCTCCCTTCAATAACCAAGAGGGACTCAATGACGACACGCTCCCTTCAATAACCAAGATGGACGCAATGATGACACGCTCCCTTCAATAACCAATATGGACGCAATGATGACACGCTACCTTCAATAACCAAGATGGACGCAATGACAACGCGCTACCTTCTATAACCAAGATGGATGCAATGATGACACGCTACCTTCAATAACCAAGATGGACGCAATGACGCACGCTAATTTCAATATCCAAGATGGACGCAATGACGCACGCTACCTTCGATGACCAATATGGACGCATTGATGATATGCTACTTTCAATAACCAAGATGGACGCAATGATGATACGCTACTTTCAATAACCATGATGGACGCAATGACGATACGCTACTTTCAATAACCAAGATGGACGCAATGACGATACGCTACTTTTAATAACCATGATGGACGCAATGACGATATGCTACTTTCAATAACCATGATGGACGCAATGACGACACGCTCCCTTCAATAACAAGATGGACGCAATGACGACACGCTCCCTTCAATAACCAAGATTGACGCAATGACGACACGCTCCCTTCAATAACCAAGATGGACGCAATGACGACACGCTCCTTCAATAACCAAGATGGACGCAATGACGACACGCTCCCTTCGATAACCAAGATGGACGCAATGACGACACGCTCCCTTCAATAACCAAGATGGACGCAATGACGACACGCTCCCTTCAATAACCAAGATGGACCTAATGACGACACGCTCCCTTCAATAACCAATATGGACGCAATGATGACACGCTACCTTCAATAACCAAGATGGACGCAATGACGATGCGCTACCTTCTATAACCAAGATGGACGCAATGATGACACGCTACCTTCAATAACCAAGATGGACGCAATAACGCATGCTACTTTCAATATCCAAGATGGACGCAATGACGACACGCTACCTTCAATAACCAATATGGACGCAATGACTAGACACGCTACCTTCAATAACCAAGATGGACGCAATGATGATACGCTACTTTCAATAACCAAGATGGACGCAATGACTAGATACTCTACTTTCAATAACCAAGATGGACGCAATGACTAGATACGCTACTGTCAATAACCAAGTTTGACGCAATGATGATACGCTACTTTCAATAACCAAGATGGACGCAATGACGATACGGTACTTTCAATAACCATGATGGACGCAATGACGACACGCTCCCTTCAATAACCAAGATGGACGCAATGACGACACGCTACCTTCAATAACCAAGATGGACGCAATGACGACACGCTACCTTCAATAACCAAGATGGACGCAATGACGACACGCTCCCTTCAATAACCAAGATGGACGCAATGACGACACGCTCCCTTCAATAACCAAGATGGACGCAATGACGACACGCTCCCTTCAATAACCAAGATGGACGCAATGACGACACGCTCCCTTCAATAACCAATATGGACGCAATGATGACACGCTACCTTCAATAACCAAGATGGACGCAATGACGACACGCTACCTTCAATAACCAAGATGGACGCAATGACGACACGCTACCTTCAATAACCAAGATGGACGCAATGACGCACGCTACTTTCAATATCCAAGATGGACGCAATGACGCACGCTACCTTCAATAACCAAGATGGACGCAATGACGACACGCTACTTTCAATAACCATGATGGACGCAATGACGATACGCTACTTTCAATAACCATGATGGACGCAATGACGATACGCTACTTTCAATAACCATGATGGACGCAATGACGCACGCTACTTTCAATAACCAAGATGGACGCAATGACGACACGCTACTTTCAATAACCAAGATGGACGCAATGAATAGACACGCTACTTTCAATATCCAAGATGGACGCAATGACGACACGCTACTTTCAATAACCAAGATGGACGCAATGACGATACGCTACTTTCAATAACCAAGATGGACGCAATGACGACACGCTACTTTCAATAACCAAGATGGACGCAATGACGACACGCTACTTTCAATAACCAAGATGGACGCAATGACTAGACACGCTACTTTCAATAACCAATATGGACGCAATGACGACACGCTACTTTCAATAACCATGACGGACGCAATGACGACACGCTACTTTCAATAACCAAGATGTACGCAATAACTAGACATGCTACTTTCAATAACCATGACGGACGCAATGACGACAAGCTACCTTCAATAACCATGATGGACACAATGACGACATGCTACCTTCAATAACCAAGATGGACGCAATGACGACACGCTACCTTCTATAACTCTACTAGCCAATTCCATATATCATCATATTCCATTGCATATTATATATAGCTTCTCTACTTTTCAGCTTTTACATTACTATATAATTCCAATGTGCAGTTCTAACTTATATTCCTATCTTTTGATTGCATTTGATTTTCAGATTATTATTTTTATACTTTATTTATTTTACGATTGCGAAGCAAGTGTTAACAACTTATATTAATCACTCTCGTGTTGCGCGGATAAATGCGTAAATGTGGTCATTCGTGTGGGAGGAAACCGAAGTACCCGGGGGAAAACCTACCTGTCTGACCTGGCGACCACCGTACCATCTCACATACTTCCCGGTCCGTGGATCGAACCCGGGTTGCATTGGTGAGAAGCGAGCGTGCTAACCACTGCGCTAATCGGACAGCCCTATGTTGATGTCCTCATGGTAGATTAACTTTTGTTAAATGAATTCTCTCGTTAAATAATGTCTTTATTATTATTATTATTGTTATTATTATTATTATTATTATTAACCAAGTGCAACAGCCAGACCTACCAACACAGTAGTTGGCGAACTTGACAGTAGCAGGGAAGCTTCGACTCAGTAAGTCAGCATAGAACGATTAATACAGCTGAATGCAATCTCGTTGAAATGTCATACAGACGGATCTGTAGTCCAGTGGTATTTCCTTATGCATACTTGTTCTGGACTAGTAATCCAGGAATCGCAGGTTCGATCCCCCGTCTGACCCTAATAAAAATAACAGTCTTTCATATGGGACTTTAAACCGAGGTCTCGTGTCGGTGCTGTACACCGTGCACATAAAAGAACCAGAGGAGACTCTGGAATGGGTCTCTGTCTGTATCATTGCACTATCCTCCAACAATCTAAAATGTTTAATCTCTTCAGGAGGCGTCGCTCATATGGGCAACCGGTAGCGACGATAAATAAAGGTAAAACACACAAAAACATTGAACTGTCACAGGGGTAAACCATCGGCAAGCTATTTGCTCATTAATTTAAGATATGATACTTCAAATAAGGCAGTAATTGGAATTTGAAAATTTGAAATGTTGCTTAACCCTTTCAACACCACAGGCCTCTAAATATGCTTATGAAAAGTGTAGATCCAGATGAGCCGGCTCGTATCGAGCCGTCTCATCAGGATTTGCACTGTTTGACAGTAATATTACTATTTCTAGACAAAAATTTACCCATTTTGATAAATGAACTGATCCAAATGTAATTTTCTTATTAATTTATTGGTCTAAAAATATCATGGACCAGTCCATGTCAGTTACTTGGTGTTGAATGGGTTAATATCATGGACCAGTCCATGTCAGTTACTTGGTGTTGAATGGGTTAAAATGGCTGACATTATGAGTATGACGGAATAACTGTATAACTATTGACTTCCCGTTAGCCAAAATAAGTAAGCTTGTTTAATAATATATAAATTATAAAGGGCAAAACAAATATTACTTCCATTCCAACATGACCCCAATATAAAGCTGGCAATAGGTGGCATCCGTGGTCCAATGGTAGAGCGTCGGATTTGGAATCGATCGGTCCCGGGTTCGATACTAGGTCAGGCCACGTATGTAGTGTCATTGAGCAAGGCACCTCACACACATTGCTTAGTACTGGTTAACCACTTAGGTCGGCTAAGCTTGCCCAGGAAAACATGGCTACGTCCCCGTAAGGGGTTTGACATTAATTGAACATACATACATACAAAGCTATAAACGAATACGTATATGTGTTATTTTGTGTCCTTGTCTGTTATCTGGCTGACGGCTTTACAAAATACCTCCCTGTATAATACAGTATGTATGTCATGGCACTGAAATCGTCTATCAGCTATCAACACTATACTTCCTGTCTGACTGGTTATTAATACAAAGCCTGCCCATTCCAATAGTTGTGCACATTTACGTCAAGTGATTTTCATTCGTAAATTATTTTTTCAGGGGGGTGGGCGGGGGGCATGATTCAAACTCACACACAGTGCTTAGTACTGGCTAACCGCTTATGTCGCATCAGTATGCACAGGAAAACGCAAGTGGCTTGACATAAATGGATGATTGTTTATAGGAACACAATATCAAGTCATGTTAGAATGTCATTTTAGCAGTCATGTGACTCGGTTTATCAAGATGGCCTCCTCCATAGATAATATTTCCCGTTAAACTTGTCACTATCGTCATGTAACTTACATTTAGATCAAATGAGAAGAAAACGCCAAAATCGAAAACGTCGCCGAGATATCTTTGAAACACGTGCAACTAGTAGACACGACACCTTTCTCGAACTACAAATCTCATACGTCCAGTTCCGGAATGTTCACCACCCTCTACAATTACATGTTTGTTAACTACACTTTCTGTTGACAAACAGTTCTTACCGGAACAAAACGCACATATGTAGGTGGTGAGACGATCGAAGGCATTCAATTGTTGCATGTCAACATATTATTAACAGTATATATGACGGAAGACACGTGAATTGTAAACACATAACTTATGGGATATATTACGGGGGCGTAGGCGCCACTTTGAGACGTTAATTATAACTAGCAAACAAATACTACACACACCCATATTAAGCTCGTCGGCAAAAACCAATCATGGTCAACAAACTCTTTCCACACATGCAGCTGCTGACGTCAATAGTTCACACATGTAGGTTCTTATTGTTTAAGTCTGTATCACAATGCCACGTGACATGGTGAAAGGGCTTTCCAAGTAATTTAAGATTTATCGTGGAACAATAACAATACAAACTAATCATATATGTCTACTATTATTACTTCAGATGGTAGTGTACACAGTCGTTAGCACAATTACCATTGCAATAGTTACTAGATTCTGGGAATGGCTGTCTTTAAGCCGATTTCATACTATTTATGTACTGTCATTTATTGTCTCATTCCCTCTTTTCTATTATATTAGACAATTTCATATATCATCATATTCCATAACATGTTATATATATATGTGTGAACTATATATATATATATAGCTTCTCTATTGTTCAGCTTTAACATTACTATATAATTCCAATATGCAGTTTTCACTTATAGTTTGATTTGTATATGTTTGAGGGCCTCATGGTAGATTAACTTTTGTTAAATAAGTTCTCTCGTAAAATAAAGTCTTTATTATTATTATTATTATTATTATTATTATTATTACCTGGTAACTTCACCTCGTAAAAGGCTTAGTAATACCCTGTATGTGTGTGTGTGCTTAACGTTTATTTATCGTCGCTACCGGTTACCCATATGAGCGACGTCTCCTGAAGAGATTAGTCGTTTTAGATTTTGGCGGATAGTGCATGATACAGTGAGAGAGAGAGACCCATTCCAGAGTATCATCTGGTTCTTTTACGTGCACGGTGTAAAGCACCGACATAATACCTCGGTTTAAAGTCCCCTACTGAAAGACTGTTCATTGTATTATGGTCAGACGTGGGATCGAACCGCATGCGATCCCTGAATTACCAGTCCAGCGTGTTATCACTGGACTACAGACCCGTCTGTAATACCCTGTCTCTGATTAGACATAGTAGTCATGGTATCACCTTGACAACTTGCCCAAACATAAACAAATTTGAACTGGATTGTATGTGGTCAAAAGGCCACGTATTAGTCATGATACGGTTATGTGGGGAACTAATTGTTTGTTTATATTGTGTGCGAACTTAATAATGATATTATCATGTCCCTGCTCATCATGCTCGCTATTTATATACCAGCTACGCAGACACTATGAGTAACTAGTGTTTACTACAAATAATACAGTAATCGGGTTGTTCCGAAGGTATTTCATAGCTGGAAATGTTACTTTCGTGTTACAAGGAATTTAATGTTAAAACAAAAAAGGAAATTATAAATTCCCAATCCTCGTTATTGAGTATATATATATATATATATATACTGAGTCAAAAAAGAAACGATACCTGGTGTTTATGTGTCTATAATTTCAACATTTATTAAGAAAATTCTTTGAAAATTCATAAGATGATAGTCCAACATGTTTGAAAGAGGAGCACATAAAGCATAATGAGCCTCCGAAACTGTCTGCTGCGTGATGACGTAATTCGTCGGACAGGGGTCTAATGGAGTTTTCACACAGAAGTCAATACCTAGTATGGGCACCATTTGCGTCTCTCACTGCAATGCACCGCCGTCGCATCGAACGGAAGAGTGTCTGAATCTCTTGCTGGTCAATATTTGTCCACTCCTGACGCAAAACATTCCTCAGTTGGTTTAACGTTACCAGCTGACGTCGTCTGACGCGGCGGTCTAACGTATCCCACAAATGTTCTATGGGTGACAAGTCTGGTGACAAAGCAGGCCACGGCAGGGTTTCAATATTGTTCTGCTCCAATAATGTGGTGGAAATCCGAGCAGTATGACACCTGGCGTTGTCCTGTTGGAACAGTGTGACGTTTCTGTTGGCGTTAAAGAACGGCACAACAACTGGCGCAATGATCTCATCACAGTACCACTGGGCGCTTAGGTTCCCGTCCACCACTAACAGTTCAGTGCGACTGCCGAAGGTGATACCGCCCCACGCCATAACGCTTCCGCCCCCGAACAGATCGACCTGACGTACACATGCGTCGGCGTAACGTTCACCGCGTCTGCGATATACCCGCTCTCTGCCATCCGCTCGACGCAAACAGAACCGCGATTCATCGCTAAACATCACCGAATTCCACTGTAACCGAGTCCAGCGAGCACGTTCCGTCGTCCATTCCCGCCGTACGTCACGGTGACGTCGTGTCAGGATGGGTCCAACGTATGGCCGATAGGCACGAATGCCACGTTCACCGAGCCGGTTCCTGACTGTTTGTGCACTGATGCGATTGTTGGTCATCCCAGGAGTAACGGCAGCTGTGTGCGTAGCAGGTAGGAACCGGTCACGTAAATGTGACGTCCGAATGTGACGGTCCTGTTCACGCGTCGTCACACGTGGTCGACCAGATCTTGGACGGTCGTCCACCGATCCATGTGTTCGATAACGTCGAAGTAGACGTGTTATCGTGATCCGCGTAACCCCGAGTCGATTTGCGACGTCACGCTGACGTAAACCGCCGTCAATCATGCCAATGGCACGCATTCTCTGATTG
Source organism: Archivesica marissinica (assembly GCA_014843695.1). NCBI lineage: Eukaryota > Metazoa > Mollusca > Bivalvia > Venerida > Vesicomyidae > Archivesica > Archivesica marissinica. The sequence continues at coordinate 35,604,315 of CM026403.1, forward strand.
CGGTTTAGCCTAGGCATTTTGTTAGAGGTAACAATGGGTATGTAAGGTGTTTTTCCTCGATGAGAATGCAATACCAGTACAATAAACCGGTTTTCCGATTTGTACATGTGTAGGAAGTTGTCTTTGTTGAGGAGCACGTGCAAATCGGAAATTCGGTGTTCCAGGATTATCGGGTGTTTATTTACCTGTGTTTATGGTTGGCTGACGTTGCAATAAGATACCCGGTACTGATACGTAATAATATATTAAACCTTTCTATGGATTTATCCGTTTTACGTCATTTTTAGTTTGGTATCGTTTCTTTTTTTACTCAGTATATATACACAGACGGATCTGTAGTCCAGTGGTAACACGCTGGACTGGTAATCCAGAGATCGCAGGTTCGATCCCCCGTCTGACCATAATAAAATTAATAGTCTTTCAGATGGGACGTTAAACCGAGGTCTCGTGTCAGTGCTTTACACAGTGCACGTAAAAGAACCAGAGGAGACTCTGGAATGGGTCTCTCACTCTCTCTCTCTCTCTCTCTCTCTCTCTCTCTCGCTTTCTCTCTCTCTCTCTCTCTCTCTGTATCACTGCACTATCCTCCAAAATCTAAAATGACTAATCTCTTCAGGAGGCGTTGCTCATATGGGCAACCGGTAGCGACGGTAAATAAACGTAAAACACACAAATATTGAGTTTATATTGGACTAAACACATGTTTTGTTATTGCGAAACACTCCTGACGCGATTACGTTGTCTATGTGTACGTATTGGCGTTTGTTGGAGCAATTCACATGCATTCCTTTCGTTTCTGACAACAACTACGTCATTCTAACTTTGGTAAAATGAATTATATTCCGTATGGTAGGGCTAAGATAAGATAAGATAAATTTTATTTTGAGTCGGCAAGACATATCATAAATAACATTTTTTTTCAATTTCAAGTTTATTGGCATTATTAGCAATAGTTTACATAAAGCAATTTACATAAGTATAAACTATGGCAAAGACATACACAAATAAATACATACATACACATGTTAAGAAACAGTGATATTATCTAGGGTATGTTTTCTTAGAAACATAGATTCCTTTATATACTTAGATAGTTTTAATAATTCTATTTTATTCTTAGAAGACATGATAGTATTGAATTTCTGTACACACGGCCAAGATATATTACCAAGGTATTTAGTTCTTAAACTTGTGTATCTCGTACAACATAGCAAAAAGTGATACTCCGATTCAACATAACATAAGCTCTGATAAACCTTTATAACGGACTATATAACAACATGTGTATATGAATAACAAGAGTAAAACGGACTATATAACAACATGTGTATATGAATAACAAGAGTAAAACGGACTATATAACAACATGTGTATATGAATAACAAGAGTAAAACGGACTATATAACAACATGTGTATATGAATAACAAGAGTAAAACGGACTATATAACAACATGTGTATATGAATAACAAGAGTAAAACGGACTATATAACAACATGTGTATATGAATAACAAGAGTAAAACGGACTATATAACAACATGTGTATATGAATAACAAGAGTAAAACGGACTATATAACAACATGTGTATATGAATAACAAGAGTAAAACGGACTATATAACAACATGTGTATATGAATAACAAGAGTAAAACGGACTATATAACAACATGTGTATATGAATAACAAGAGTAAAACGGACTATATAACAACATGTGTATATGAATAACAAGAGTAAAACGGACTATATAACAACATGTGTATATGAATAACAAGAGTAAAACAGCTATGGGAAATAACAATTTGAATTAAATTAGACACTCTATGCTAAAACACAACATGCTTATTTAGTCGAACAGTCAGCAACATTAGACATAAGATGAACATAAGAAGCTGCATAATAAAAGAATAAGACAACAGCCATGCAGGCAACTAAGATGATTTATAAAAGAAAACTAAAATGCAATCTAAACTATAGCTGAAATGAACTCCATGCTGATCCTTCACTGTGGGACCCATTACCTGGTATAGCATACTACACACTTACTCCATGCTGATCCTTCACTGTGGGACCCATTACCTGGTATAGCATACTACACACTTACTCCATGCTGATCCTTCACTGTGGGACCCATTACCTGGTATAGCATACTACACACTTACTCCATGCTGATCCTTCACTGTGGGACCCATTACCTGGTATAGCATACTACACACTTACTCCATGCTGATCCTTCACTGTGGGACCCATTACCTGGTATAGCATACTACACACTTACAATAATTTCCATTCCAAGAGGAAATCAAGCTCTTGAAATGACTGAAGCTAGTTGTAGCCCTGAGGTCATCAGGTAGGGAATTCCACAGCACAGGAGCAGCATAGATGAACGTGTGTTGCCGCTATATACCAGCATTGTTAAATGTACTACAGGTAGGGAATTCCACAGCACAGGAGCAGCATAGATGAACGTGTGTTGCCGCTATATACCAGCATTGTTAAATGTACTACAGGTAGGTGTTTCCACAGCACAGGAGCAGCATAGATGAACGTGTTTTGCCGGTGCAATGTTAAATGTACTACAGGTAGGGAATTCCACAGCACAGGAGCAGCATAGATGAACGTGTTGTGCCGCTATATACCAGCATTGTTAAATGTACTACATGTAATAACACAAATGAAGTTGATATATCCTGTCTAAAACACAATGTCGCAAAAACAAATCTTGAACAATTCAACTTAGTATGTTACCGATTGAGAACGTTAGTTTAAACAATATTTTATTCAAGAATGGTACATAGCATAGGAATAGTTGCAATAGCACAGTTAGGATTGGGGGAATGGTACATAGCATAGGAATAGTTGCAATAGCACAGTTAGGATTGGGGGAATGGTACATAGCATAGGAATAGTTGCAATAGCACAGTTAGGATTGGGGGAATGGTACATAGCACAGGAATAGTTGCAATAGCTCAGTTAGGATTGGGGGAATGGTACATAGCATAGGAATAGTTGCAATAGCACAGTTAGGATTGGGGGAATGGTACATAACATAGGAATAGTTGCAATAGCACAGTTAGGATTGGGGGAATGGTACATAGCATAGGAGTAGTTGCAATAGCACAGTTAGGATTGGGGAATGTACATAACATAGGAATAGTTGCAATAGCACAGTTAGGATTGGGGGAATGGTACATAACATAGGAGTAGTTGCAATAGCACAGTTAGGATTGGGGGAATGGTACATAACACAGGAGTAGTTGCAATAGCACAGTTAGGATTGGGGGAATGGTACATAACACAGGAGTAGTTGCAATAGCACAGTTAGGATTGGGGGAATGGTACATAACACAGGAATAGTTGCAATAGCACAGTTAGGATTGGGGGAATGGTACATAACACAGGAATAGTTGCAATAGCACAGTTAGGATTGGGGGAATGGTACATAGCACAGGAATAGTTGCAATAGCACAGTTAGGATTGGGGGAATGGTACATAACATAGGAATAGTTGCAATAGCACAGTTAGAATTGGGGGAATGGTACATAGCATAGGAATAGTTGCAATAGCACAGTTAGGATTGGGGGAATGGTACATAACATAGGAATAGTTGCAATAGCACAGTTAGGATTGGGGGAATGGTACATAGCATAGGAATAGTTGCAATAGCACAGTTAGGATTGGGGGAATGTTACATAACACAGGAATAGTTGCAATAGCTCAGTTAGGATTTGGGGAATGGTACATAACACAGGAATAGTTGCAATAGCTCAGTTAGGATTGGGGGGAAAGTTACATAGTAACTTATTCGAATCACTCTCCATTGAGAAAGTTGTGACATGTTTTGTGACACACATAAACACTGTCATATCGCAATTGCATTAAGTACCTTGCTATAGGAGAAGACCTCTATAAGCTATAATAGCTTTCGGTTCTAATCCCTTTTCATTCATGTATCTAAATGTGTGTAAGCTGTATATTTGTATATGCTGTATGGTTTGAAATAAACTATGTTTAAGCTAATCACATAGACAATGTTTCTGAAAGAACGTTTGACGTGACGTCAATAGTAATGACGTTCTATATGTACGTTTGGTCGCTTATGATGTCAGTAAGTTTTTGCTACCAGTTTAAGAAATGCATATATATACATGTATAAGAAAAAGTCCTATTGTTCACATCATCATTCACATTTATAGTCCACAACTTTAGTTTATATCATGGTGTATTAGCGCAGTGGTTAGCGCGCTCGCTTCTCACCAATGCAACCCGGGTTCGATCCTCGGACCGGGAAGAATGTGAGATGGTACGGTGGTCGCCAGATGAGACAAGTGGGTTTTCGCTGGGTACTCCCGTTTCCTCCCACACGAATGACAACATATACGCTTTCATCGCACCAACGAGAGTGATAAATATAAGTTGTTAGAACTTGCTTCGCAATAGTTGTAAAATAAATAAAGTTTAAACAAAAAAACAAAAATATATATATCATGATTTGACCAAATACAATGCCATTTTATTTTCTAGCAAAGTGATGGGCTTTGATATTGTAGGCCAGACTAATAAACCGAGTATCTCAGGTACTGTGGTACTTGCGGGTTATGGGGGCACACCGACCCCACCCCTCCCACAAGATAATTTTAAATATGTGACCGCTGGTCTAGATTCAATACCATGCACACATGCCAATACTCCGTCTACTTTAAATGTTTGGCATATTTGGATTTTTAAATTTCCGTGACAATTTGCTGACCTGGATCTTCAGTGTCGTATAGGAGATATGACTCTGGAAATCGGGGGCTCGACGTAATTTACCAACTTATAGGTTTGACAGCTAGTTCGTGAGTATATATATTATACCATTGCCGAGTTCCATCTGCTAGCGACGAGGCTCTGGCCTGGAGGTTATAAAGCTTTTCTCCAATCTCAAACGTAGTCTCAAGCTTCTGATTTGTTCAGCCTAGTGCAAAACTCAGAAAATCAACCAATCAGATCAATGGAGCTCGAGTTTGAGATTAGAGTTTTATAACCTCCGACCCTTGTAAATATTCCGAGAAGTTTTGTAATAGTGTGCTACATACATGTATGTCTCAAAATACTATAATAGAAGTAACGAAGTAAGAAGTAAATCTGAATGACTCTTGCAGATAGACAGGTGCTAGGCCATTGAGTGTTTTAAACATTAAGACTGCTTTTTGAAAGCTAACCATTTCTGGGAAAGTCATCCAATTGAGAGTTGAGAAAAGTTGGGAAGAAGGAGTGTTGCATTAGCGAAAACAGAAAGAAACATGTTAATATAATGAACATAATGAAGTATGAAATAGCAGTTATATATGAATATTTCAAAATTAAAAACAAATACTCGTTATTTAAAAGAATATTAACATATTTAATTCACTTTTTTATGCTAATTACATTTAGCAAATAATATAAATATACATAAGCAGTGTATCTAATTAATGTCCTCAAATAGACAGATTTATCGCAATACAACGCTTGGTAGATTACCAAAGCTGTCCGCATTTGCAACAATTATTAATTACAGTTTTTAATCTCCACTAAAGCCAGTCAAAGACAGCACATGACCTTTGCAGACGGATCTGTAGTCCACTGATTAACACGTTGGACTGGTAATCCAGGGATCGCAGGTTCGATCCCCCGTCTGATCCTAACAAAATGAACAGTCTTTTAGATGGGACTCTAAACCGAGGTCTCGTGTCGGTGCTGTACACCGTGCACGTAAAAGAACCAGAGGAGAATTTGGAATGGGTTTTTGTCTGTATCATTGCAAAATCTAAAATGACTAATCTGTTCAGGAGGCGTCGCTCATATGGGCAACCGGTTGCGACGATAAATAAACGTAAAACCACACACATGACCTTCTGTTTAATTTATCAAAACATTATTTAACTTATTAATTGCTTCCATGGAGCTAAAAGTGTAGCGCAAGCAACATTAAAATTTGAACCATATGAGATTAATTCAGCAATAGAATAGAAGAAAGTCGTTCGGAGTTCGAGCCCCGCTGGAGCCGTTACGATTGTGCCCTTAGGCAAGGCATTTAAATTCCACACTGCCTCTTCTCTCTCCCTCGTGGCGATGGATTCCATCAAGAATGAGGTTTCGAGAGTGATTAATATAAGTTGAAAGAACTTATTTCGCAATCGAGCTAAACTAAATTGAATAAATATAATCGATTTATCCGAATTATTTTAATTTGTTAAATTTAATTTAATCATATTTTGTTGCAAATCAATAGTACATATGTCATACACATAAAGATAACGGCCCACATTAGTTTAATGAACATAATTATTGAATTAAGACATTGCAAATCAGTTACTTCAGGTATGACATTGAGATAGGTTTCGAATATTGATCGCTCTATTCTAAGACCTAGATGTGAATCAGTTACTTCAGGTATGACAGTGAGATATGTTTCGAGAACTCATTTGAACATGAAAGATAATTGACTGCTATTTGCCATTAAGTCAATCTACCATGAGGCCAGGCCCTCAATAAATTAAAACATGAAATAGCATAATGAAACATGTAAACAGTAACCAGTAAAACTTTCATAGGAAATAAGATATAAGCTGCAAGAACTAATACTTATATTCATGTATAATTGTATATTATTAGTTTATTAGGTTATTGGTCTATTCTTTGCAACACCTGCTATATAAAGCTTTGAAGAGTGGAACAGCATGTGCTGTTGTGATGTGATAAGGAAGGGAATTCCACAAGTGTGACCCTGAATATAAGAAAGATTTCCTAAAAACTTCAGTAATGGCGTAGGATGGTACAGTTTGAGATTGGCGGATGATCGCAAGTTTTGAGTTCGAACATCGGAAGTAAATCGAAATGACTCTTGTAGATAGACAGGTGCTAGGCCATTGACTGCTTTTTGAAAGCTAACACTTTCTGGGAAAGTCATCCAATTGAGAGTTTAGAACAGTTCGGAAGAAGGCGTGTACATTTTTTTGTCAAGAATTAATCTTGCAGCTCGTTGTTGGAATAATTTGAAATTAAGACCTCTATGTTCAAGATAAAGTGTATTGTATGGATACAACAACTTTGTAACCGGTAGTCTGATATATAATGATTGTCCGATTAGTGCAGTGGTTAGCGCACTCGCTTCTCACCAATGCAACCTGGGTTCCGGGAAATATGTGAGATGGTACGGTGGTCGCCAGATCGGACATGTGGTTGTTCTCCGGGTGCTCTGGTTTCCTCCCATACGAATGACCACATATATATATATATATATATATATATACGCTTTCATCCCCGCCAACGAGAGTGATTAATATAAGTTGTTAAAACTTGCTTTAAAACAAATAAAGTTTAAACTTTTATAATGATTTTAATTCAATATGTTGTCGCTTATGCACATTTCTGTCACTGTAACACGATTGCGAAACAAGTTTTTAAAAAATTGGTTTAATCGCCCTCGTTACGCCATTCCTGATGGAGTCCATGGTCATGAGGAAATAGAGAATAGGCAATGTGGATTAAAGTGTCGCAGCTAAGCACGCGGCTCCTGTTGTTCTAGGGTGGGGGGGGGGTCGAATTCATAACCCATTTGTAACATGGCAGATGGTGTTACGTTTATATTTACTGTGATGTATCCCCTTTCATTGCATCTTTTCGATCACAATACATGTTGATGAATTAGCCTGATGAATGCCTTTAAATGTATATACTGCAAAGCAATTACCATAAAGCATAACTGACTAGTAAACCAATGATAGATGACACTAAACTATGCCTCGCTTATAGCTCACTACTCATTCTATTATAATATAGCTTAATGTTTATGAATTACATTTTAAAAATTCATTATCGTTAACAAAATGACAGAGTGTACTGATGATGTATTCGAATGCAATGAGGCCCTCGTACGAGAGCATAAGGTGGCAACCTGTCGCCCTTGTACGAGAGCATAATGTGGCAACATGTCGGCCCTCGTACGAGAGCATACGGTGGCAACATGTCGGCCATCGTACAGTAGCATAAAGTGGCAACATGTCGGCCCTCGTACAGTAGCATAAAGTGGCAACATGTCGGCCCTCGTACAGTAGCATAAGGTGGCAACATGTCGGCCCTCGTACAGTAGCATAAAGTGGCAACATGTCGGCCTCTACAGTACATAATGGCAACATGCGGCCTCGTACAGAGATAATGCAACATCGGCCTCGTCGACATAATGCACATGTCGGCCCGTACAGAGCATATGGCAAATGTCGCCATCGTACAGAGCATAAGTGCAACATGCGGCTCGTACAGAGCATAAGTGGCAACATTCGGCCTCGTACGAGAGCATAAGTGGCAACATGTCGCCATCGTACAGAGCATAAGGTGGCAACATGTCGGCCCTCGTACAGAGCATAAGGTGGCAACATGTCGGCCCTCGTACGAGAGCATAAGGTGGCAACATGTCGGCCATCGTACAGTAGCATAAGGTGGCAACATGTCGGCCATCGTACAGTAGCATAAGATGCCAACATGTCGGCTCTCGTACAGTAGCATAAGATGGCAGCATGTCGGCCATCGTACAGTAGCATAAGATGGCAACATATCGGCCCTCGTACGAGAGCATAAGATGGCAACATGTCGGCCCTTGTACGAGAGCATAAGATGGCAACATGTCGGTCCTCGTACGAGAGCATAAGATGCCAACATGTCGGTCATCGTACAGTAGCATAAGATGGCAACATATCGGCCCTCGTACGAGAGCATAAGGTGGCAACATGTCGGCCCTCGTACGAGAGCATAAGATGGCAACATGTCGGCCATCGTACAGTAGCATAAGGTGGCAACATGTCGGCCCTCGTACAGTAGCATAAGGTGGCAACATGTCGGCCCTCGTACGAGAGCATAAGGTGGCAACATGTCGGCCCTCGTATGAGAGCATAATGTGGCAACATGTCGGCCATCGTACGAGAGCATAAGGTGGCAACATGTCGGCCATCGTACAGTAGCATAATGTGGCAACATGTCGGCCATCGTACGAGAGCATAATGTGGCAACATGTCGGTCCTCGTACAGTAGCATAAGGTGGCAACATGTCGGCCATCGTACGAGAGCATAAGGTGGCAACATGTCGGCCATCGTACAGTAGCATAAGGTGGCAACATGTCGGCCCTCGTTAGAGAGCATAATGTGGCAACATGTCGGCCCTCGTACGAGAGCATAATGTGGCAACATGTCGGCCATCGTACGAGAGCATAATGTGGCAACATGTCGGCCATCGTACAGTAGCATAATGTGGCAACATGTCGGCCATCGTACGAGAGCATAATGTGGCAACATGTCGGCCCTCGTACAGTAGCATAAGGTGGCAACATGTCGGTCCTCGTACGAGAGTATAAGGTGGAAACATGTCGGCCATCGTACAGTAGCATAAGATGGCAACATATCGGCCCTCGTTAGAGAGCATAAGGTAGCAACATGTCGGCCCTCGTTAGAGAGCATCAGGTGGCAACATGTCGGCCCTCGTTAGAGAGCATAAGATGCCAACATGTCGGCCCTCGTATAGTAGCATAAGGTGGCAACATGTCGGCCCTCGTACAATAGCATAAGGTGGCAACATGAGCGATGCCTCCTGAAGAGATTAGTCATTTTAGATGTTGGAGGATAGTGCAATGATACAGACAGAGACCCATTCCAGAGTCTCCTCTGGTTCTTCTACGTGCTCGGTGTACGGCACCGAAACGAGACCTCGGTTTAAAGTCCCATCTGAAAGTTAATTGTATTAGGATCAGACGGGGGATCGAACCTGTGATCACTGGATTACCAGTCAAGCATGTTACCACTGGACTACAGATCCGTCTATACAATGATATTTCTTCTCAGGGTTGGAAAATATATCTCACACCCGGCAGTAATTGGTCCAATGGCATGTCATTAGTGGAAATGCATTGCGAATGTCTGGTGCCGCATGTCATGCATACATGACAATCGATCGAATAAATGTGTTGCACTCTGGTCACAGACAAAGTCAACTGTATGCAAACATTAGTTCTTTGCTGTAAAATAGCACATTATTGAATGAACTCTAGACGGTTATTCTAGACATTAATGAAAGCATTAGTAAATAGATAGTTGTAGTCCTTGTTGATACAACATGGATTTATTAATTGGCTTGAGTCAGTACATAGACTAGATCATATAGGAGACAAATTACAACCTTGTCTCAACACACATTTAACATCAAAGCATTCAGTATTGAGCGAGTTAACCCGTACGCATGAGGGCACAGACGAGTACAACGATTTATTTGAATGATAAGAAGTATATGATATGGGCATACGTGACATGTACACCTTGAATATATGGATCAAAGGTCCAGTTGATTATATTGCATTCTTGTAAATGTACATAGTATGAAAGCACGAACATGTATTACAGTTCATAAAAATCCATCATTTCTTTTTATTATCTTTATAACTTACGGGTCGTACTGATATATCGAGGGCTGGATCATTTCACATTTGTCAGTACCGCATCATGGACAGGGCGTTGTTCAATAGATATAGATAGTTTATTGAACACAATGATGATGATGTAGTTTTATTTATAGTCGCCTCCGCCGAGACATGTGGTCGACTAGTTTATCAACGTAGTAGTTTATGTGTGTGTGTGTGTGTGTGTGTTTTACGTTTATTTATCGTCATTAGTTAGTCATTTTAGATTTTGGAGGATAGTGCATGATACAGACAGAGACCCATTCCAGAGTCTCCTCTGGTTCTTTTACGTGCACGGTGTAAAGCAGCGACATGAGACCTCGGTTTAACGTCCCATCTGAAAGACTGTTAATTTTATTAGGGTCAGACGGGGGATCGAACCTGCGATCCCTGGATTACCAGTCCAGCGTGTTAACTACAGATCCGTCTGTGTAGTTTATGTTGACTGCTACGATGCTTATGTAGGCATCTGAATAGGCATCTTCGTTCTTCCCAAGGTGGCAAGTCCTATATCCTTTCTTTCCAAGCACCAACCCCCAAGTGGCAAGTCCTATATCCTTTCTTCCCAAGGTGACAAGTCCTATATCCTTTCTTCCCAAGGTGACACGTCCTATATCCTTTCTTCCCAAGGTGGCAAGTCCTATATCATTTCCTCCCAAGGTGGCAATTCCTATATCCTTTCTTCCCAAGGTGGCAAGTCATATATCCTTTCTTCCCAAGGTGGCAAGTCCTATATCCTTTCTTTCCAAGGTGGCAAGTCCTATATCCTTTCTTTCCAAGGTGCAAGTCCATATCCTTTCCAAAACCCTCCAAGGTGGCAAGTCCTATATCCTTTCTTCCCAAGGTGGCAAGTCCTGTATCCTTTCTTCCCAGGTGGCTAGTCCTATATCCTTTCTTCCCAAGGTGGCAAGTCCTATATCCTTTCTTCCCAAGGTGGCAAGTCCTATATCCTTTCTTCCCAAGGTGGCAAGTCCTATATCCTTTCTTCCCAAGGTGGCAAGTCCTATATCCTTTCTTTCCAAGGTGGCAAGTCCTATATCCTTTCTTTCCAAGGTGGCAAGTCCTGTATCCTTTCTTTCCAAGGTGGCACGTCCTATATCCTTTCTTTCCAAGGCGGCAAGTCCTATATCCTCTCTTTCCAAGGCGGCAAGTCCTATATCCTTTCTTTCGAAGGAGGTCCATTTTAGTGTCACGTCCTCCAACACTTGTCAGCTCACAGCAGCAATAGTGGTTCCGGTTTCTTCGCTGTGGTCATCGTCGCTATCTAGAAGTTGTGTCCCACAGTCACCTTGAATGAGCCAGCTAAAACAATGACCAGCTATCCCCCGTCTCCAGCACCGAGCATTGCTGTCTCGCCAAGTAGGGAAGTTAGTCTGTTGACATTCATACCGAGTCAAGCGAGTCTACAGTTCTGATAGCGTACGGCTTCCTTCAGTGAAGTATTTGACACATTTTCCTGCTGTGAGCTGTGCCTAAGTCACGATGTGCACGTTGTGGAGGAAATACCCGGATTGAACAAAATGTTACAAACCAGTGAGTTTTATACCTTAAATTCTCAAGTTGTCTCATTTTGACATATTTACGTTGATTTATATTATGTTCTGAACTTAACAATGTTTATGCTGTTTTCCGAACTTTTATCTTTACTATACAGTCAAACCTGTGTTAGTGGTCACCTCCATTAAGCAGTCAACCTGTATTAAGCAGCCAGTTTCCAGATTCCCAATATCTTGTTTTATTATACATTTGACCTCTAGTAAGCAGCCACCTGTGCCAAGCAGCCAGTTTCTGTGATTCCCTTGGCTGGCTGCTTAAGACAGGTTTGACTGTACACCATTGTGATCGTGCCCAATGTGACATTTGCATCTCTGGACACAGCAGAAGAGTTTGCATAAATTAATGCAATGACATGTATATGATTCATGCTCAAAGGCAGAAAAAATGAAACAATTGGTCAGTGACATGCTATGCTTTTTGGCTGCTTAAGACAGGTTTGACTGTATGCATTCAAGTTTCTATACAATTCCTTCTGATGTTGTTTACAATCACTGCCATACCAATGTGTTTTCGCTTTGTATTGTTTTCCATTTTTGTTTTACCTTTAAATATTGGATCGCATTTATCTGTTAAGAGATTGTTAAAACGTGTTAGCGTTTCGTCTACACCTATAGCCGAATCTAAATGCTCTATCAGTGTATCCATATATCTATTTATAACACTTTCCAATGTTTCTAAAAAAATATAAATAATATAGAGTGGTGGAACCTATGCTTGGGCGTAAATCCTACATATCATGGCCTATAAAAAAAGTTAAATGCACTTGCCGTATATTATTATTTTCTTAAGTCGTGAACACAACTTTCATAAAATTGTTGTTGAAAATGTTAGCTTCATTACGTAACCATGCGTCTAAATACAGCTATCGCAACGGCACCTGTTTCCATGGGGAACTAGATACTTTAGGGCACCTATGCACGGCGTACATGAATTTTTTTATTTATGCATGGGCAAATGTTGAATATATTATTTGGACTTAGTAACATCAATAACTTACACTATTACAACTCATAAGAAACTTTTTTTCTGGTTATTTGTACATTTTTTCCAATTAGGATAGCTACACTGCTCATTCAGTGGAAAAAAATTCCCAACAAGTTGTCTGTTTATATTGTTTATATTCGGCTACTGAACCAGGTAGTCTAATGCAACTGTCACCTGACTGGTTCAGTAGCCGAATATAAACAGACAACTTGTTGGGAATTTTTTTCCACTGAATGAGCATTCAGGTAGCTATCCTGGTGTGTGCCATGTCTGCTAGAAGATACGTAGATAAAATGTTACGTGTACAATGCAAACTCAAGAGTGTGTACATTTTTCTGGACGAATGGGAATTTATGTGATAAGAATTACTATGTGTGTGTTACGTTATTTATCGTCGCTACCGGTTGTCCATATGTGCGACGCCTCCTGAAGAGATTATTCATTTTAGATTGTGGAGGATAGTGCAATGATACAGACAGAGACCAATTCCAGAGTCTCCTCTGGTTCTTTTACGTGCACGGTGTAAAGCACCGACAGGAGACCTCGGTTTAAAGTCCCATCTGAAAGACTGTTAATTTTATTAGGGTCAGACGGGGGATCGAACCTGCGATCCCTGGATTATCAGTCCAGCGTGTTAACCACTGGACTACAGATCCGTCTGTAAGAATTACTGCTATGTATTCGTCTGATAAGTATTAAAAGTGTCCAACTGATTTCAGGGAACTAGTTCCAAGCTTTCACTTGTGCGCGCATAGAAATACAGGCTTGAGCTGGAATCCAGAAATGGCCAGGTCAATCTATTTACGTAGTTGAAATTCAGCAACAATATTTGGTTCCCATATGAATCGCTGATGTTCCAGCAGGGATGTGGTATATACTACATGTATTATGTTGGACCGGGTTTCATCACTTTCATGTTATTATCAACATGTTTGCATTTAATTACTAAAGTATGCACTTTATAATTCATATACATTCACTCAATACACTATCCGCGTGTGTATTAGGCAGAATAAATGTTTATTTAACCGGGTTCAGATTCTGGATTAGCGTAATGCAGCCAGAATATCGGGTTATTAGCTAGTGCTGGATTCAAACGCACGCCTAACCAGATTGGGTAGCCAATGGGTGAATTTTTGAAACGCACGCCTAACCAGATTGGGTAGCCAATGGGTGAATTTTGAAACGCACGCCTAACCAGATTGGGTAGCCAATGGGTGAATTTTGAAACGCCCGCCTATCCAGATTGGGCAGCCAATGTATGAATTTTGAATCTTCAATGAACCCAGAATGCACATGACAGGCACATTTATTATTATCCGAATATGCAACAGAACAAACAATTAATGTTTATACTGCTTGACACTAGTCTCCTGTCATCATATTGCACAGACGAGTAATATAGATGTTGCATAATAACTATCTAGTAAATATAAAGATATAAAGATATGAACTATTTGATGTGCTTAATTGTAACGAACAAAATGTCTAAATTATAAATGTATAAACTCTCGAAATTTAGTAAGGTTGAAAACGGTTACTTATTAGTTATGAAATTGAAGTCTCTATGAATAAATTGACTCCCTTATTGTATATACAAAATGTACATCTAATAGGAATGAACAGGCTATCAATTTGAGCTTGGTAGCAATATAGTACATCACTGAATAAAAACACTTATTGGTCTTAATCAGAAATGGTATAGAAAATATTTTTCGGGTTAATTGTAGATTTGTTAAATTCGGATAGCTACCTGAATTGCTCACACACTGTATCAGTTTCGGTGGAAATATTCTCCTTTGTGTTTTACGTTTATTTATCGTCGCTACCGGTTGCCCATATGAGAGACGCCTCCTGAAGAGGTTAGTATTTTTAGATTTTTGGAGAATAGTGCAATGATACAGACAGAGACCCATTCCAGAGTCTCCTATGGTTCTTTTACATGCACGATGTAAAGCACCGACACGAGACCTCGGTTTAACGTCCCATCTGAAAGACTGTTAATTGTATTAGGGTCCGCCGGGGTTCGAACCTGCGTTCATTGGATTACCAGTCCAGCGTGTTACCACTGGACTACATATCCGTCTGTGCAAATATTCTCCTAATGATTTGTTTGTTTATATTCGTCTGCTGGACCAGTCACGTTGCACCAGCCTACCGATACACTCAACGGAATGCTATTGCACAATGCTTCAGCTCTGTCAACGAAATTAGCCTAGAAATATATAAATATTTTAAATACGGATAGACAAATACGCCGAACATAGGTGCCACCACTCTAATATACACAGTCGTACATATACATAATATACATAGTCGTACATGTACATAATAGACACAGTCGTACCTGTACATAATATACACAGTCGTACATGTACATAATATACATAGTCGTACATGTACATAATAGACACAGTCGTACCTGTACATAATATACACAGTCGTACATGTACACAATATACACAGTCGTACATGTACATAATATACATAGTCGTACATGTACATAATAGACACAATCGTACCTGTACACACTACACACAGTCGTACATGTACATAATACACACATGTACATAATATACACAGTCGTACATGTACATAATATATACAGTCGTACATGTACATACTATATACAGTAGTACATGTACATAATACACATAGTCGTACATGTACATAATAGACACCGTCGTACATGTACATAATATATACAGTCGCATATGTACATAATAGACACAGTCGTACATGTACATAATATACATAGTCGTACATGTACATAATATATACAGTCGCATATGTACATAATAGACACAGTCGTACATGTACATAATATACATAGTCGTACATGTACATAATATATACAGTCGCATATGTACATAATAGACACCGTCGTACATGTACATAATATATACAGTCGTACATGTACATAATATATACAGTCGTACATGTACATAATATACATAGTCGTACATGTACATAATACACATAGTCGTACATGTACATAATATATACAGTCGCATATGTACATAATATACACAGTCGTACATGTACATAATATATACAGTCGTACATGTACATAATATATACAGTCGTACATGTACATAATATATACAGTCGTACATGTACATAATATACATAGTCGTACATGTACATAATACACATAGTCGTACATGTACATAATATATACAGTCGCATATGTACATAATATATACAGTCGCATATGTACATAATATATACAGTCGTACATGTACATAATATATACAGTCGTACATGTACATAATATATACAGTCGTACATGTACATAATATACATAGTCGTACATGTACATAATACACATAGTCGTACATGTACATAATATATACAGTCGTACATGTACATAATATACATAGTCGTACATGTACATAATACACATAGTCGTACATGTACATAATATATACAGTCGTACATGTACATAATATACACAGTCGTACATGTACATAATATACACAGTCGTACATGTACATAATATACATAGTCGTACATGTACATAATAGACACAGTCGTACCTGTACATAATATACACAGTCGTACATGTACACAATATACACAGTCGTACATGTACATAATATACATAGTCGTACATGTACATAATAGACACACTCGTACCTGTACACACTACACACAGTCGTACATGTACATAATACACACATGTACATAATATACACAGTCGTACATGTACATAATATATACAGTCGTACATGTACATACTATATACAGTAGTACATGTACATAATACACATAGTCGTACATGTACATAATAGACACCGTCGTACATGTACATAATATATACAGTCGCATATGTACATAATAGACACAGTCGTACATGTACATAATATATACAGTCGCATATGTACATAATAGACACAGTCGTACATGTACATAATATACATAGTCGTACATATACATAATATATACAGTCGCATATGTACATAATAGACACAGTCGTACATGTACATAATATACACAGTCGTACATGTACATAATAGACACCGTCGTACATGTACATAATATATACAGTCGTACATGTACATAATATATACAGTCGTACATGTACATAATATATACAGTCGCATATGTACATAATATACATAGTCGTACATGTACATAATACACATAGTCGTACATGTACATAATATATACAGTCGTACATGTACATAATACACATAGTCGTACATGTACATACTATACACAGTCGTACATGTACATAATATACACAGTCGTACATGTACATAATATACACAGTCGTATATGTACATAATATATACAGTCGTATATGTACATAATATATACAGTCGCATATGTACATAATATACATAGTCGTACATGTACATAATACACATAGTCGTACATGTACATAATATATACAGTCGTACATGTACATAATATATACAGTCGTACATGTACATAATATATACAGTCGTACATGTACATAATATATACAGTCGTACATGTACATAATATACATAGTCGTACATGTACATAATACACATAGTCGTACATGTACATAATATATACAGTCGCATATGTACATAATATATACAGTCGCATATGTACATAATATATACAGTCGTACATGTACATAATATATACAGTCGTACATGTACATAATATACACAGTCGTACATGTACATAATATACATAGTCGTACATGTACATAATATACACATAGTCGTACATGTACATAATATACATAGTCGTACATGTACATAATACACATAGTCGTACATGTACATAATATATACAGTCGTACATGTACATAATATACACAGTCGTACATGTACATAATATACACAGTCGTACATGTACATAATATACATAGTCGTACATGTACATAATATATACAGTCGCATATGTACATAATATATACAGTCGCATATGTACATAATATACACAGTCGTACATGTACATAATATACACAGTCGTACATGTACATAATATACATAGTCGTACATGTACATAATAGACACAGTCGTACATGTACATAATATATACAGTCGCATATGTACATAATATATACAGTCGTACATGTACATACTATACATAGTCGTACATGTACATAATATATACAGTCGTACATGTACATAATATATACAGTCGTACATGTACATAATATATACTGTCGTACATGTACATAATATATACAGTCGTACATGTACATAATATATACAGTCGTACATGTACATAATATACACAGTCGCATATGTACATACTAGACAGAGTCGTACATGTACATAATAGACAGAGTCGTACATGTACATAATACACACATGTATATAATATACACAGTCGTACATGTACATAATATATACAGTCGCATATGTACATAATATACACAGTCGTACATGTACATAATATACATAGTCGTACATGTACAAGCTATACACAGTAGTACATGCACATACTACACACAGTCGTACAGACATAGACCCATTCCAGAGTTTCCTCTGGTTCTTTTACGTACATACTTATACAGCACCGACACGAGACCTCGGTTTAAAATCCCACCTGAAAGACTGTTAATTTTATTAGGGCAGACGGGGATCGAACAATTGATGTTGCTGGATGATGTCTTGTATAGTAGTGTTCTTGTTGTGTCCGATGATGGTACGATAAAGATGACATCGTGAGGAGGCTTCTTCTTCCTTTCAGGGTGACACCTCCTGTGGTGATGGTGGTTTCTTTCTAAAACTGTCCCTTTTAGGGTCACCCTCCTCACTGTTGGTCATCCCGCAGCAGTATATGAACGGATCTGCTAGTTAGACACTAGTTAGTCCAGATTCACAATATGTTGTTTTAATATACATTTACCCTCTATTAAGCAGCCACCTGTACTAAGCAGCCACTTTCTGTGATTCCCTTGGCTGGCTGCTTAAGACAGGTTTGACTGTACACCATTGTGATCGTGCCCAATGTGACATTTGCATCTCTGGACACAGCAGAAGAGTTTGCATAAATTAATGATCAAAAGCAGAAAAAATGAAACAATTGGTCAGTGACATGCTATGCTTTTTGATGTCTCGTCATTATTAGTTCATGTATTTACGTGACAATATTATTTTATTACATGTTTTCAATGATATTTGCATGTTCTTTTCAACATGACAAGTCATATACTATATTAGTAATGTATAGTTATTGTCAGCTGACCACAGCAGAGACAGTGTGCACCTCTGCTTTATGTCGTGATATATTAATCGTTAATTAATAGAGCACGTTACAGATGTTTACAAAACCGGAATTACGCGAGTGTCCTTGTTCCTATTTATCCCGGTTCCTGTGTTTCCTATGCCCCTATGTATCCTTGTTCCTATGTATCCTGGTTCCTGTGTTTCCTATGCCCCTATGTATCCTTGTTCCTATGTATCCTGGTTCCTGTGTTTCCTATGCCCATATGTAACCTGGTTCCTGTGTTTCCTATGCCCATATGTAAACTGGTTCCTGTGTTTCCTATGCCCCTATGTATCCCGGTTCCTGTGTTTCCTATGCCCCTATGTATCCTTGTTCCTATGTATCCTGGTTCCTGTGTTTCCTATGCCCCTATGTAACCTGGTTCCTGTGTTTCCTATGCCCCTATGTATCCTGGTTTCTATGTATCCTGGTTCCTGTGTTTCCTGGTTCCTATGTGTCCTGGTTCCTATGTATCCTGGTTCCTATGTATCCCGGTTCCTATGTTTCCTATGCCCCTATGTATCCTGGTTCCTATGTATCCTGGTTCCTATGTATCATGGTTCCTATGTTTCCTGGTTCCTATGTTTACTATGCCCCTATGTTTCCTATGCCCCTATGTATCCTGGTTCCTATGTTTCCTATGCCCCTATGTTTCCTATGCCCCTATGTATCCTGGCCCCTATGTATCCTGGTTCCTATATATTCTGGTTCCTATGTATCCTTGTTCCTATGTTTCCTGGTTCCTATGCATCCTGGTTCCTATGTTTCCTATGCCCCTATGTTTCCTATGCCCCTATGTATCCTGGCCCCTATGTATCCTTGTTCCTATGTATCCTGGTTCCTATGTATCCTTGTTCCTATGTATCCTGGTTCCTATGTATCCTGGTTCCTATGTTTCCTATGCCCCTATGTTTCCTATGCCCCTATGTATCCTGGTTCCTATGTATCCTGGTTCCTATGTTTCCTGGTTCCTATGTATCCTGGTTCCTATGTTTCCTGGTTCCTATGTTCCTGGTTCCTATGTATCCTGGTTCCTATGTATCCTGGTGCCTATGTATCCTGGTTCCTATGTTTCCTATGCCCCTATGTATCCTTGTTCCTATGTATCCTGGCCCCTATGTATCCTGGTTCCTATGTATCCTTGTTCCTATGTATCCTGGTTCCTATGTATCATGGTTCCTATGTTTCCTATGCCCCTATGTATCCTGGTTCCTATGTATCCTGGTTCCTATGTTTCCTGGTTCCTATATATCCTGGTTCCTATGTTTCCTGGTTCCTATGTATCCTGGTTCCTATGTTTCCTGGTTCCTATGTTTCCTGGTTCCTATGTATCCTGGTTCCAATGTATCCTGGTTCCTATGTATCCTGGTTCCTATGTTTCCTGGTTCCCATGTATCCTGGTTCCTATGTATCCTGGTTCCTATGTATCCTGCTGGTTCCTATGTATCCTGGTTCCTATGTATCCTGGTTCCTATGTATCCTGGTTCCTATGTATCCTGGTTCCTATGTATCCTGGTTCCTATGTTTCCTATGCCCCTATGTTTCCTATGCCCCTATGTATCCTGGTTCCTATGTATCCTGGTTCCTATGTTTCCTATGTCAGCAATTTCGATAAAACATGCTAATAGTGGTGTACGTACATTAATTGCATTGCTATTATGATTTCGCACGGATAATTGGAACTACCTAGAAAGTCGAATGAAAAACATCTAAATAAAATGACACTTCTGTCTGTCCGTGTCATTGCATAATCCTCCAAAATCTAAAATGACTAATCTCTTCAGGAGGCGTCTCTCATATGGGCAACCGGTAGCTACGATAAATAAACGTAAAACGCAAAACATATCTCTTTATAACTTGACAGGTTTACTTGATTGAGAATATTAGTCTGTTACTGCACCTGACTACTCCTAAAACTAATTTGGTCTTTGTTTCCTTTACACCAAATGGGTATCCTAGTTCATATCTATTTAGAAGCAAATTTGACAAGCAATGTTCGTTGCATAAGAAAGGCGGTATTGCTAATGGAAGGACATGCTCTTACCCAATACACACAACTATCACATACATCACAACTATAGTAAACCAATTATTACCCGATGATTAATAGCGTGACATGAGGTATGCTATAATGATGTCTCATACCTGTATATTCGTATGGTGTTACATCTGACAAATTGATGTCAATGTATGGCAATTGCTGTGGGGGACACCGGCTTCTTGAGGTGAAAGTACATCGGGTGCGACTAATTGTATCGACACATATGCCAGGGGTAATTAAGGAGCCGTGTCCAGCTGTCGGCTTGTTATCCTTGTACATTCCATATTTTATTTCGTCTATATTAAACGGTCTCGCCATGTACATATATATATGTGTATAACACAAACACATGCACAATACATACGCATTCATTATTGAATAATTAGGAGATTAGCCCAGGTTATACAACGACTCTGTTAGTGGTAGAGGAAAAACAGGGATGCCCACTAGAGCAGTATTTCATGTACGGACGGATATCAGTGTATATAGCAGTATTTCATGTACGGACGGCCATCAGAGTATATAGCAGTATTTCATGTAAGGACGGCCATCAGAGTATATAGCAGTATTTCATGTACGGACGGCCATCAGTGTATATAGCAGTAGTTCATGTACGGACGGCCATCAGAGTATATAGCAGTATTTCATGTACGGACGTCCATCATAGTATATAGCAGTATTTCATGTACGGACGTTCATCAGAGTATATAGCAGTATTTCATGTACGGACGGCCATCAGAGTATATAGCAGTATTTCATGTACGGACGGCCATCAGTGTATATAGCAGTATTTCATGTACGGACGTTCATCAGTGTATATAGCAGTATTTCATGTACGGACGGCCATCAGACTATATAGCAGTATTTCATGTACGGACGTTCATCAGTATATATAGCAGTATTTCATGTACGGACGGCCATCAGAGTATATAGCAGTATTTCATGTACGGACGGCCATCAGTGTATATAGCAGTATTTCATGTACGGACGTTCATCAGTGTATATAGCAGTATTTCATGTACGGACGGCCATCAGAGTATATAGCAGTATTTCATGTACGGACGGCCATCAGTGTATATAGCAGTATTTCATGTACGGACGTTCATCAGTGTATATAGCAGTATTTCATGTAAGAACGGCCATCAGAGTATATAGCAGTATTTCATGTACGGACGGCCATCAGTGTATATAGCAGTATTTCATGTACGGACGGCCATCAGAGTATATAGCAGTATTTCATGTACGGACGGCCATCAGAGTATATAGCAGTATTTCATGTACGGACGGCCATCAGAGTATATAGCAGTATTTCATGTACGGACGGCCATCAGAGTATATAGCAGTATTTCATGTACGGACGGCCATCAGTGTATATAGCAGTATTTCATGTACGGACGGCCATCAGAGTATATAGCAGTATTTCATGTACGGACGGCCATCAGAGTATATAGCAGTATTTCATGTACGGACGGCCATCAGAGTATATAGCAGTATTTCATGTACGGACGGCCATCAGAGTATATAGCAGTATTTCATGTACGGACGGCCATCAGTGTATATAGCAGTATTTCATGTACGGACGTTCATCAGTGTATATAGCAGTATTTCATGTACGGACGTTCATCAGTGTATATAGCAGTATTTCATGTACGGACGTTCATCAGTGTATATAGCAGTATTTCATGTACGGACGTTCATCAGTGTATATAGCAGTATTTCATGTACGGACGTCAATCAGAGTATATAGCAGTATTTCATGTACGGACGTTCATCAGTGTATATAGCAGTATTTCATGTACAGACGGCCATCAGTGTATATAGCAGTATTTCATGTACGGACGTTCATCAGTGTATATAGCAGTATTTCATGTACGGACGTTCATCAGTGTATATAGCAGTATTTCATGTACGGACGTTCATCAGTGTATATAGCAGTATTTCATGTACGGACGTTCATCAGTGTATATAGCAGTATTTCATGTACGGACGTCAATGAGAGTATATAGCAGTATTTCATGTATGGACGGCCATCAGAGTATATAGCAGTATTTCATGTACGGACGGCCATCAGAGTATATAGCAGTATTTCATGTACGGACGTTCATCAGTGTATATAGCAGTATTTCATGTACGGACGGCCATCAGAGTATATAGCAGTATTTCATGTACGGACGGCCATCAGTGTATATAGCAGTATTTCATGTACGGACGGCCATCAGTGTATATAGCAGTATTTCATGTACGGACGTTCATCAGTGTATATAGAAGTATTTCATGTACGGACGTTCATCAGTGTATATAGCAGTATTTCATGTACGGACGTTCATCAGTGTATATAGCAGTATTTCATGTACGGACGTTCATCAGTGTATATAGCAGTATTTCAAGTACGGACGTCAATCAGAGTATATAGCAGTATTTCATGTACGGACGGCCATCAGTGTATATAGCAGTATTTCATGTATGGACGGCCATCAGTGTATATAGCAGTATTTCATGTACGGACGGCCATCAGTGTATATAGCAGTATTTCATGTACGGACGGCCATCAGAGTATATAGCAGTATTTCATGTACGGACGTTCATCAGTGTATATAGCAGTATTTCATTTACGGACGGCCATCAGAGTATATAGCAGTATTACATGTACGGACGGCCATCAGAGTATATAGCAGTATTTCATGTACGGACGGCCATCAGAGTATATAGCAGTATTTCATGTACGGACGGCCATCAGTGTATATAGCAGTATTTCATGTACGGACGGCCATCAGAGTATATAGCAGTATTTCATGTACGGACGGCCATCAGTGTATATAGCAGTATTTCATGTACGGACGGCCATCAGAGTATATAGCAGTATTTCATGTACGGACGGCCATCAGAGTATATAGCAGTATTTCATGTACGGACGGCCATCAGAGTATTTCATGTACAGACGTCCATCAGAGTATATAGCAGTATTTCATGTACGGACGTCCATCAGAGTATATAGCAGTATTTCATGTACGGACGCCCATCAGAGTATATAGCAGTATTTCATGTACGGACGTCCATCAGAGTATATAGCAGTATTTCATGTACGGACGGCCATCAGAGTATATAGCAGTATTTCATGTACGGACGGCCATCAGAGTATATAGCAGTATTTCATGTACGGACATCCATCAGTGTATATAGCAGTATTTCATGTACGGACAGCCATCAGAGTATATAGCAGTATTTCAGGCAAGGACGGCTTCTAGCTCCAGTCCGTGTTTATATTGGTAGAGACAAGAGTGCGATTATGTGGACAGAGAGGAACAGCCACTACAGATAATGGAACAATGGTTTATTGCATGTCCTCTGTACATACTGTATGCGATGTATTACAGTCCTACTCAATAATGCAATGCATTGGATATGCGCAACTCGAAGTTATGGGCATGCACATTCGCAGTACTTCTTTGATATCAATGGCGTGTCTTACATATTACACTGTTCCAAGGATGATATAATTACTAGGTCTGACACACGGTAAGTCTCAGATCCGGCCTGAATACATTTTACACAAGCGTTATTCAATGTTGTTTGTTCTGGTTTTACGCCTTCATCAGCACCATTTTAGGCTATATCGACGGCAGGCAGTTGACCTAATAACATGCTCCAGCGGTTAACAGTACTTGGTGCACCAACCTTCGTAAGAAACTGCTAACTTTTTCATATAAATAGACACAGCATTAGCGGCGCTCGAACCAGTGACCATCAGTGATATGTTGCAGTGGTATACAAGTCAGCGACCATAACCACTAGACCACGGAGGCGCAAGCATTGTAAATATAAGTAATGAATAGTTAATAGTCTCCATCAGGGCATGGACTCTACACTGGGCGTGCTTAACGCTAACGTGGATGACTTCAGCAAAGCATTAGCTAAATAATGATATTTTGCCTTGTGACATGCCATCTTGCCTGGTTGCATGTCGTTCTGTAGATGTGATATTACTGTACACCTTGCATGGCTCAAGCTAGACCCAAATGTTTGGGAGAAGTGAGAAAGCGCGCGATTGCTTCATCTAATGGTATTCTTTTATAAATATAACATAATAGGGTTAAAACACACAATATGACCATTAAATAGAATATTTGTACACAAGTGTTTTACAATGGGCAGTGTATCTTACTGGACACATATAGTAGGTTATATGGTGACTCCAGCTATTACAGGTGGAGGAAGACAAGTGTTTTACAATGGAAACATATAGTAGGTTATATGGCGACTCCAGCTATTACAGGTGGAGGAACACGAGTGTTTTACAATGGGCAGTGTATCTTACTGGACACATCAATAGAGTAGGTTATATGGTGACTCCAGCTATTACAGGTGGAGGAACACAAGTGTCTTACAATGGGCAGTGTATCTTACTGGACACATATAGTAGGTTATATGGTGACTCCAGCTATTACAGGTGGAGGAACACAAGTGTCTTACAATGGGCAATGTATCTTACTGGACACATATAGTAGGTTATATGGTGACTTCAGCTATTACAGGTGGAGGAAGACAAGTGTTTTACAATGGGCAGTGTATCTTACTGGACACATATAGTAGGTTATATGGCGACTCCAGCTATTACAGGTGGAGGAACACGAGTGTTTTACAATGGGCAGTGTATCTTACTGGACACATCAATAATAGAGTAGGTTATATGGTGACTCCAGCTATTACAGGTGGAGGAAGACTCCAGGTATACCAGCAGTATATAATGCACTGGCAGGAACCAGGTTAGAACCACCCACCAACCGCAAACTAGCTTGCTCAATGTTATTGAAAGCTGAATACCCCAAAACAAACGTTACTACAGCATACATGGACTCTGTGGTTAAGGCGTCCGAATACGGAGCATGAGATCGAATGTTCGAACCTCATCAGGGGTTCATTCTGATATGGCCGGTTAGTGAGTTGCCAGACAGTTAAATAATGGTTACCAATTGCATATCAGCCAGGAGCCTGGCACACAAGGATAGGATTCGGGAAGTACTGATGTCCATAAGAGGTGTCTCATAAGTCAGTAATGGCTGGCCCTTTCAATAGGGGTGACATTATAATAAACAAACACTTTACTTTTTTGTACTCCAGGTTTCCCGCTGTCGCTCGCCAATGGTGCCAAAAAACAAATATTGGCGCTAAATTTTGTGAATTGGCGAAAATATATATATATTTTTTTTGGGCACATGTTTTGTCAAGACTTCAAATATTTATTTGCTAACTTGGCTCTTAGTTTGCTCCAAGTGTTTTAAATTGGCTCCAGTGTTTTTCAATTGGCTCCGACAGAAGTGGCGTAGACAAACATTCAGACAGAGGGAACCCTGTACTCATATTTTAAAATACAAAAAAACCAGTTTTTCCCAATTGTTTAGATGTTTAATATTTTTAATATTTATTCAATTTCTTTCTGTTTTTTTAAAACCAATACCCAATGAGTTCCAACCATAAATACAATATGCAATGATGAATAGCTCTAAAGCTTTACTTAGGGGCAGACTGTTTCCATCATAGGGGACTTTAAAACCAATACACAAAGTTTGTTCCAACGTTGTATGCATCTGTAGTACATTTTTCGTGTATCAACAGCAAATATCTAAATTTCTTAGAATTGAAATTTTCATAAATAAATTAAACCTAAAAACTGTTTACACAGTAAACTGATGCATCTTGCAAATATATTATAATTATAGACAGCAAAAGCCAATAATTCCCGACAATTGCCATAAAGAACTAAAGGGCAATAACTCTGAAGAAAAATAACAATACATCTTCCTTCCATACAGGGTGTGCCCAAATGTTCCGCATAATGAAATCAGTCTGCCCCTACTGTTAAGACGCTAACACATGTCTCCATAGATAATATTCTAATGTTTCCGTTTCTAAGGAAACTATACAGAAGTAATCAAAACAATGATCCTTGAAATATGAATTGATACAGGAGAGAAAGTAGAAACAATATTGGTACAGGTTTAAACAAGACATACATGTACATATTACGTTAGTCGATGGATGCAGTAAGATACATATTACGTTAGTCGATGGATGCAGTAAGATATCCTGGTTAGAACAGACTAATGTAACAGTGTATATGTAGTCGTGTTCTTCATCAGAAACAGTGACTGTGTCATGTATTTCATAAACATTCATGTTTTAGATTAGTAAATAACCAACGTATAAAACTCCTTAAATGGCGACTACTTTTGGCCTTGAAAGCTGTATAAATGATCAGTACGTGCTATATAACACAAAGAAATGCAAATATATCTGGTTTTTTATGGTAAATATAGCTTAATTTTTTATGGTAAATATAGCTTAATAGCTTATGGCTTAATATTACAATTAAAACCGTCACTAAACACTCGCAAAATTTAGAAAATTCACACACCCTGTATTGAAAATTTCTACAGGTTCGATCCTTACTCCCTAAAGTTGCCAGATTGCTCTGAAGATCCGTAATTTATATCCTTCAAATATGCTAAACAGTTTTATCCAAAAATCACTTCCTAAACAAATGTCACCAAGTACTCGTACAAGTAATTACCCGATACGACACCAAAAACTTTATTTCAAATTTAAACGAGTAAATATTCTCTATTTCACTATTTGCAGTAAATGTTCTCTATTTCACAATTTGCAGTAAATGTTCTCTATTTCACAATTTGCAGTAAATGTTCTCTATTTCACAATTTGCAGTAAATGTTCTCTATTTCACAATTGCAGTAAATGTTCTCTATTTCACAATTTGCAGTAAATGTTCCCTATTTCACTATTGCAGTAAATGTTCTATTTCACTATTTGCAACAGTGTAGAACAGCAATACTGTATGTACAGTAGTACTGTATAATATCGTTACAGTCTCGTCTTGTTTAATATGTTCTTTGTTGTTGGTTTCTTCCTTGTTGTCTTCGGTCTGAAAGAAAGAAATATGCATGAAATGTTTGTATATTCAGAGGGGTGTCAAGCCAGCCTGGGAACAGGCATTGATATATTTTGCCTGGTCAGCCATATAAATTATAAATATATTTTAACACCGTTAACCATTAGTTGGGCTGTATTGAGTTTCTGAGACCTTTTTTAAATTTATTTATTGTTTTTTTTTATTCCTCATAATTTCATATTATTATTAACATAATATATATACAGATCAGTACATAGCATGACAGTATCAACGTTATGCATTACATATATTATGAGCATAGTCATTATTATAAACAAATGAGGTTTTTATATATGGTGTGGGGGTGAGTATATATATATGTTTAGGGGATCATTGTAGACATGAAATTGAATGTCAGCCAAACTAAATAATATTATTCTGCCAGAAGTAAATTAGTGAAAGATCGACAGACTGGTAGCTAGGCTAGTGTTAGTGAAAGATCGACAGACTGGAAGCCAGGCTAGTGTTAGTGAAAGATCGACAGACTGGTAGCTAGGCTAATGTTAGTGAAAGATCGACAGACTGGTAGCCAGGCTAATGTTAGTGAAAGATTGACAGACTGGAAGCCAGGCTAGTGTTAGTGAAAGATCGACAGACTGGAAGCCAGGCTAGTGTTAGTGAAAGATCGACAGACTGGTAGCCAGGCTAGTGTTAGTGAAAGATTGACAGACTGGAAGCCAGGCTAGTGTTAGTGAAAGATTGACAGACTGGTAGCCAGGCTAGTGTTAAGCATAAAGTCAATGGATGTACAGAAACTAACTACTTGGTAACGGAGTACCCTGTATAGGAAGTGGTTGCCTACTAAAGGTGAAATACATGATCAAGCCAGGTGGCAAATCTAGAAGCTGATGACAAGTTGGCTGCCTAATATGACTACATAATACACTGTCTCCCAAGATCAACTCTCACCAACTCTTTGTGTTCATCAACTCTCATCAACTCTTTGTGTTCATCAACTCTCACCAACTCTCATCAACCATCAACTCTTTGTGTTCATCAACTCTCATCAACTCTTTGTGTTCATCAACTCTCATCAACTCTCACCAACTCTTTGTGTTCATCAACTCTCACCAACTCTCATCAACTCTCACCAACTCTTTGTGTTCATCAACTCTCATCAACTCTCACCAACTCTTTGTGTTCATCAACTCTCACCAACTCTCATCAACTCTCATCAACTCTTTGTGTTCATCAACTCTCATCAACTCTTTGTGTTCATCAACTCTCATCAACTCTGTGTTCACCAACTCTCACCAACTCTTTGTGTTCATCAACTCTCATCAACTCTCACCAACTCTTTGTGTTCATCAACTCTCCCAACTCTTTGTGTTCATCAACTCTCATCAACTCTCACCAACTCTTTGTGTTCATCAACTCTCACCAACTCTTTGTGTTCATCAACTCTCACCAACTCTTTGTGTCATCAACTCTCACCAACTCTTTGTGTTCATCAACTCTCACCAACTCTCACCAACTCTTTGTGTTCATCAACTCTCACCAACTCTCATCAACTCTTTGTGTTCATCAACTCTCACCAACTCTTTGTGTTCATCAACTCTCACCAACTCTCACCAACTCTCATCAACTCTGTGTTCATCAACTCTCACCAACTCTCACCAACTCTTTGTGTTCATCAACTCTCACCAACTCTCACCAACTCTTTGTGTTCATCAACTCTCATCAACTCTCACCAACTCTTTGTGTTCATCAACTCTCACCAACTCTCATCAACTCTCATCAACTCTTTGTGTTCATCAACTCTCATCAACTCTTTGTGTTCATCAACTCTCATCAACTCTTTGTGTTCATCAACTCTCATCAACTCTCACCAACTCTTTGTGTTCATCAACTCTCACCAACTCTCACCAACTCTTTGTGTTCATCAACTCTCACCAACTCTCATCAACTCTTTGTGTTCATCAACTCTCACCAACTCTTTGTGTTCATCAACTCTCACCAACTCTCACCAACTCTCATCAACTCTGTGTTCATCAACTCTCACCAACTCTTTGTGTTCATCAACTCTCATCAACTCTTTGTGTTCATCAACTCTCACCAACTCTTTGTGTTCATCAACTCTCACCAACTCTCATCAACTCTTTGTGTTCATCAACTCTCACCAACTCTCACCAACTCTCACCAACTCTTTGTGTTCATCAACTCTCATCAACTCTCATCAACTCTCATCAAGTAGTTTCTCAGAGAGGATTTCATATATTTTTGCAAATTGTTCAGGTCCAGGTCAGATAGATACATGAAAGGCATATTATTATCGAGCACATGATGTGTGTGTGCATGTGTATAATGGGTGGAACGTGGGTGTGGTGGGGGTCCAAAACTTAAGTGATTTTGAAACAAATGCTCATCCGAGAGTGTAGAGACACTAGGTCACACTTCAAGGTCAAAGGTCATATGGACAATATCTCTTCAACTGCTTAAAGTGAGTTTGGAAATAAATTGGCATAAAATGAATCTAGCACCTCCAAGAGTTGCAGATAATGAAATCCCACCCGATGGATGGTCCTTATCTGCAACTCTACGGAGGTGCTAGGTTTATTTTCTCACCTTTCTTATGCTTTTGATGTACTATACAAATTATGTCAGCCGATATATACCCGCATGAATGGCGTATGAATTTACTATAAAGTGATGAGGTCATTGGAATGTGACAATTTACTCACATTGAGGTCATTTAAAAGTAAACACCACATACAAGTTTTAACTATTTAATTTCTTTAACCCTATCCTTCATAGAGATTTAGGTTAATATACTATTATATCTCCATACAAACGACAGCCATTCAGCTATCATGCAGTGGATAAGTAGTCGCCATATCTATCCCACCTCCATAGATATTACCGGGACTACATGAGATTCTGGCCTTTATTATGAATATTGGTTTGGCTACTACATTGTCAATGTATGTTGTATTGGTAATGGCATCAAGAGGTGCTTCTATGAGGGAAAGGGTTATTGCTAAACCTTTACATCCTACACGGGTAAAGATTAAAATAATCTATGACTTTAACCATCATACTAAAAGGGAATAATAAGATATAAAGGGAGATAAGGCGCACTGTGATTAATGATGTATATAGACGCAGGATGCTTACAAACAATGCAAGTGCATTGTGGGTCAATGGGTAATAGTAGTCTCATGAACAACACATGGATTGCATCATCGATGACATATCGCTGTTCTCATAATGACGTAACTTCACGACAGTGTTCGGATTTTACCGTTATCTAATGAAACGATATAAATTTCGACCCGAAAATAAACAGAAACTACGAGATTTGTTTGTGATATCTAATTAGCATAAAGTAGTTCCCTTGTCTACCCGGTTACACAGATTTATCTCACACACCCAAAACGGCTCAATAACATTTGATATAGTTATGGTCAATATTTCATAATAGTACAGTATATAAAATAATATACAGACAGATAGTATACAACAATTATTTTATTGCATAGCATTTCCTGTATTAGGATTCTCAAACTTTACAAACTTGAGATAACAAACTACTTTGTTGCATTTATTTTAGATTAGTAATGCCACTTTGTTTACAATATTTACATTTTCTATGAATGTTTCTGAAATTCGGACATTATTATTTATAAATTTACATTGATTATAATGTTTTTAACATTATTATTTAAAAAAATATTTGTCATTTTGTTTACAAAATGTATGTATATTATACACTGTATTTAAAAGTATTAGTCCCGATTCTGTTATTACAAAATTTACATAATCTACACAACAAATGGGTGACAACAACATGTATAATTATTTAAGGGGCAGGGATTTTACAACATTTTCAACCTACTCCAGCCATGCTGTTGGTAATTGTACTCCCGGTTCTCTAGAAATAAAGAAGAATAACCAACACTGAGAGGACAGACCTACTTAAACCATATCCTAGTACCAACTGA
This sequence comes from Archivesica marissinica, assembly GCA_014843695.1. Lineage (NCBI taxonomy): Eukaryota > Metazoa > Mollusca > Bivalvia > Venerida > Vesicomyidae > Archivesica > Archivesica marissinica. The sequence continues at coordinate 35,636,467 of CM026403.1, forward strand.
GATGACATACCTACTTAAACCATATCCTAGTACCAACTGAGATGACATACCTACTTAAACCATATCCTAGTACCAACTGAGATGACATACCTACTTAAACCATATCCTAGTACCAACTGAGAGGACATACCTACTTAAACCATATCCTAGTACCAACTGAGATGACATACCTACTTAAACCATATCCTAGTACCAACTGAGATGACATACCTACTTAAACCATATCCTAGTACCAACTGTCCTACCGACCAGTTCTCAACAATAAACACAAACAACAAACACAAACATTACAGAACAATTTAAACTGTATCCTTAATTTACAATGATTGCGAAACAAGCTTTAGCATCTTATATTAATCATTCTCGTTGACAGGGTGGATGAAAGAGTAAATGTGGTCATTCGTGTGGGAGGAAACCGGAGTACCCGAAGAAAACCCACCTGTCCAAGTATCGAACCTGGGTAGCATCGATGAGAATAGTATCCTAGAATCAATTAATTGTACAAGAACTGTAATGATGTTTTATTTGTTTCTGTTGACGACAATTTAATGTCCATAAACCTGAATTCACCACAAAAATGAGTGGGCTGTGGTGGAACTTATGAAGACAGTCTAAATCTCGCCGACATTCTATGTGAACTATCTCATCGCGAGCCAAACTGTTAGCAGATAAATGGCATATTGCCTATATAATTAATATTAACAATAGCTAGCATAAAGTGAGTGAGTGAGCATTGTTACTAAATCTGTCATCGCTGGGATTTTGTTGTCGTGCAAGATCTCCACATAATTGCGCAACATTAGGATGTTGTGGGAAGCGGTGAAATGTCTTACTTCCAGGCGGTCTCACCGTAACGTTTTCAGGTCTGAAGTCTGGCTTGTTCGTATTTAATTTAGTTTATACAAATTTATTTTAGCTCGATTGCGATACATGTTCTTACAACTTATATTAATCACTCTCGAGACCTCATTCCTGATGGAATCCATCGCCACGAGGGAGAGAGAAGAGGCAACGTGGAATTTAAATGCCTTGCCTAAGGGCACAATAATAACGGCTCCAGCGGGGCTCGGACCTTTCGCACCTGTGCTATCATTTCGTATTAACCAATGTAAGAAAACGAAAGCAGAAGAATAAATTGCACTTACTTCCACCTTGGTTCTGATTCTTGTACTTCCAGTTTTGTTGGCCTTGTTGGTATCCACCCCCACCATCACGGTTCTGTTGATCTATAACACACAACAACGTATCACAACAACGTATCACAACAATGTATTACAACAAACTCACACCATGTCAATTAAAATAATATGTATCTTACATGTTTTTAAAAACTTGTTTCGCATTCGAGCTAAAATAAATTTGTATAAACTAACCTAATCAAACATGAAGGTGTGCTAATCAGAAAATAACGTTTTTTGTTGTTGTTTTTTTAAAAGTCTCTTAATTTAAACATTTATTTATTTCACAACAAACGCGAAACAAGCTTCAACAACTTATATTAATCACTCTCGTTGGCGCGGATGAAAGCATATATGTGGTTATTCATGTGGGAGAAAACCAACCTCTCCGATCTGGAAACCACCGTACCATCTCACGCATACTAAATTACTTCCGGGTATGATTATCGAACTCGGGGCTGCATTGGTGAGAAGCGAGCGTGCTAACCACTGCGCTAATCGGACAGCTGTCTTACAGTAACTGCAGGATTTAACATTGGGTATGTAACATAGATTGTTGTGTTACAAGCTTTACAGTATAAAAGGTCAATTCACTCAGAAAGGGTAGGTGACCTGAAATTGCCGACATTAAAGTTTTGCTTTGTAAGATACACTGGAAAGTGTTAAGAATATACATGTATGGGTTCTGTACATTGTGGGCGTAGTTAGTTATTTGAACTATGTACACTCATTTTCATTAGTGATACCAAATCACATAGGTTGGGGGGGGGCTTCATGGCGGTGGTTACGGTCGTCGACTTTAAATCAGTTGCCCCTAACTTCTGTAGGTTCGAATCCCAATGTTGGTGTTGAAGTGTGGAAGCTATCCAGCTGGCATGGGGAAGGTTGGTGGTTCTAACCACCAATAATAGCTGGAGAGTTGCCACATGTGCTGTTGGTGCAACTATAAATCCAAAAACAATCAAAACCATGTCCCGTGGGGTACAATTTATAGCAAAACCATGTCCCGTGGGGTACAATTTATAACAAAGCCTACACCCAGTTTAACCAATACACAAGATGGTAAGAATGGATGAATATGGCTGTAACACAATCCAACCCAATACAATATTACTGCCTAGCAACTGAAAGTGGCCCAGTATGGAAGAACTCGAGTCATTAATTATAATGTGATTGATGAAGTTGTATGGCCCTATGTAAGCAGGCACAAGAACTTGTCTGTATTGTACAAAGCTGATACAATGAAACATGAAAAACCATTCAAACTGCAACATGATGTCAGTTATTTCAGACAATATTTGAGTTCAATTGTATTAAAATTTCACAGACAGACAGACAGACAGACAGACAGACAGACAGACAGACAGACAGACAGACAGACAGACAGACAGACAGACAGACAGACAGACAGACAGACAGACAGACAGAATATGTTATTGTCGTAAACCATACACAGTTTCTTGACACATATATACAGTATAACACATGATGTGATGATCAATCCACATAGCTTGATATTCAAAAACATTATACACAACAAAAGTTCTAATATCCCAAATTTCTATTACGTTACGTAAACTACACTCCTTTTTGAAAATACATTAGTACCTTATAATATACCATATACAGTATAATCATAGCAATTTGTATTGTATTATCTTTTATCGATTATTGGGGGACTTCCCGTTGTCCTAGTGTGTAGATGAACACCCACCAACAAAGAAAACCCAGGAAGTTTGAACAATCGCAACACGTAATGCAAGACGAATGCACATGGTGATACAACCAGGGCCCTCTGTCTGAATGTTTGTCTGCGCCACTTCTGTCGCCAATTGAAAAACACTTGAGCCAATTTAAAAGCCAGCAAAGAGCCACATAATTCACAAATAAATATTTGAAGCCATGAATTTGACAAAACATGTGCCAAAATATATTTAAAAAAAAAAATGTTGCGCCAAATATTTTCACCAATTCACAAAATTTAGCCATCATTTGTTTTTTGCCGCAATTGGCGCCATTGACGACCGACAGCGGGAACTATGACAACAGTACATTGAAGTCACCCCCCTCTAGATTTGAATGTACTTATTTGTAAGTTGTATGTTCATTTTATTGTGTCGGCAATATGTTGTAATGTGCTTCACATGATGTTCAAATTTCTTGAGCTCGAGTTTGAGATCTCAGAAAGTTTTATGGTCCTGGGTCGGAGGTCATAAAACTTCAAATCTCAAACTCAAATGGTACGATTGATCGAGTCCGAGATCTACACCCAGCTGAACAAATCAGAAGCTTGAGATCGAGATTAAGAATGTAGAAAAGCTTTATAAGCTCGAAGCCTGGTCTTCCTACTGGTCGTGCTTGTGAAGGTTTCATGTAAATTCAACAAGACTCGGTGATGAAGTGAGAACATACGGATGAACAGACAAACACGTCGGCAAGATTGCATGTATCATATATGCGGAGTTATAGCTACCATCACCACGCTAACCAGAGTGTCATAACAATCAGGAACAACAACAACAACTTATCCTCCTCCATAGGGGTTATTTATAGAGCTGAATGGGTGCCCCTTTTTAGTCCAGCCCTGCCATTTTTTAATTATATATACAACTTGTCTGCATGATTCACCAATATGTACTGCCCTACTGCCTCTTCGTGGATCAAGAATAATTACCGGTAGCTGTCAATCTCTGTAAATTAGCAACATTTTCTAGGGGATAATGACCAACCCGTTCTGCACCCACCCACTTTGCAGCTCAAAATGCACCCGCCCTCTTTTCTGAACCACACTGCACATTTGTCCACTCTAGAATAAACCGTACATCCATATGCTGTACCCATCACACGAAATGAAACACGGAACGAAACACCAGAATGAAACACGGAACGAAACACGCAATGAGGTGGTAGAACTACAATACCTTTCCCAAACTATTTTCTGAACAGCCATTATAACTTATAATTGCTAGATATACGTCCAAGCCTTCGTGTTTTGACGCAGCCACTCAATGTTAACGAGAATTATTTTTAGAAAACTACTTCTCTGGACTACAGACACAATGATTCAATGATTAGTTGTGCGACCTATGGTCCTATAGTAGTAATATGGAACTAAATGATCGGGTCTTGTGTGCCTGCTCCCGGGGCAAACAATTGGCTAAATATCGAGCAATTACTTTATAATGAGAGGTTAGCCCTATGTGCATGTATGTGTACATGTAAATATTTGTATTGAACTGTCTGTTGAAATCAAGAAGGTAAAGTCATCAAACAATGCATGTTAGTTCCATGCATATTTACAATGTAGATACTAGTCTGTCCCACCTATCCGTGGATACTAGACAGTCCGACCTATCCGTGGATACTAGACAGTCCAACATATCCATGGATACTTGACAGTCCCACCTATCTGTGGATACTAGACAGTCCCCCCTATCCGTGGATACTAGACAGTCCCACCTATCCGTGGATACTAGACAGTCCCCCCTATACGTGGATACTAGACAGTCCCACCTATCTGTGGATACTAGACAGTCCCCCCTATCCGTGGATACTAGACAGTCCCACCTATCTGTGGATACTAGACAGTCCCCCCTATCCGTGGATACTAGACAGTCCCACCTATCCGTGGATACTAGACAGTCCCACCTATCCCTGGATACTAGACAGTCCCACCTATCCATGGATACTAGACAGTCCCACCTATCTGTGGATACTAGACAGTCCCACCTTTCTGTGGATACTAGACAGTCCCACCTATCTGTGGATAATAGACAGTCCCACCTATCTGTGGATACTAGACAGTCCCACCTTTCTGTGGATACTAGACAGTCCCACCTATCCATGGATACTAGACAGTCCCACCTTTCTGTGGATACTAGACAGCCCAACCTATCCATGGATACTAGACAGTCCGACCTATCCATGGATACTAGACAGTCCCCCCTATCTGTGGATACTAGACAGTCCGACCTATCTGTGGATACTAGACAGTCCGACCTATCCGTGGATACTAGACAGTCCAACCTATCTGTGGATACTAGACAGTCCGACCTATCTGTGGATACTAGACAGTCCGACCTATCCATGGATACGAGACAGTCCGACCTATCCATGGATACGAGACAGTCCGACCTATCCATGGATACTAGACAGTCCAACCTATCCCTGGATACTAGACAGTCCGACCTATCCGTGGATACTAGACAGTGCCACCCATCCCTGGATACTAGACAGTCCCCCCTATCCATGGATACTAGACAGTCCCACCTATCCCTGGATACTAGACAGTCCCCCCTATCCGTGGATACTAGACAGTCCGACCTATCCGTGGATACTAGACAGTCCAACCTATCTGTGGATACTAGACAGTCTGACCTATCGGTGGATACTAGACAGTCCGACCTATCCATGGATACGAGACAGTCCGACCTATCCATGGATACGAGACAGTCCGACCTATCCATGGATACTAGACAGTCCAACCTATCCCTGGATACTAGACAGTCCGACCTATCCATGGATACTAGACAGTCCCCCCTATCTGTGGATACTAGACAGTCCGACCTATCTGTGGATACTAGACAGTCCGACCTATCCGTGGATACTAGACAGTCCAACCTATCCGTGGATACTAGACAGTCCCACCTATCCCTGGATACTAGACAGTCCCACCTATCCGTGGATACTAGACAGTCCCACCTATCCGTGGATTTTAGACAGTCCCCCCTATCTGTGGATACTAGACAGTCCCCCCTATCTGTGGATACTAGACAGTCCCACCTATCCATGGATACTAGACAGTCCAACCTATCCGTGGATACTAGACAGTCCCACCTATCCATGGATACTAGACAGTCCCCCCTATCCGTGGATACTAGACAGTCCAACCTATCCGTGGATACTAGACAGTCCGACCTATCCATGGATACGAGACAGTCCCACCTTTCCATTAATACTAGACAGGCCCACCTATCCGTGGATACTAGTCTTTGTGGTTATTTATATACAAGTTTAAAGACAGTTTTTCATATGGGTTTCAATCATGCAGTCCGTGGATTTGTGGGACAGAAGTTATTGCAATCTTTCTCAATATTTATGTTGCATTTGTTGTTTTCAGCCGGTTCTTTTCAATACAAAAAATACGCATACATGTCCGACATTATCCAGAAATGAAAATGTGAAAAGTGATGCAAAGGTATTCCTGGGTTAGTGGATATAACTTACCATCTGTCAGTGTTAGTCAAATGGAAGAGACTTCTACAGATTGCAGTATACCAGTTACATTATGACTGTGCAATACAGTCAAACCTGTGTTAAGCAGCCACCAAAGGGAATCACAGAAAATGGTTGCTTAATACAGGTTGGCTGCTTAATAGAGGTGACCATTAATACAGGTTTGACTGTATACTAGTTACAATATGTGCAATATTTATGTATCCTAGGCTCACCAGGGTGGAAAGCGCAGGGGTTTAAACTTCTGTCTGAGCGGATCCTAGGTGGGGGAGTATGCTAGAAAAGCCCCGAAAATGTACTGGGCCTGCCAGGCAATAAATGACCTCAATGTCACTGGTTATTTCTGGTGAAAAAACTTGGAACACCCTGTCAGTTCCAAGCTGTGGCGGTAAACCGAGGGTTACACGTGACTTGATGCATTATTTCAACGACGCAACAGAATGAAAAAACAATGAAATGTGATAAACACATGGCGAAGATAGAATTACGGCAACATCAATAAGAATTGAACGCGTCGTCATATTGCATGTGCATTACAGTAATTCCACGAGACATGGTAAGATAGAATTACGGCAACATCAAAAAGAATTGAGTGTGTCGTCATATTGCATGTGCATTACAGTAATTCCACGAGACATGGTAAGATAGAATTACGGCAACATCAAAAAGAATTGAGTGTGTCGTCATATTGCATGTGCATTACAGTAATTCCACGAGACATGGTAAGATAGAATTACGGCAACATCAAAAAGAATTGAGTGTGTCGTCATATTGCATGTGCATTACAGTAATTCCACGAGACATGGTAAGATAGAATTACGGCAACATCAAAAAGAATTGAGTGTGTCGTCATATTGCATGTGCATTACAGTAATTCCACGAGACATGGTAAGATAGAATTACGGCAACATCAAAAAGAATTGAGTGTGTCGTCATATTGCATGTGCATTACAGTAATTCCACGAGACATGGTAAGAAACCATTTCTGTTCTGCATTAGATATACAGTCAAACCTATCTTAAATAGCCAGCCAATGGAATCACAGACAGTGGCTGCTTAATAGAGGTCAAATGTACAATAAAACAACATATTGGGAAATTGTAAACTAGCTGCTTAATGCAGGTTGGTTGCTTAATAGAGGTGACCACTAACACAGGTTTGACTGTATATAGCAACTGCAAAAATAATCATTTAAGTGGCCCTTCAAAATAACGTAATTTCAGTCTGAATGATATTTCTAATTTATCCTATTACCAAGTTTGAAAGTGTAAACTTGATCAAACAACCATTTACACGGTTATTGATGATTTTGAAAATATATCAAGGGAGGTAATTTGCAAATAAAAGTTTGTTCATGGACATATTTTCAAACTGTTACATAAAATCAATAATCAAAATTTTAACAATCTATTCCTTACAATAATATGGTGTGCTTAACCCATTCAACACCAAGTAACTAGCATGATATTTTTAGACAAATAAATCAAAAGAAAATTACATTTGGACCATTTATTTATCAAAATGGGTAATTTTGTCTAAAAATAGTAATAGTAATATTACTGACAATATGTGCACATCCTGATGAGACAGCTCATGACGAGCCGGCTGATGTGGATCTACATTTTTTTTGTGAGCCTATTTAGAGGTCTGTGGTGTTGAAAGGGTTAATGAAATAACTGAACTGCAAGCATCTACAACTAATGTTAGTGATAAATTCTATAAAGCTTTAAAGCGACACTATATAAGGAATATTTCTTTGGTAAAAGTCCCAAATATTTAAAGAATATAATTTGCAATGTAAATAAATCCAAATATTCCCATAGAAACGGAGAAAAAATAAAAATATAGCACCGTCGTATACGCGAATGAATTGGAATTGTTTTTATCAACAAATGCATGTAAACATGGCTTTATTGCGTGTGCATTACGAAACAATGGCTGCTATAACAGCCGTGTTAGATGTTTGCTCCGATTATAAACTTTTATAATAATTTTATTCAATGCCATTTAGTGTCGCTTTAAGCCGTGAACAACCAGTAATATAAGACTAACTGTATTAGTGAATCATGTAAACCACCAGTGTGAACATGGAAAGGAATCTACATAAGCTCTCAGCTTGTTGTCCAATCCATTTCAGATACCCTGTGTATTTGTATACTGTATATATATATATTGAATGAACTGAATAAAATATGTTTAAACTAACAGTGTGAAATCTGCATACAAAACAACACTTACTCGGATTTTTATTAAAGAAGAAATTTCCTTGTTTGATTTCGAGGATCCTTTCATTGTTTTCCACGAGGGTTCCGACCTTCTCCGATAACTGTAGAGCTAGAGCCTGTAGGCGTGTCGGCTCCGTCCTATGCATAATAACCGTCTGCGTAGGCTCGTCGAGCGATGCCTTAAATAAAACATGGCAATCCATTATCAGCTGATTTCTGGATATGGTACAAATATTTCATGCCCAAATGTCCTGTCCAATTTTACATCAAAGATGCATAAATTCGAGGTTGGTGGGGGTGGAGGGGAGATTTGTATAAAATTTATTTTCACACTAGAGTATTACCACTTCTTTACCAGTATCGAAATAATTCAACTAATAAACAAGGGTTTTATAACAAACGTATATAAACAATTTCACAAACAATGCGTGAATCAATACGTGTATCCAGGGCTCAAGCTACACCCACATTTTTGGGAGACGTGAGAAAGCGCGTGTGGGGTGCGTCATCTGATGGTATTATTTAATAAATTTCAACATAATAGGGTTATGACCATTAAATACAATATTTGAATAGGAGTGCTTTACAATGGCCAGTGTATCTTCCTGGACAATATTTTGTCTGGAAATTGTAAAAAAAAAAAATATATATTTAGAGAGAAGTGGTGCCCCCAGGAGGGGAAGTCTTGGTCCCAAGGGTGACTACTTCGCCCATGTCGCCCTCTATGATGAGCCCTGGTATCCCGAGTAGCGCAGTTTGTCAATATAAAAAAAGAGCTTTCCTATATATTTATTTACCCACTGAGAGCAAAACATTGAACTAGGTTAACATACATACCATTAACTCCTCATTTATAATCATTTTACTGATCACAGAATGTACTTTATAGACGTCCAGTTCAAACATCTCGGCTAGAGTTATGAGACTGAGCGTGTCGTATACGCTGCTGTATGTGAACAGGTATGTACGCAGACTCTCCTCCTGAATCTTGGACACGATCATGTCACGTACGTCATTCTTATCTTGGAACAGATCCCAAACCTATACAGAAAGCACAAACTGGACATAATCATGTCACGCGATATGAATTTACATAAGCGTTGTATTAACCCATTCAACACCAAGTAACTGACATGGACTGGTTCATGATATTTTCAGACCAATAAATTAATAAGAAAATTACATTTGGACAAGTTCATTTATCGAAATGGGTAATTTTTTGCCTAAAAATAGTAATATTACTGGTAAAAAGTGCAGATCCTGATGAGACGGCTCGTCACGAGCCGGCTCATCTGGATCTACACTTTTTGTAAGCCTATTTAGAGGTCTGTGGTGTTGAAAGGGTTAAGCTTGTTTTCAAATCCTATTTGTCTAACAATCATTTATAATAGTTGTATACATATATGTAATAGAACAAATAAATAATGCTTAAATATGAAAGCTAACACAGATTTGTCCGAGCACAAAAAACAAAATTCCCCAAATTTCCACTATTAACCGTTCACTATAAAATGACCAATTACACTGTAGCTGAATGTTAGTCGCTGTCCGTACCTTTGAATTCATTTTGTCATTGATGATGAAGTTTTTACACGCTTTCCAATCTCCGGTCTTCATTGCTTTCGACGCTGCCACTATGTGTTCTCTCATACTCTCCGGAGGGCCCGTCAGCGTCTGACGTTCGCTCATGCGTAACACGTGGTGAAAGTTCTTACTGATCATCCTTCGTCGAGCATCCATCTCGTGCGCTATAATGTAAATATTGCAGTCTCAATCAAGGCCACGCTGGTGGAAGTCGTGATAGCGCAGTGGATGCGTGTTCGCTTCAAGTGCGAAAGGTCCGGAGTGCAAGATCCTTTTTAATCACATTACCACAGCGCGTTAGTGTTAATAAACAAAGTCAAGTGTATGGCGCCAAGTGTCAGCTTAAATTGTCACTACATCACTACGCAAAGCAGCATTATATTTATGTTTTAAACACCACGTGTCAATTGAACTGTGAATATAATCATGTATACAGTATGGGAACTAGGCAAAGTCTTCAACATCACCTACCAGCCATATATGGTATCTCCATCAACATGGCAGACACGAGGTACACACATTCCAACAGCTCCAGATTTATGTGCATGTGATAGGGAAGCAGACGACGTTTTTCTATTTTCTCCTGCTCCGGTGTTCTCTCGTGCTGTCGTTGTAGCAACAGTCCCTGGGAAGTAGAAGATGGGTATGATAATATCGAGGGTTTTGATTTGTTTGTTTGTTAGTTCGGATTTTACGCCTGCATCAGCACCATTTTGGGTTATATCGCCGGCGGGCAGTATACATAACAACACCTTTCCTGGGCAGGCTCCAGCGGTTAACCAGTACTTGGGTGCACTAACATCCGTAAGAAACTGCCAACTTTTTCATATAAATGAAACACGGCTGAGCGGGGCTCGAACCCGTGACCATCAGTGATGATAGGTTACAGTGGTATACAAGTTCGCGACCGTAACCACTCGACCATGGAGTGGATGATGAGGAATGTATCTTAATAAATAACTCATTGCATGCTGGGTAAAATAAAGATTATTAATGGTTCAAATAATTGTAGCACACAACAATTCATTAATGAGTTTATCGTTAGCTGATGTGTCACAATTCGAATGAAAATTCAATGACATATTTGACTGTTATTTTCACCGCTAGCAGGCATATAGTTCATAAAATGGGTAAAGGAAACAAATGTGATGAAATGCTTCAATGTAATGGTATTTCTTTGTTCAAAGCATTCAGTTTGGAAATACTACATACCTGTGCGAGCAGTTTGGAAATACTACATACCTGTGTGAGCAGTTTGGAAATACTACATACCTGTGCGAGCAGTTTGGAAATACTACATACCTGTGCTAGCAGTTTGGAAATACTACATACCTGTGCTAGCAGTTTGGAAATACTACATACCTGTGCTAGCAGTTTGGAAATACTACATACCTGTGCTAGCAGTTTGGAAATACTACATACCTGTGCGAGCAGTTTGGAAATACTACATACCTGTGCTAGCAGTTTGGAAATACTACATACCTGTGCTAGCAGTTTGGAAATACTACATACCTGTGCTAGCAGTTTGGAAATACTACATACCTGTGCTAGCAGTTTGGAAATACTACATACCTGTGCGAGCAGTTTGGAAATACTACATACCTGTGCGAGCAGTTTGGAAATACTACATACCTATGTGAGCAGTTTGGAAATGTTACATACCTGTGCCAGCAGTTTGGAAATACTACATACCTGTGTGAGCAGTTTGGAAATACTACATACCTGTGCCAGCAGTTCCTTAGCACGTCCTCCACTCTGAATATCCACAAGTGCATTGTGGGCATCCTTCGTCATCCCCTGTCTAAACGAACACAATCCCAGCTGAACCATAGTACGGTTGTACAGAATCTTTAAGAAACGCAAAACAGAAATTATAATTTAGAGTAATCATACAGTAGAAGCAGTAACAGTCCTGGAATGTACAACAAAGCGAAACCAGCGTGCAGATACAACCATATTTGTATTTAACATTTTTCAGTGTTTGCATTAAATGTCTAATTCAATCATATTTAAATATTCGGGGTTAGAGGGAGGCTTGGGGGTAATGGTTTCTCCTATCCACATCAATTCTCACCGTATTCAGGTATATATAGAGGCCACTTGCACGAGTCCACAAATTTCTTCCTTATACGAAAACTCGTCTCCACGTTTTGGGAGGTCTAGCCTAAGACTGGATTTTTTCTCTCGTAGCCATGAAGAGTGTACGATTATCTACGGTTTCAAATTTAAATCGTGAACTTATAAAAAGCAAATGACAGATAACCATATTCTATCCTCCCTTCCTGCATAAAACTGGTCAAAAACTGCCTGCCTAAAAAACTTTTATTATTCAGTGCCTTTCATGACGTCGTAACGCTAATCGTACGACGTCATATGTTCACAGATGGTATGATAAACTTCAGCCGAACAGGTCATGAACATTCGGTAATCATTCCTCTCTAAACCTTTTTATCAGAAGATCGGATAAATAGAATATTAGGTAAGGTCTTATAAATTTTAAATTATTAGGCTCGTCTCCCAAAAAACAAAATTCGCCTAATAAATTAAAATTTATTAACACAAAAGCCTAATATTCTCTATATATGAATCGGTATACTGGTATGTGTGTCATAGGGTGGGATTAAATTGTAACCGTCAATAAATCATCAATAAACGTTACAGGGTCAACATTCAGTTGTTTCATTCTATTTACCGCCGTATATTATGTCCGTTCTGTGTTTGGGTGAGCCGCTTTGGAATGTATTTATGGATTGTCATGCTGGCAGTTTGCACGCGACCTGTTCTGGCCGGTCGCTGCTGTCGTGGCTCGCTTCCAGTCAGGGCAGGACATAGGTAAGCAGTCTTTTATGAGACTAAAGATAACGGACACAAATCAAAACCACGATTGTTTGTCGGAGTAAATATAGGAGATCTTATACTCATTTCATTGGGCTATAGCGATACATCAATCAGTCGACCATAATGATATAATGCCGGTATTGGATACTTGGAAATATGATTGACAAACTGGTGAAATCTCGACCATAATGATATAATGCCGGTATTGGATACTTGGAAATATGATTGACAAACTGGTGAAATCTCGACCATAATGATATAATGCCGCTATTGAATACTTGGAAATATGATTGACAAACTGGTGAAATCTCGACCATAATGATATAATGCCGCTATTGAATACTTGGAAATATGATTGACAAACTGGTGAAATCCCGACCATAATGATATAATGCCGCTATTGGATACTTGGAAATATGATTGACAAACTGGTGAAATCCCGACTAAATCTGCCGTCGTAACAGTAAGCTTACCTGCGTGGGAACGTCCGAGTGCTGAATGGTGTCCTGTAGATGTGACATGAGCATAAGATCACGTGCCTGGAACCATCTGTCGTGCAGGGCATGGTGATAGATGTGACACAGGATGGCACGTGTTCGTAACCTATCTGTGCTGTCCTTTGTGTAGATATACTGGCACAGTGTGTCCATCTCGCTCTCTATACACACTGTCATCTGTTTATACAACACTTATATTAACCCATTCAACCCCAAGTAACTGACATGGACTGGTGCGTGATATTTTCAGACCAATAAATTAATAAGAAAATTACCATTGGACCAGTTCATTTATCAAAATGGGTAATTTTATCTAAAAATAGTAATAATTATTACTGGCAAAAAAGTGCAGATCCTGATGAGACGGCTCGTCATGAGCCGGCTCATCTGGATCTACACTTTTCATAAGCCTATTTAGAGGCCTGTGGGGTTGAAAGGGTTAACTCATACAAGAGTAACACAAGGCATATAAGTTTATACAAATTTATTTTAACTCGATTGAGACAACTGATATTAATCACTCTCGAGACCTCATTCCTGATGGAATCCATTGCCACAAGGGAGAGAGGAGGCAACGTGGAAATTAAATGCCTTGCCGAAGGGCACAATCGTGACGGCTCCAGCGGGGCTCGAACTCCGCACCTGAAGCGAACGCGCATCCACTGCGCTATCATGACTTCCACAAGGCATATAAGTAACAGGGATAGGAGATTTAAACTATTTCATATAGAAATGTTTAGTTTGTTTTGGTTAAAGTCGCAACACAAGGGTTATGCGGCAACTCTCCAGCTATTATTGGAGGAGGAAGACCGACAGCAGTATTGCAGTCATGGTAGAACCACCGACTTACCACAAGCCAGCTTCCTCACATGAAATCATTCAACACCCCTGCGTAATTCGAACCTACATCGGTGAGGGGTAAGTGATTCGAAGTCAACAACCGTAACATTTGACTAGGCACAGTTAGTACGCTAGTCGGTAAACAAGCGTAGGTATTTAAATAGACTAGCCACAAGATAGATTGCCACTACCTTTTTGTTTTTGGGGTTATAACTCAGCACAAACAGCGTATGTCATACGGCGACTTTCCAGCTATTATTGATGGAGGAAGACCCCGGGTGCCCATTCCAGCAGTATTTCATGCGCAGACGGCACCCAGGAAGAACCACCTATTTCCGCAAGCCAGCTGGATAGCTTCCTCTCATGAAATAAATCGCAATTCCCAGTGGGATTCGAACCAGCTGCGGTTAGGGGCAAGTGATTTGAAGTCAACGACAGTAACCGCAGTTAATTTTACGAATACAGTTGATAATGTGGTATGTTTATATATAACTGCAATAGCTAGTATAATTAAAATGAGAGGTCAGTTACTGCTCCTGAATACTCACTAAAAGTATGCAGATTCTCTTAAGTGATTTCCTGTTTTTATCGTTGTTTCCTTTGCACAACATGCTAGCAATTTTCAATCACTTTCTCATCTTATAATTATTATGTTACTATATCTCGACAGATATCCTACAGTGTATCCAATGGGTACTTATCTATAAATTTGTTTTATCAATTAACTAACCTGATTAGGATAAAATCACATTTATCATAACGCAACATCTGGTTAGGGAACAACAGTAAAAACAAGGGATTCCAACAGAAAGGACCGCTATACATTTCGCGATAAATCGGACTTTATCTGCCAAGGGAGGTAAAAAAAAAGCCAGCGAGGTTCCTCATTAACTTCTCGTACCTTATAGTAAACACTTTCCACCTTCCTCAAATAAACTCGACACATTTCTTCCGATGTTGCACGACCGACTAAATAACCAACCAAGTCATCTATGATAGCACAAACCTTTACATCATCTCGTAATCTGAAAATTAGAAAGATCCAGCTTTACGTTGCGAAGGCCGACTCGATGTATCAGTCCGAACATTATTTTAGGGATGGGAGGGCCTCAAAGTAGAACCACGGGCCTTCTGTAAGACAGCTGAACAACTACATAATAGAAGCTTGGTAGGATTCGGCATTGAAATACCACTGTACACAATACCTGGGTTTATAGTCTATCATTACAAACACTGTACACAATACCTGGGTTTATGGTCTATCATTACAAACACTGTACACAATACCTGGGTTTATGGTCTATCATTACAAACACTGTACACAATATCTGGGTTTATGGTCTATCATTACAAACACTGTACACAATACCTGGGTTTATGGTCTATCATTACAAACACTGTACACAATACCTGGGTTTATGGTCTATCATTACAAACACTGTACACAATACCTGGGTTTATGGTCTATCATTACAAACACTGTACACAATACCTGGGTTTATAGTCTCTCATTACACAAAATTACCTTATTATACCCTTTTCTGAACAGCATATGAACGTAAATGCTTTGTTGTTGTTGACTTCTACAGAAAGAATTAGATGATATTTCAGAACTGTAACAACCCAACGACCGACACACATCAATAAATGTGCAAACACAAGATATCTTCATAGCAATGTAAAAACAAGGTTGATTACCAAGACTTCTTACTTCTCAACATTTTACCTCTCTACATTTTACCTCTCTACATCTTACCTCTCTACATATTCTGTACTGTGTGCATCGCAGGCCTGCAACATCTTTATATATTCATCACACAATCTCTCCACTACAGTGAGAATACAACCTCGTACACGGAATGGCGACGTCTAGAAAAGAAGATGAATTGGACGAGATAAATAGGCGTGTTACAATCTATTAATGCATATTTCTTCATTTACTTTAAAGGCACAATTAGTTTCTAAACTATTCAAGGGTGATAACAACACCAACATTCAACTGAATAGGGTGTGTCCAGTCTATTCAAC
The DNA here is from genome assembly GCA_014843695.1 of Archivesica marissinica. Classification (NCBI taxonomy): domain Eukaryota; kingdom Metazoa; phylum Mollusca; class Bivalvia; order Venerida; family Vesicomyidae; genus Archivesica; species Archivesica marissinica. The sequence continues at coordinate 35,652,892 of CM026403.1, forward strand.
TAACTTCCAGTTTATGTGGCTTACTGTCCAGTCTATCCAACTAACTTCCAGTCTTCTATTCAACTAACTTCCAGTCTATGTGGCTTACTGTCCAGTCTATTCAACTAACTTCCAGTATATGTGGCTTACTGTCATGTCTATGTGGCTTACTGTCCAGTCTATTCAACTAACTTCCAGTCTTCTATTCAACTAACTTCCAGTCTATGTGGCTTACTGTCCAGTCTATTCAACTAACTTCCAGTCTATGTGGCTTACTGTCCAGTCTATCCAACTAACTTCCAGTCTATGTGGCTTACTGTCCAGTCTATTCAACTAACTTCCAGTCTATCCAACTAACTTCCAGTCTATGTGGCTTACTGTCCAGTCAATCCAACTAACTTCCAGTCTATGTGGCTTACTGTCCAGTCTATCCAACTAACTTCCAGTCTATGTGGCTTACTGTCCAGTCTATCCAACTAACTTCCAGTCTATGTGGCTTACTGTCCAGTCTATCCAACTAACCTCCAGTATATGTGGCTTACTGTCCAGTCTATGTGGCTTACTGTCCAGCCTATCTGACTTACTGTCCAGTCTATCTGACTTACTGTCCAACCTGTCTGGCTTACTGTCCAGATAATTGTCCAGTATATGTGGCTTACTGTCCAGTCTATGTGGCTTACTGTCCAGCCTATCTGACTTACTGTCCAGTCTATCTGACTTACTGTCCAACCTGTCTGGCTTACTGTCCAGATAATTGTCCAGTATATGTGGCTTACTGTCCAGTCTATGTGGCTTACTGTCCAGCCTATCTGACTTACTGTCCAGTCTATCTGACTTACTGTCCAGTCTATCTGACTTACTCTCCAGCCTATCTGACTTACTGTCCAGTCTATCTGGCTTACTGTCCAGTCTATCTGACTTACTGTCCAGCCTATCTGACTTACTGTCCAATCTGTCTGGCTTACTGTCCAGATAACTGTCCAGTCTATGTGGCTTGCTGTCCAGCCTATCTGACTTACTGTCCAGTCTGTCTGACTTACTGTCCAGTCTATCTGACTTACTGTCCAGCCTATCTGACTTACTGTCCAGTCTATCTGACTTACTGTCCAGTCTATGTGGCTTACTGTCCAGCCTATCTGACTTACTGTCCAGTTTATCTGACTTACTGTCCAGTCTATGTGGCTTACTGTCCAGCCTATCTGACTTACTGTCCAGCCTATCTGACTTACTGTCCAGTCTATGTCGCTTACTGTCCAGCCTATCTGACTTACTGTCCAGTCTATGTGGCTTACTGTCCAGTCTATCTGACTTACTGTCCAGCCTATCTGACTTACTGTCCAGTCTATCTGACTTACTGTCCAGTCTATGTGGCTTACTGTCCAGCCTATCTGACTTACTGTCCAGCCTATCTGGCTGACTGTCCAGCCTATCTGGCTGACTGTCCAGTCTATCTGACTTACTGTCCAGCCTATCTGACTTACTGTCCAGCCTATCTGGCTGACTGTCCAGCCTATCTGACTTACTGTCCAGTCTATCTGACTTACTGTCCAGTCTATGTGGCTTACTGTCCAGCCTATCTGACTTACTGTCCAGTCTATCTAACTTACTGTCCAGTCTATGTGGCTTACTGTCCAGCCTATCTGACTTACTGTCCAGCCTATCTGGCTGACTGTCCAGCCTATCTGGCTGACTGTCCAGTCTATCTGACTTACTGTCCAGCCTATCTGACTTACTGTCCAGCCTATCTGGCTGACTGTCCAGCCTATCTGACTTACTGTCCAGTCTATATGGCTTACTGTCCAGTCTATCTGACTTACTGTCCAGTCTATATGGCTTACTGTCCAGTCTATATGGTTTACTGTCCAGTCTATATGGCTTACTGTCCAGTCTATATGGCTTACTGTCCAGTCTATCTGACTTACTGTCCAGTCTATCTGACTTACTGTCCAGTCTATATGGCTTACTGTCCAGTCTATCTGACTTACTGTCCAGTCTATCTGACTTACTGTCCAGTCTATATGGCTTACTGTCCAGTCTATATGGCTTACTGTCCAGTCTATCTGACTTACTGTCCAGCCTATCTGACTTACTGTCCAGTCTATCTGGCTTACTGTCCAGTCTATCTGACTTACTGTCCAGCCTATCTGACTTACTGTCCAACCTGTCTGGCTTACTGTCCAGATAACTGTCTAGTCTATGTGGCTTACTGTCCAGTCTATGTGGCTTGCTGTCCAGCCTATCTGACTTACTGTCCAGTCTATGTGGCTTACTGTCCAGTCTATCTGGCTGACTGTCCAGCCTATCTGGCTGACTGTCCAGTCTATCTGACTTACTGTCCAGCCTATCTGACTTACTGTCCAGCCTATCTGGCTGACTGTCCAGTCTATATGGCTTACTGTCCAGTCTATCTGACTTACTGTCCAGTCTATATGGCTTACTGTCGTCTATATGGCTTACTGTCCAGTCTATCTGACTTACTGTCCAGTCTATATGGCTTACTGTCCAGTCTATATGGCTTACTGTCCAGTCTATATGGCTTACTGTCCAGTCTATCTGACTTACTGTCCAGTCTATATGGCTTACTGTCCAGTCTATCTGACTTACTGTCCAGTCTATCTGACTTACTGTCAAGTCTATATGGCTTACTGTCCAGTCTATATGGCTTACTGTCCAGTCTATCTGACTTACTGTCCAGTCTATCTGACTTACTGTCCAGTCTATCTGACTTACTGTCCAGTCTATATGGCTTACTGTCCAGTCTATCTGACTTACTGTCCAGTCTATATGGCTTACTGTCCAGTCTATCTGACTTACTGTCCAGTCTATCCGACTTACTGTCCAGTCTATCTGACTTACTGTCCAGCCTGTCGGACTTACTGTCCAGTCTATCTGACTTACTGTCCAGCCTGTCCGACTTACTGTCCAGATAACTGTCCAGTCTATCTGACTTACTGTCCAGCCTGTCTGACTTACTGTCCAGCTTACAGTTTCTTCACACTTAATAAAAGTGAAACTCACCTCGAGACTTTCAGAGTCCTCTAAGATGTTAGCCCCGACTACTATATCTTGATGCTCCTTTAGTTGACTCAGCAACGCTACCACGTTCTGCAAACATCTGTAATCATCATAATATGTATCACCAATATGTTCTTTTGTTTTGTGGGTTTAAAGTCTCAACAGCAGCTTAGGTAATGTGGCGACTCCCAAGCTGTTATTGGTAGAGGAAGACCCCGGGTGTCCCTCCGAGCAATATTTCATGCACGGACGGACAACTGGGTAGAATCACAGATCTACCACAAGCTAGCTTCCTCACATGAGATTATTTGACGCCCCGGTGGGATTCGAACATACAACGATGAGGAGCAAGTGATAGGATGTAAAGGACAACAACACGGCCACTTCCAGCAAGAGTATGTCACTTTCCTCCGTGGGCAATTACTATCTGATAGCATACTTATTTATTTTAGCTAGATTGCGAAACAAAGTACTTAAAACATTGGTTTAATTGCACCGGAGACCAGGCCTGGCGGTTATAAACCTTTTCTCAATCTCAAACGCAGCCTCAAGCTCTCATTGGGTTCAGCCGTGTGTAAAAATCACAATCAACCATCAAATCACTTGAGCTTTGAGAAAAAGGTTTATAACCTCCGACCCTAGTCACCTGAATCCAGATGGAATCCATGGCTGTGAGATAGAGAAGAGACAACGTGGATTTTAAGTGTCTTCTTCGACTGTTTGCAGGCTAGCAGTGAAAATTCCGTAACGACACAATTCTAATGAAATACGACATATTTCCAGAGTTTTCTGTTACAAATTAGAAAAACACATTAATGAATGGGGGGGGGGGGGGGGGTATGTTTTTCATGCTATTCTGGACGACATTTGGGCGAACAGCATGGATCAAGATCAACCTGTCAGTATGCACAAACCGATTTAAATTCACGCTGCTGGTTATAAAAGTTGATGGATATCTGTTTTAATTTTGTCTATACATATTTATTTGAACAATACAATTTTGTGTGTGTGTTTTGCATTTATTTATCGTCGCTACCGGTTGCCCATATGAGTGACGCCCCCTGAAGAGATTAGTCATTTTAGATTTTTGGAGGATAGTGCAATGATACAGACAAGAGACCCATTCCAGAGTCTCCTCTGGTTCTTTTACGTGCATGGTGTACAGCACCGACACGAGACCTCGGTTTAAAGTCCCATTTGAAAGACTGTTAATTTTATTAGGGTCAGACGGGGATCGAACCTGCGATCGCTGGATTACCAGTCCAGCATGTTAACCACTATAGATCCATCTGTGTGTCTTAATGAACTATGGTCTGCTTCAATTGTTTGAACCAGTTATAGCCTTTATTTTACCCAGCATGCAAAGAGTTAATGACACCACAACAATGGCTCTGGCTAAACTCACAATCCATCTGTTACAATATACAACACTGTATTCATTGCACATAGGCTCCACAAATAGCAGCATAGGTTCTTCACAGAATTTGACACCGCTATTGGGATTTGAACCGAGAGAACTGAGGGCAATTGGAAAAAAACTGGAGTAAATTTGGAAAACTAGCCATATAGTTCACAGATATATATTTGTTAAACCGTGTGCCAAAAATTTTTATTATTAAAAAAAACGAACAAAATATTTTCGCAAATCCACAACATTTCTTTTTTGTCGCTATTGGCGACCAAAAGTGGGAACCCTGGTTTAGAGATTGCTCGTTCTGCCTGTGTGAAACTAGGTGTATCACAGGACATCACAATTTTACCAGATATAGGTTAGGTAAGTTTCACAGCGACTGATATTTACATTTTATTAATAACACAACTATCTAAAGATATATATCGACTTTCAAGTTTAAGCGGCAACGGTAGAGCCCCAGGTACCCCCTTCGAGCAGTATTTCAGGCACCCAGGTAGAACCACAGATCTACCACAAGTCAGCTGGATAGCTTCCTCACTTGAAAGAATTCGACAAACCCAGTGGTGAGGGGCATGTGATTTGAAGTCAATGACGCTTCGCCAACACATTCAACCAGCAATCATCTGTACTATACCCGATGACTAGCACATGTGAAAGTTTTAGACTTCTAAAATTACGATTCTAACGAACAAACTGTGAACGAGAGGCTGCTGTTTTATAGACGCTGTTTGTCGGCAGTATGTCCCTGAGGTTATAAAAATTTTCTCCAATCTCAAAACTCAGTCTCAAGCGTCTGATTGGTTCAGTTGATAGTAACACTCAGAATCAACCAATTAGATCATTTGAGCTTGAGTTTGAGATCTGAGAAAAGTTTATAACCTTGGGGCATGGTTACTTACAGATCCCACATCTCCGACCTCATGCACGTGGCTATATTTGGATTGTAGTCATAGATAGCTGCGACAATGTTGAAACTGATCTTGACAGACATGGCGAACCCGAGAGTATTGTTCTCTGCAATGGCGTTTAGTTCCTTCAACAGCTCGATCTGTTCCTGTCTGTCCGTGCCTTTCTTCCCGCGTGCAGCAATGATTTCTAACAGCTTCTTGGTAACTGCCTCGTGGTTCACTTCTGTGTCCTTGGCAAACATCTTTGGCTTTTCCTTTATTAAAATGTATAACATCATAATCAAACAGATTGGTTTAGAGCGACACTACATCAGTGAAAACGCAAATTTATACAGAATGTAATTTCCTATTATATGGTATAATTTGTTTCCAAATATGTCTCAAAAACTGAATATTTCAACTAATAAACAAGTGCCGCATATGCAGTTTGTTGACATAACAAAATAATGTAAATAGGGTCAACATGCATGCATAATACAACCTGTGTATCCTGAATAACGAGATTTATGGATCAGATTTACCGTTATATCTCACATTTGTGCCTATGTATATTTATTTGTAGGCTAATCTTAGTTAAATTTATTTGCTCTAAGCGACAGTATCAAGCGTTTAGTATTCACTACAATGACAAAGAAATGTCAATTCAGGAGCGTGGATGACCAGTATATGAAATTCTACATAAACTTTTGAAAGTTTGTAGACCACAAATTTCGGAAGAATTTGTAGTAGTAATGCATTTATACGTGAACAATGCAATTTTTTGGCAGTTTGCGATGTAATGTCGCTTTAGAATATCTCGTATTATTATTTTATCAGTGTTGCTTCTTGCATTTTCAGGTGCAGGGTCAGCACTTTGTAAGATGGGGCTCTCATAATTTTTGAAAGGGGCATTATGTATATAATTTGTTACATCTACATACCTCTCAAGGCTGTCCGATTAGCGCAGTGGTTAGCGCACTCGCTTCTCACCAATGCAACCCGGCTTCGATCCTCAGACCGGGAAGCATGTGGGATGGTGTAGGGTGGTCGCCAGATCGGACAGGTGGGGTTTCTCCGGGTACTCCAGTTTCCTCCCACACGAATGACCACATTTACGCTTTCATGATGAGTGATTAATATAAGTTGTTAAAGCTTGTTTCGCAATCGTTGTACAACAATCAACGGATCTCCACCTCTTCCACTGACATCTTCCCAACTGACCTTGCTAATCTCTACTTACAGCAATCAACGGAGCTCCACCTTTGCCAGTGACCTCTTCCCAACCACCTTCATCATCGCTCTTCTCCATGTCTTTAACCTGTGCAGTACGCTTAGTTGCACGTCCTTTCTTCACCTTCGAATCTTTTTTATCATCAGATGTTCTGTAATGCATATGTCGATGATACGGTAATTTAATTGGCAGCAACATAATGATACTGTTACTAGATCGGTAGCAACAGAGTTATGCTGAGTGATATGGTTACTCGATCGGTAGCAACAGAATGATACGGTTACTCGATCGGTAGCAACAGAATGATACGGTTTCTTGATCGGTAGCAACAGAATGATACGGTTACTTGATGGGTAGCAATAGAATGATATGGTTACTTGATCGGTAGCAACAGAATGATACGGTTACTCCATGGGCAGCGACAGAATGATGCGGTTACTTGATTGGTAGCAACAGAATGATGCGGTTACTGGATTGGTAGCAACAGAATGATACGGTTACTGGATTGGTAACAACAGAATGATGCGGTTACTGGATTGGTAGCAACAGAAAGATACAGTTACTTGATTGGTAGCAACAGAATGATGCGGTTACTGGATGGGTAGCAACAGAATGATGCGGTTACTGGATGGGTAACAACAGAATGATACGGTTACTTGATGGGTAACAACAGAATGATGCGGTTACTGGATGGGTAGCAACAGAATGATGCGGTTACTGGATTGGTAGCAACAGAATGATACGATTACTTGATTGGTAACAACAGAATGATGCTGTTACTGGATTGGTAGCAACAGAATGATACGGTTACCCGATGGGTAGCAACAGAATGATGCGGTTACTGGATTGGTAACAACAGAATGATACGGTTACTGGATGGGTAGCAACAGAATGATGCAGTTACTTGATGGGTAACAACAGAATGATGCGGTTACTGGATGGGTAGCAACAGAATGATACGGTTACTGGATGGGTAACAACAGAATGATACGGTTACTTGATGGGTAACAACAGAATGATGCGGTTACTTGATGGGTAACAACAGAATGATACGGTTACTGGATGTGTAACAACAGAATGATACGGTTACTTGATGGGTAACAACAGAATGATGCGGTTACTTGATGGGTAACAACAGAATGATGCGGTTACTGGATTGGCAGCAACAGAATGATACGGTTACTGGATGGGTAGCAACAGAATGATACGGTTACTGGATGGGTAACAACAGAATGATACGGTTACTGGATGGGTAGCAACAGAATGATACGGTTACTGGATGGGTAACAACAGAATGATACGGTTACTGGATGGGTAGCAACAGAATGATGCGGTTACTGGATTGGCAGCAACAGAATGATGCGGTTACTTGATGGGTAGCAACAGAATGATGCGGTTACTGGATTGGCAGCAACAGAATGATACGGTTACTGGATGGGTAGCAACAGAATGATGCGGTTACTGGATTGGCAGCAACAGAATGATACGGTTACTTGATGGGTAACAACAGAATGATACGGTTACTGGATGGGTAACAACAGAATGATGCGGTTACTTGATTGGTAGCAACAGAATGATACGGTTACTTGATGGGTAACAACAGAATGATGCGGTTACTTGATTGGTAGCAACAGAATGATACGGTTACTTGATGGGTAACAACAGAATGATACGGTTACTGGATTGGTAGCAACAGAATGATGCGGTTACTGGATGGGTAACAACAGAATGATGCGGTTACTTGATGGGTAACAACAGAATGATACGGTTACTGGATGGGTAACAACAGAATGATACGGTTACTGGATGGGTAGCAATAGAATGATACGGTTACTGGATGGGTAACAACAGAGTGATGCGGTTACTTGATGGGTAACAACAGAATGATGCGGTTACTGGATGGGTAGCAACAGAATGATACGGCTACTGGATGGGTAACAACAGAATGATACGGTTACTGGATGGGTAGCAACAGAATGATACGGTTACTGGATGGGTAACAACAGAATGATGCGGTTACTTGATGGGTAACAACAGAATGATACGGTTACTGGATGGGTAACAACAGAATGATACGGTTACTGGATGGGTAGCAATAGAATGATACGGTTACTGGATGGGTAACAACAGAATGATGCGGTTACTGGATTGGTAGCAACAGAATGATGCGGTTACTGGATTGGTAACAACAGAATGATACGGTTACTGGATGGGTAGCAACAGAATGATGCAGTTACTGGATGGGTAACAACAGAATGATGCGGTTACTGGATGGGTAGCAACAGAATGATATGGTTACTGGATGGGTAACAACAGAATGGTACGGTTACTGGATGGGTAACAACAGAATGATGCGGTTACTGGATGGGTAGCAACAGAATGATACGGTTACTTGATTGGTAGCAACAGAATGATACGGTTACTTGATGGGTAACAACAGAATGATGCGGTTACTGGATGGGTAGCAACAGAATGATATGGTTACTGGATGGGTAACAACAGAATGGTACGGTTACTGGATGGGTAACAACAGAATGATGCGGTTACTGGATGGGTAGAAACAGAATGATATGGTTACTGGATGGGTAACAACAGAATGGTACGGTTACTGGATGGGTAACAACAGAATGATGCGGTTACTTGATTGGTAGCAACAGAATGGTACGGTTATTTGATTGGTAGCAACAGAATGATACGGTTACTTGATTGGTAGCAACAGAATGATACGGTTACTTGATTGGTAGCAACAGAATGATACGGTTACTTGATTGGTAACAACAGAATGATACAGTTACTGGATGGGTAACAACAGAATGATACGGTTACTGGATGGGTAATAACAGAATGGTACGGTTACTCGATGGGTAACAACAGAATGATGCGGTTACTTGATTGGTAGCAACAGAATGATACGGTTACTGGATGGGTAACAACAGAATGATACGGTTACTGGATGGGTAACAACAGAATGATACGGTTACTGGATGGGTAACAACAGAATGATACTGTTACTTGATGGGTAGCAACAGAATGGTACGGTTACTCGATGGGTTGCAACAGAATGATACGGTTACTGGATGGGTAGCAACAGAATGGTACGGTTACTCGATGGGTAACAACAGAATGATACGGTTACTGGATTGGCAGCAACAGAATGATACGGTTACTGGATGGGTAGCAACAGAATGATACGGTTACTGGATTGGCAGCAACAGAATGATACGGTTACTGGATTGGCAGCAACAGAATGGTACGGTTACTGGATTGGCAGCAACAGAATGATACGGTTACTGGATTGGCAGCAACAGAATGATGCGGTTACTGGATGGGTAGCAACAGAATGATACGGTTACTTGATGGGTAGCAACAGAATGATACGGCTACTGGATTGGTAACAACAGAATGATACGGTTACTTGATTGGTAGCAACAGAATGATGCGGTTACTGGATTGGTAGCAACAGAATGATACGGTTACTCGATGGGTAACAACAGAATGATATGGTTACTCGATGGGTAGCAACAGAATGATGCAGTTACTTGATTGGCAGCAACAGAATGATACGGTTACTGGATGGGTAACAACAGAATGATACGGTTACTTGATTGGTAGCAACAGAATGATGCGGTTACTGGATTAGTAGCAACAGAATGATACGGTTACTCGATGGGTAACAACAGAATGATATGGTTACTCGATGGGTAGCAACAGAATGATGCAGTTACTTGATGGGCAGCAACAGAATGATACGGTTACTCGATGGGTAGCAACAGAATGATGCAGTTACTTGATTGGCAGCAACAGAATGATACGGTTACTGGATGGGTAACAACAGAATGATACGGTTACTCGATGGGTAACAACAGAATGATGCAGTTACTTGATTGGCAGCAACAGAATGATACGGTTACTGGATGAGTAGCAACAGAATGATGCGGTTACTGGATGGGTAACAACAGAATGATGCAGTTACTTGATTGGCAGCAACAGAATGATACGGTTACTGGATGGGTAACAACAGAATGATACGGTTACTGGATGGGTAACAACAGAATGATGCAGTTACTTGATTGGCAGCAACAGAATGATACGGTTACTGGATGAGTAGCAACAGAATGATGCGGTTACTTGATTGGTAACAACAGAATGATGCGGTTACTTGATGGGTAACAACAGAATGATACGGTTACTGGATGGGTAGCAACAGAATGATACGGTTACTGGATTGGTAACAACAGAATGATGCGGTTACTTGATGGGTAGCAACAGAATGATGCGGTTACTGGATGGGTAGCAACAGAATGATACGGTTACTGGATGGGTAGCAACAGAATGATACGGTTACTGGATTGGCAGCAACAGAATGATACGGTTACTGGATTGGCAGCAACAGAATGGTACGGTTACTGGATTGGCAGCAACAGAATGATACGGTTACTGGATTGTCAGCAACAGAATGATGCGGTTACTGGATGGGTAGCAACAGAATGATACGGTTACTTGATGGGTAGCAACAGAATGATACGGCTACTGGATTGGTAACAACAGAATGATACGGTTACTTGATTGGTAGCAACAGAATGATGCGGTTACTGGATTGGTAGCAACAGAATGATACGGTTACTCGATGGGTAACAACAGAATGATATGGTTACTCGATGGGTAGCAACAGAATGATGCAGTTACTTGATTGGCAGCAACAGAATGATACGGTTACTGGATGGGTAACAACAGAATGATACGGTTACTTGATTGGTAGCAACAGAATGATGCGGTTACTGGATTGGTAGCAACAGAATGATACGGTTACTCGATGGGTAACAACAGAATGATATGGTTACTCGATGGGTAGCAACAGAATGATGCAGTTACTTGATGGGCAGCAACAGAATGATACGGTTACTCGATGGGTAGCAACAGAATGATGCAGTTACTTGATTGGCAGCAACAGAATGATACGGTTACTGATGGGTAACAACAGAATGATACGGTTACTCGATGGGTAACAACAGAATGATGCAGTTACTTGATTGGCAGCAACAGAATGATACGGTTACTGGATGAGTAGCAACAGAATGATGCGGTTACTGGATGGGTAACAACAGAATGATGCAGTTACTTGATTGGCAGCAACAGAATGATACGGTTACTGGATGGGTAACAACAGAATGATACGGTTACTGGATGGGTAACAACAGAATGATGCAGTTACTTGATTGGCAGCAACAGAATGATGCAGTTACTTGATTGGCAGCAACAGAATGATACGGTTACTCGATGGGTAGCAACAGAATGATACGGTTACTGGATGGGTAGCAACAGAATGGTACGGTTACTCGATGGGTTGCAACAGAATGATACGGTTACTGGATGGGTAGCAATAGAATGATACGGTTATTGGATGGGTAACAACAGAATGATACGGTTGCTGGATGGGTAGCAACAGAATGGTACGGTTACTCGATGGGTAGCAATAGAATGATACGGTTACTGGATGGGTAGCAACAGAATGATACGGTTACTGGATGGGTAGCAACAGAATGATACGGTTACTGGATGGGTAACAACAGAATGATGCGGTTACTTGATTGGTAGCAACAGAATGATGCGGTTACTGGATGGGTAACAACAGAATGATACGGTTACTGGATGGGTAACAACAGAATGATGCAGTTACTTGATTGGCAGCAACAGAATGATACGGTTACTGGATGGGTAGCAACAGAATGATGCGGTTACTGGATGGGTAACAACAGAATGATGCGGTTACTTGATGGGTAGCAACAGAATGATACGGTTACTGGATGGGTAACAACAGAATGATACGGTTACTGGATGGGTAACAACAGAATGATACGGTTACTTGATGGGTAGCAACAGAATGATGCGGTTACTGGATGGACAACAGAATGATCGGTTACTGATGGGTAGCAACAGAATGATACGGTTACTGGATGGGTAACAACAGAATGGTACGGTTACTGGATGGGTTACAACAGAATGATACGGTTACTGATGGGTAGCAACAGAATGATACGGTTACTGGATGGGTAGCAACAGAATGATACGGTTACTGGATGGGTAGCAACAGAATGATACGGTTACTGGATGGGTAGCAACAGAATGATACGGTTACTGGATGGGTAGCAACAGAATGATACGGTTACTTGATGGGTAACAACAGAATGATACGGTTACTGGATGGGTAGCAACAGAATGATACGGTTACTTGATGGGTAGCAACAGAATGATACGGTTACTGGATGGGTAACAACAGAATGATACGGTTACTGGATGGGTAGCAACAGAATGATACGGTTACTGGATGGGTAGCAACAGAATGATACGGTTACTGGATGGGTAACAACAGAATGATGCGGTTACTTGATTGGTAGCAACAGAATGATACGGTTACTGGATGGGTAACAACAGAATGATACGGTTACTTGATGGGTAACAACAGAATGATGCGGTTACTTGATGGGTAGCAACAGAATGATACGGTTACTGGATTGGTAGCAACAGAATGATACGGTTACTGGATGGGTAACAACAGAATGATGCGGTTACTGGATGGGTAGCAACAGAATGATACGGTTACTGGATGGGTAACAACAGAATGATACGGTTACTGGATGGGTAACAACAGAATGATGCGGTTACTGTGGTAGCAACAGAATGATACATGATTGGTAACAACAGAATGATGCGGTTACTTGATGGGTAACAACAGAATGATACGGTTACTGGATGGGTAACAACAGAATGATGCGGTTACTAGATGGGTAGCAACAGAATGATACGGTTACTGGATTGGTAACAACAGAATGATGCGGTTACTTGATGGGTAGCAACAGAATGATACGGTTACTTGATGGGTAACAACAGAATGATGCGGTTACTGGATGGGTAGCAACAGAATGATACGGTTACTGGATTGGTAACAACAGAATGATGCGGTTACTTGATGGGTAGCAACAGAATGATGCGGTTACTGGATGGGTAGCAACAGAATGATGCGGTTACTTGATGGGTAACAACAGAATGATACGGTTACTGGATGGGTAGCAACAGAATGATACGGTTACTTGATTGGTAACAACAGAATGATACGGTTACTGGATTGGTAGCAACAGAATGATGCGGTTACTGGATGGGTAACAACAGAATGATACGGTTACTTGATTGGTAACAACAGAATGATGCGGTTACTGGATTGGTAGCAACAGAATGATGCGGTTACTGGATTGGTAACAACAGAATGATACGGTTACTGGATGGGTAGCAACAGAATGATGCAGTTACTGGATGGGTAACAACAGAATGATGCGGTTACTGGATGGGTAGCAACAGAATGATACGGTTACTTGATTGGTAGCAACAGAATGATACGGTTACTTGATGGGTAACAACAGAATGATGCGGTTACTGGATGGGTAGCAACAGAATGATATGGTTACTGGATGGGTAACAACAGAATGATGTACGGTTACTGGATGGGTAACAACAGAATGATGCGGTTACTGGATGGGTAGCAACAGAATGATACGGTTACTGGATGGGTAACAACAGAATGATGCGGTTACTTGATTGGTAGCAACAGAATGGTACGGTTATTTGATTGGTAGCAACAGAATGATACGGTTACTTGATTGGTAGCAACAGAATGATACGGTTACTTGATGGGTAGCAACAGAATGATACGGTTACTTGATTGGTAGCAACAGAATGATACGGTTACTTGATTGGTAACAACAGAATGATACAGTTACTGGATTGGTAGCAACAGAATGATACGGTTACTTGATTGGTAGCAACAGAATGATACGGTTACTGGATGGGTAACAACAGAATGATACGGTTACTGGATGGGTAATAACAGAATGGTACGGTTACTCGATGGGTAACAACAGAATGATGCGGTTACTTGATTGGTAGCAACAGAATGATACGGTTACTGGATGGGTAACAACAGAATGATACGGTTACTGGATGGGTAACAACAGAATGATACGGTTACTGGATGGGTAACAACAGAATGATACTGTTACTTGATGGGTAGCAACAGAATGTACGGTTACTCGATGGGTGCAACAGAATGATACGGTTACTGGATGGGTAGCAACAGAATGATACGGTTACTCGATGGGTAACAACAGAATGATACGGTTACTGGATTGGTAGCAACAGAATGATACGGTTACTGGATGGGTAGCAACAGAATGATACGGTTACTTGATGGGTAGCAACAGAATGATACGGTTACTCGATGGGTAGCAACAGAATGATACGGTTACTGGATGGGTAGCAACAGAATGATACGGTTACTCGATGGGTAGCAACAGAATGATACGGTTACTGGATTGGTAGCAACAGAATGATGCGGTTACTTGATTGGTAGCAACAGAATGATACGGTTACTGATGGGTAACAACAGAATGATACGGTTACTGGATGGGTAGCAACAGAATGATACGGTTACTTGATGGGTAGCAACAGAATGATACGGTTACTGGATGGGTAGCAACAGAATGATACGGTTACTGGATGGGTAACAACAGAATGATACGGTTACTGGATGGGTAACAACAGAATGATACGGTTACTTGATGGGTAGCAACAGAATGATACGGTTACTGGATGGGTAGCAACAGAATGATGCGGTTACTTGATGGGTAACAACAGAATGATACGGTTACTGGATGGGTAACAACAGAATGATACGGTTACTGGATGGGTAGCAATAGAATGATACGGTTACTGGATGGGTAACAACAGAATGATACGGTTACTTGATGGGTAACAACAGAATGATGCGGTTACTGGATGGGTAGCAACAGAATGATACGGTTACTGGATGGGTAACAACAGAATGATACGGTTACTGGATGGGTAGCAACAGAATGATACGGTTACTTGATGGGTAACAACAGAATGATGCGGTTACTTGATGGGTAACAACAGAATGATACGGTTACTGGATGGGTAACAACAGAATGATACGGTTACTGGATGGGTAGCAATAGAATGATACGGTTACTGGATGGGTAACAACAGAATGATGCGGTTACTTGATGGGTAACAACAGAATGATGCGGTTACTGGATGGGTAGCAACAGAATGATACGGCTACTGGATGGGTAACAACAGAATGATACGGTTACTGGATGGGTAGCAACAGAATGATACGGTTACTGGATGGGTAACAACAGAATGATGCGGTTACTTGATGGGTAACAACAGAATGATACGGTTACTGGATGGGTAACAACAGAATGATACGGTTACTGGATGGGTAGCAATAGAATGATACGGTTACTGGATGGGTAACAACAGAATGATGCGGTTACTGGATGGGTAGCAACAGAATGATCGGTTACTGGATTGGTAACAACAGAATGATACGGTTACTGGATGGGTAGCAACAGAATGATGCGGTTACTGGATGGGTAACAACAGAATGATGCGGTTACTGGATGGGTAGCAACAGAATGATATGGTTACTGGATGGGTAACAACAGAATGGTACGGTTACTGGATGGGTAACAACAGAATGATGCGGTTACTGGATGGGTAGCAACAGAATGATACTGTTACTTGATTGGTAGCAACAGAATGATACGGTTACTTGATGGGTAACAACAGAATGATGCGGTTACTGGATGGGTAGCAACAGAATGATATGGTTACTGGATGGGTAACAACAGAATGGTACGGTTACTGGATGGGTAACAACAGAATGATGCGGTTACTGGATGGGTAGAAACAGAATGATATGGTTACTGGATGGGTAACAACAGAATGATGCGGTTACTTGATTGGTAGCAACAGAATGGTACGGTTATTTGATTGGTAGCAACAGAATGATACGGTTACTTGATTGGTAGCAACAGAATGATACGGTTACTTGATGGGTAGCAACAGAATGATACGGTTACTTGATTGGTAGCAACAGAATGATACGGTTACTTGATTGGTAACAACAGAATGATACAGTTACTGGATTGGTAGCAACAGAATGATACGGTTACTTGATTGGTAGCAACAGAATGATACGGTTACTGGATGGGTAACAACAGAATGATACGGTTACTGGATGGGTAATAACAGAATGGTACGGTTACTCGATGGGTAACAACAGAATGATGCGGTTACTTGATTGGTAGCAACAGAATGATACGGTTACTGGATGGGTAACAACAGAATGATACGGTTACTGGATGGGTAACAACAGAATGATACGGTTACTGGATGGGTAACAACAGAATGATACTGTTACTTGATGGGTAGCAACAGAATGGTACGGTTACTCGATGGGTTGCAACAGAATGATATGGTTACTGGATGGGTAGCAACAGAATGATACGGTTACTCGATGGGTAGCAACAGAATGGTACGGTTACTCGATGGGTAGCAACAGAATGATACGGTTACTTGATTGGTAGCAACAGAATGATGCGGTTACTGGATTGGTAGCAACAGAATGATACTGTTACTCGATGGGTAACAACAGAATGATATGGTTACTCGATGGGTAGCAACAGAATGATGCAGTTACTTGATGGGCAGCAACAGAATGATACGGTTACTCGATGGGTAGCAACAGAATGATGCAGTTACTTGATTGGCAGCAACAGAATGATGCAGTTACTTGATTGGCAGCAACAGAATGATACGGTTACTCGATGGGTAGCAACAGAATGATACGGTTACTGGATGGGTAGCAACAGAATGGTACGGTTACTCGATGGGTTGCAACAGAATGATACGGTTACTGGATGGGTAGCAATAGAATGATACGGTTATTGGATGGGTAACAACAGAATGATACGGTTGCTGGATGGGTAGCAACAGAATGGTACGGTTACTCGATGGGTAGCAATAGAATGATACGGTTACTGGATGGGTAGCAACAGAATGATACGGTTACTGGATGGGTAGCAACAGAATGATACGGTTACTGGATGGGTAACAACAGAATGATGCGGTTACTTGATTGGTAGCAACAGAATGATGCGGTTACTGGATGGGTAACAACAGAATGATACGGTTACTGGATGGGTAGCAACAGAATGATGCAGTTACTGGATGGGTAACAACAGAATGATACTGTTACTTGATTGGTAGCAACAGAATGATGCGGTTACTGGATGGGTAACAACAGAATGATGCGGTTACTTGATGGGTAACAACAGAATGATGCGGTTACTGATGGGTAACAACAGAATGATACGGTTACTGGATGGGTAACAACAGAATGATACGGTTACTGGATGGGTAGCAACAGAATGATACGGTTACTGGATGGGTAACAACAGAATGATGCGGTTACTGGATGGGTAACAACAGAATGATACGGTTACTGGATGGGTAGCAACAGAATGATACGGTTACTGGATGGGTAACAACAGAATGATACGGTTACTGGATGGGTAGCAACAGAATGATACGGTTACTGGATGGGTAACAACAGAATGATACGGTTACTGGATGGGTAGCAACAGAATGATACGGTTACTGGATGGGTAACAACAGAATGATACGGTTACTGGATGGGTAGCAACAGAATGATACGGTTACTGGATGGGTAACAACAGAATGATACGGTTACTGGATGGGTAACAACAGAATGATGCGGTTACTGGATTGGTAGCAACAGAATGATACGGTTACTGGATGGGTAGCAACAGAATGATACGGTTACTGGATGGGTAACAACAGAATGATGCGGTTACTGGATGGGTAGCAACAGAATGATATGGTTACTGGATGGGTAACAACAGAATGGTACGGTTACTGGATGGGTAACAACAGAATGATGCGGTTACTGGATGGGTAGCAACAGAATGATACGGTTACTTGATTGGTAGCAACAGAATGATACGGTTACTTGATGGGTAACAACAGAATGATGCGGTTACTGGATGGGTAGCAACAGAATGATATGGTTACTGGATGGGTAACAACAGAATGGTACGGTTACTGGATGGGTAACAACAGAATGATGCGGTTACTGGATGGGTAGAAACAGAATGATATGGTTACTGGATGGGTAACAACAGAATGGTACGGTTACTGGATGGGTAACAACAGAATGATGCGGTTACTTGATTGGTAGCAACAGAATGGTACGGTTATTTGATTGGTAGCAACAGAATGATACGGTTACTTGATTGGTAGCAACAGAATGATACGGTTACTTGATGGGTAGCAACAGAATGATACGGTTACTTGATTGGTAGCAGCAGAATGATACGGTTACTTGATTGGTAACAACAGAATGATACAGTTACTGGATTGGTAGCAACAGAATGATACGGTTACTTGATTGGTAGCAACAGAATGATACGGTTACTGGATGGGTAACAACAGAATGATACGGTTACTGGATGGGTAATAACAGAATGGTACGGTTACTCGATGGGTAGCAACAGAATGATACTGTTACTTGATGGGTAGCAACAGAATGGTACGGTTACTCGATGGGTTGCAACAGAATAATATGGTTACTGGATGGGTAGCAAAAGAATGATGCAGTTATTCGATGGGTAGCAACAGAATGATACGGTTACTTGATTGGTAGCAACAGAATGATGCGGTTACTGGATTGGTAGCAACAGAATGATACTGTTACTCGATGGGTAACAACAGAATGATATGGTTACTCGATGGGTAGCAACAGAATGATGCAGTTACTTGATGGGCAGCAACAGAATGATACGGTTACTCGATGGGTAGCAACAGAATGATGCAGTTACTTGATTGGCAGCAACAGAATGATGCAGTTACTTGATTGGCAGCAACAGAATGATACGGTTACTCGATGGGTAGCAACAGAATGATACGGTTACTGGATGGGTAGCAACAGAATGGTACGGTTACTCGATGGGTTGCAACAGAATGATACGGTTACTGGATGGGTAGCAATAGAATGATACGGTTATTGGATGGGTAACTACAGAATGATACGGTTGCTGGATGGGTAGCAACAGAATGGTACGGTTACTGGATGGGTAGCAACAGAATGATACGGTTACTGGATGGGTAACAACAGAATGATGCGGTTACTTGATTGGTAGCAACAGAATGATGCGGTTACTGGATGGGTAACAACAGAATGATACGGTTACTGGATGGGTAGCAACAGAATGATGCAGTTACTGGATGGGTAACAACAGAATGATATTGTTACTTGATTGGTAGCAACAGAATGATGCGGTTACTTGATGGGTAACAACAGAATGATGCGGTTACTTGATGGGTAACAACAGAATGATGCGGTTACTTGATGGGTAACAACAGAATGATACGGTTACTGGATGGGTAACAACAGAATGATACGGTTACTGGATGGGTAGCAACAGAATGATACGGTTACTGGATGGGTAACAACAGAATGATGCGGTTACTTGATGGGTAACAACAGAATGATGCGGTTACTGGATGGGTAGCAACAGAATGATACGGTTACTGGATGGGTAACAACAGAATGATACGGTTACTGGATGGGTAGCAACAGAATGATACGGTTACTGGATGGGTAACAACAGAATGATGCGGTTACTTGATGGGTAACAACAGAATGATACGGTTACTGGATGGGTAACAACAGAATGATACGGTTACTGGATGGGTAGCAATAGAATGATACGGTTACTGGATGGGTAACAACAGAATGATGCGGTTACTGGATGGGTAGCAACAGAATGATACGGTTACTGGATTGGTAGCAACAGAATGATGCGGTTACTGGATGGGTAACAACAGAATGATGCGGTTACTGGATGGGTAGCAACAGAATGATATGGTTACTGGATGGGTAACAACAGAATGATGCGGTTACTTGATGGGTAACAACAGAATGATGCGGTTACTAGATGGGTAGCAACAGAATGATACGGTTACTCAATGGGTAGCAACAGAATGATGCAGTTACTTGATTGGCAGCAACAGAATGATGCAGTTACTTGATTGGCAGCAACAGAATGATACGGTTACTCGATGGGTAGCAACAGAATGATACGGTTACTGGATGGGTAGCAACAGAATGGTACGGTTACTCGATGGGTTGCAACAGAATGATACGGTTACTGGATGGGTAGCAATAGAATGATACGGTTACTGGATGGGTAACAACAGAATGATACGGTTGCTGGATGGGTAGCAACAGAATGGTACGGTTACTCGATGGGTAGCAATAGAATGATACGGTTACTGGATGGGTAGCAACAGAATGATACGGTTACTGGATGGGTAGCAACAGAATGATACGGTTACTGGATGGGTAACAACAGAATGATGCGGTTACTTGATTGGTAGCAACAGAATGATGCGGTTACTGGATGGGTAACAACAGAATGATACGGTTACTGGATGGGTAGCAACAGAATGATGCAGTTACTGGATGGGTAACAACAGAATGATACTGTTACTTGATTGGTAGCAACAGAATGATGCGGTTACTGGATGGGTAACAACAGAATGATGCGGTTACTTGATGGGTAACAACAGAATGATGCGGTTACTTGATGGGTAACAACAGAATGATACGGTTACTGGATGGGTAACAACAGAATGATACGGTTACTGGATGGGTAGCAATAGAATGATACGGTTACTGGATGGGTAACAACAGAATGATGCGGTTACTTGATGGGTAACAACAGAATGATGCGGTTACTGGATGGGTAGCAACAGAATGATACGGCTACTGGATGGGTAACAACAGAATGATACGGTTACTGGATGGGTAGCAACAGAATGATACGGTTACTGGATGGGTAACAACAGAATGATGCGGTTACTTGATGGGTAACAACAGAATGATACGGTTACTGGATGGGTAACAACAGAATGATACGGTTACTGGATGGGTAGCAATAGAATGATACGGTTACTGGATGGGTAACAACAGAGTGATGCGGTTACTTGATGGGTAACAACAGAATGATGCGGTTACTGGATGGGTAGCAACAGAATGATACGGCTACTGGATGGGTAACAACAGAATGATACGGTTACTGGATGGGTAGCAACAGAATGATACGGTTACTGGATGGGTAACAACAGAATGATGCGGTTACTGGATGGGTAACAACAGAATGATACGGTTACTGGATGGGTAGCAACAGAATGATACGGTTACTTGATGGGTAACAACAGAATGATGCGGTTACTGGATGGGTAGCAACAGAATGATACGGTTACTGGATGGGTAACAACAGAATGATACGGTTACTGGATGGGTAACAACAGAATGATACGGTTACTGGATGGGTAGCAACAGAATGATACGGTTACTGGATGGGTAACAACAGAATGATACGGTTACTGGATGGGTAGCAACAGAATGATACGGTTACTGGATGGGTAGCAACAGAATGATACGGTTACTGGATGGGTAGCAACAGAATGATACGGTTACTGGATTGGTAACAACAGAATGATACGGTTACTGATTGGTAGCAACAGAATGATACGGTTACTGGATGGGTAACAACAGAATGATACGGTTACTGGATGGGTAACAACAGAATGATACGGTTACTTGATGGGTAACAACAGAATGATGCGGTTACTTGATTGGTAGCAACAGAATGATACGGTTACTGGATGGGTAACAACAGAATGATACGGTTACTGGATGGGTAACAACAGAATGATACGGTTACTGGATGGGTAGCAACAGAATGATACGGTTACTTGATGGGTAGCAACAGAATGATACGGTTACTGGATGGGTAGCAACAGAATGATACGGTTACTCGATGGGTAACAACAGAATGATACGGTTACTGGATGGGTAGCAACAGAATGATACGGTTACTGGATGGGTAGCAACAGAATGATACGGTTACTCGATGGGTAGCAACAGAATGATACGGTTACTCGATGGTAGCAACAGAATGATACGGTTACTGGATGGGTAACAACAGAATGATACGGTTACTGGATGGGTAAACAGAATGATACGGTTACTCGATGGGTAGCAACAGAATGATACGGTTACTGGATGGGTAGCAACAGATACGGTTACTGGATGGGTAACAACAGAATGATACGGTTACTGGATGGGTAGCAACAGAATGATACGGTTACTCGATGGGTAACAACAGAATGATACGGTTACTGGATGGGTAGCAACAGAATGATACGGTTACTGGATGGGTAACAACAGAATGATGCGGTTACTCGATGGGTAGCAACAGAATGATGCGGTTACTGGATGGGTAACAACAGAATGATACGGTTACTTGATGGGTAACAACAGAATGATACGGTTACTTGATGGGTAACAACAGAATGATACGGTTACTTGATTGGTAACAACAGAATGATACGGTTACTGGATTGGTAACAACAGAATGATACGGTTACTGGATGGGTAACAACAGAATGATACGGTTACTTGATTGGTAGCAACAGAATGATACGGTTACTTGATGGGTAACAACAGAATGATACGGTTACTGGATGGGTAACAACAGAATGATACGGTTACTGGATGGGTAACAACAGAATGATACGGTTACTGGATGGGTAACAACAGAATGATGCGGTTACTGGATTGGTAGCAACAGAATGATACGGTTACTGGATGGGTAGCAACAGAATGATACGGTTACTGGATGGGTAACAACAGAATGATACGGTTACTGGATGGGTAACAACAGAATGATACGGTTACTGGATGGGTAGCAACAGAATGATACGGTTACTGGATGGGTAGCAACAGAATGATACGGTTACTGGATGGGTAGCAACAGAATGATACGGTTACTGGATGGGTAGCAACAGAATGATACGGTTACTTGATGGTAACAACAGAATGATACGGTTACTGGATGGGTACAACAGAATGTACGGTTACTGGATGGTACAACAGAATGATACGGTTACTGGATGGGTAACAACAGAATGATGCGGTTACTGGATGGTACAACAGAATGATACGGTTACTGATGGTACAACAGAATGATGCGGTTACTGATGGGTAGCAACAGAATGATACGGTTACTGGATGGGTAGCAACAGAATGATACGGTTACTTGATGGGTAACAACAGAATGATGCGGTTACTGGATGGGTAGCAACAGAATGATATGGTTACTGGATGGGTAACAACAGAATGGTACGGTTACTGGATGGGTAACAACAGAATGATGCGGTTACTGGATGGGTAGCAACAGAATGATACGGTTACTTGATGGGTAGCAACAGAATGATACGGTTACTGGATGGGTAGCAACAGAATGATACGGTTACTTGATTGGTAGCAACAGAATGATACGGTTACTTGATTGGTAGCAACAGAATGATACGGTTACTTGATTGGTAACAACAGAATGATACGGTTACTGGATGGTAGCAACAGAATGATACGGTTACTGATTGGTACAACAGAATGATACGGTTACTGGATGGTAACAACAGAATGATACGGTTACTGGATGGGTAATAACAGAATGGTACGGTTACTCGATGGGTAACAACAGAATGATGCGGTTACTTGATTGGTAGCAACAGAATGATACGGTTACTGGATGGGTAACAACAGAATGATACGGTTACTGGATGGGTAACAACAGAATGATACGGTTACTGGATGGGTAACAACAGAATGATACTGTTACTTGATGGGTAGCAACAGAATGGTACGGTTACTCGATGGGTTGCAACAGAATGATACGGTTACTGGATGGGTAGCAACAGAATGGTACGGTTACTCGATGGGTAACAACAGAATGATACGGTTACTGGATTGGCAGCAACAGAATGATACGGTTACTGGATGGGTAGCAACAGAATGATACGGTTACTCGATGGGTAGCAACAGAATGGTACGGTTACTCGATGGGTAGCAACAGAATGATACGGTTACTGGATGGGTAGCAACAGAATGGTACGGTTACTCGATGGGTTGCAACAGAATGATACGGTTACTGGATGGGTAGCAACAGAATGATACGGTTACTGGATGGGTAACAACAGAATGATACGGTTACTGGATGGGTAGCAACAGAATGGTACGGTTACTCGATGGGTAGCAATAGAATGATACGGTTACTGGATGGGTAGCAACAGAATGATACGGTTACTGGATGGGTAACAACAGAATGATGCGGTTACTCGATTGGTAGCAACAGAATGATGCGGTTACTGGATGGGTAACAACAGAATGATACGGTTACTTGATGGGTAACAACAGAATGATGCGGTTACTTGATGGGTAACAACAGAATGATACGGTTACTGGATGGGTAACAACAGAATGATACGGTTACTGGATGGGTAACAACAGAATGATACGGTTACTGGATGGGTAGCAATAGAATGATACGGTTACTTGATGGGTAACAACAGAATGATACGGTTACTGGATGGGTAGCAACAGAATGATACGGTTACTTGATGGGTAACAACAGAATGATACGGTTACTGGATGGGTAACAACAGAATGATACGGTTACTGGATGGGTAGCAATAGAATGATACGGTTACTGGATGGGTAACAACAGAATGATGCGGTTACTGGATGGGTAGCAACAGAATGATACGGTTACTGGATTGGTAGCAACAGAATGATGCGGTTACTGGATGGGTAGCAACAGAATGATACGGTTACTTGATGGGTAACAACAGAATGATGCGGTTACTGGATGGGTAGCAACAGAATGATATGGTTACTGGATGGGTAACAACAGAATGGTACGGTTACTGGATGGGTAACAACAGAATGATGCGGTTACTGGATGTGTAGCAACAGAATGATACTGTTACTTGATTGGTAGCAACAGAATGATACGGTTACTTGATGGGTAACAACAGAATGATGCGGTTACTGGATGGGTAGCAACAGAATGATATGGTTACTGGATGGGTAACAACAGAATGGTACGGTTACTGGATGGGTAACAACAGAATGATGCGGTTACTTGATTGGTAGCAACAGAATGGTACGGTTATTTGATTCGTAGCAACAGAATGATACGGTTACTTGATTGGTAGCAACAGAATGATACGGTTACTTGATGGGTAGCAACAGAATGATACGGTTACTTGATTGGTAGCAACAGAATGATACGGTTACTTGATTGGTAACAACAGAATGATACAGTTACTGGATTGGTAGCAACAGAATGATACGGTTACTTGATTGGTAGCAACAGAATGATACGGTTACTGGATGGGTAACAACAGAATGATACGGTTACTGGATGGGTAATAACAGAATGGTACGGTTACTCGATGGGTAACAACAGAATGATGCGGTTACTTGATTGGTAGCAACAGAATGATACGGTTACTGGATGGGTAACAACAGAATGATACGGTTACTGGATGGGTAACAACAGAATGATACGGTTACTGGATGGGTAACAACAGAATGATACTGTTACTTGATGGGTAGCAACAGAATGGTACGGTTACTCGATGGGTTGCAACAGAATGATACGGTTACTGGATGGGTAGCAACAGAATGGTACGGTTACTCGATGGGTAACAACAGAATGATACGGTTACTGGATTGGCAGCAACAGAATGATACGGTTACTGGATGGGTAGCAACAGAATGATACGGTTACTTGATGGGTAGCAACAGAATGATATGGTTACTCGATGGGTAGCAACAGAATGATACGGTTACTCGATGGGTAGCAACAGAATGGTACGGTTACTCGATGGGTAGCAACAGAATGATACGGTTACTGGATGGGTAGCAACAGAATGGTACGGTTACTCGATGGGTTGCAACAGAATGATACGGTTACTAGATGGGTAGCAACAGAATGATACGGTTACTGGATGGGTAACAACAGAATGATACGGTTACTGGATGGGTAGCAACAGAATGGTACGGTTACTCGATGGGTAGCAATAGAATGATACGGTTACTGGATGGGTAGCAACAGAATGATGCGGTTACTGGATGGGTAACAACAGAATGATACGGTTACTTGATTGGTAGCAACAGAATGATGCGGTTACTGGATGGGTAACAACAGAATGATGCGGTTACTTGATGGGTAACAACAGAATGATACGGTTACTGGATTGGTAACAACAGAATGATGCGGTTACTTGATGGGTAACAACAGAATGATACGGTTACTGGATGGGTAACAACAGAATGATACGGTTACTGGATGGGTAGCAACAGAATGATGCGGTTACTTGATGGGTAACAACAGAATGATACGGTTACTGGATGGGTAACAACAGAATGATACGGTTACTGGATGGGTAGCAATAGAATGATACGGTTACTGGATGGGTAACAACAGAATGATGCGGTTACTGGATGGGTAGCAACAGAATGATATGGTTACTGGATGGGTAACAACAGAATGGTACGGTTACTGGATGGGTAACAACAGAATGATGCGGTTACTTGATTGGTAGCAACAGAATGGTACGGTTACTGGATGGGTAGCAACAGAATGATACGGTTACTGGATGGGTAACAACAGAATGATACGGTTACTGGATGGGTAGCAACAGAATGGTACGGTTACTCGATGGGTAGCAATAGAATGATACGGTTACTGGATGGGTAGCAACAGAATGATACGGTTACTGGATGGGTAGCAACAGAATGATACGGTTACTGGATGGGTAACAACAGAATGATGCGGTTACTTGATTGGTAGCAACAGAATGGTACGGTTATTTGATTCGTAGCAACAGAATGATACGGTTACTTGATTGGTAGCAACAGAATGATACGGTTACTTGATGGGTAGCAACAGAATGATACGGTTACTTGATTGGTAGCAACAGAATGATACGGTTACTTGATTGGTAACAACAGAATGATACAGTTACTGGATTGGTAGCAACAGAATGATACGGTTACTTGATTGGTAGCAACAGAATGATACGGTTACTGGATGGGTAACAACAGAATGATACGGTTACTGGATGGGTAATAACAGAATGGTACGGTTACTCGATGGGTAACAACAGAATGATGCGGTTACTTGATTGGTAGCAACAGAATGATACGGTTACTGGATGGGTAACAACAGAATGATACGGTTACTGGATGGGTAACAACAGAATGATACGGTTACTTGATGGGTAGCAACAGAATGGTACGGTTACTCGATGGGTAGCAACAGAATGATACGGTTACTGGATGGGTACAACAGAATGATACGGTTACTTGATAACAACAAAACACAACAACAGAATGATACGGTTACTGGATGGGTAGCAACAGAATGATACGGTTACTTGATTGGCAGCAACAGAATGATACGGTTACTCGATGGGTAGCAACAGAATGATACGGTTACTGGATGGGTAGCAACAGAATGGTACGGTTACTCGATGGGTTGCAACAGAATGATACGGTTACTGGATGGGTAGCAACAGAATGATACGGTTACTGGATGGGTAACAACAGAATGATACGGTTACTGGATGGGTAGCAACAGAATGGTACGGTTACTCGATGGGTAGCAATAGAATGATACGGTTACTGGATGGGTAGCAACAGAATGATACGGTTACTGGATGGGTAACAACAGAATGATACGGTTACCAACAACAAAACACAAACACAAAAACACAACAACAAAACTGTTACTTGATTGGTAACAACAGAATGATACGGTTACTTGATGGGTAACAACAGAATGATACGGTTACTGGATGGGTAACAACAGAATGATACGGTTACTGGATGGGTAACAACAGAATGATACGGTTACTGATTGGTAGCAACAGAATGATACGTTACTGATTGGTAGCAACAGAATGATACGGTTACTTGATGGTAACAAAAGAATGATACAGTTACTGGATGGGT
>CM026403.1:35682231-35727231 GCA_014843695.1 Archivesica marissinica
ATGATGCGGTTACTGGATGGGTAGCAACAGAATGATATGGTTACTGGATGGGTAACAACAGAATGGTACGGTTACTGGATGGGTAACAACAGAATGATGCGGTTACTGGATGGGTAGCAACAGAATGATACTGTTACTTGATTGGTAGCAACAGAATGATACGGTTACTTGATGGGTAACAACAGAATGATGCGGTTACTGGATGGGTAGCAACAGAATGATATGGTTACTGGATGGGTAACAACAGAATGGTACGGTTACTGGATGGGTAACAACAGAATGATGCGGTTACTGGATGGGTAGCAACAGAATGATACTGTTACTTGATTGGTAGCAACAGAATGATACGGTTACTTGATGGGTAACAACAGAATGATGCGGTTACTGGATGGGTAGCAACAGAATGATATGGTTACTGGATGGGTAACAACAGAATGGTACGGTTACTGGATGGGTAACAACAGAATGATGCGGTTACTGGATGGGTAGAAACAGAATGATATGGTTACTGGATGGGTAACAACAGAATGGTACGGTTACTGGATGGGTAACAACAGAATGATGCGGTTACTTGATTGGTAGCAACAGAATGATACGGTTACTTGATTGGTAGCAACAGAATGATACGGTTACTTGATTGGTAACAACAGAATGATACGGTTACTTGATTGGTAGCAACAGAATGATACGGTTACTTGATTGGTAGCAACAGAATGATACGGTTACTTGATTGGTAACAACAGAATGATACGGTTACTGGATGGGTAACAACAGAATGATACGGTTACTGGATGGGTAATAACAGAATGGTACGGTTACTCGATGGGTAACAACAGAATGATGCGGTTACTTGATTGGTAGCAACAGAATGATACGGTTACTGGATGGGTAACAACAGAATGATACGGTTACTGGATGGGTAACAACAGAATGATACGGTTACTGGATGGGTAACAACAGAATGATACTGTTACTTGATGGGTAGCAACAGAATGGTACGGTTACTCGATGGGTTGCAACAGAATGATACGGTTACTGGATGGGTAGCAACAGAATGGTACGGTTACTCGATGGGTAACAACAGAATGATACGGTTACTGGATTGGCAGCAACAGAATGATACGGTTACTGGATGGGTAGCAACAGAATGATACGGTTACTCGATGGGTAGCAACAGAATGGTACGGTTACTCGATGGGTAGCAACAGAATGATACGGTTACTGGATGGGTAGCAACAGAATGGTACGGTTACTCGATGGGTTGCAACAGAATGATACGGTTACTGGATGGGTAGCAACAGAATGATACGGTTACTGGATGGGTAACAACAGAATGATACGGTTACTGGATGGGTAGCAACAGAATGGTACGGTTACTCGATGGGTAGCAATAGAATGATACGGTTACTGGATGGGTAGCAACAGAATGATACGGTTACTGGATGGGTAACAACAGAATGATGCGGTTACTCGATTGGTAGCAACAGAATGATGCGGTTACTGGATGGGTAACAACAGAATGATACGGTTACTTGATGGGTAACAACAGAATGATGCGGTTACTTGATGGGTAACAACAGAATGATGCGGTTAATTGATGGGTAACAACAGAATGATACGGTTACTGGATGGGTAACAACAGAATGATACGGTTACTGGATGGGTAACAACAGAATGATACGGTTACTGGATGGGTAGCAATAGAATGATACGGTTACTTGATGGGTAACAACAGAATGATACGGTTACTGGATGGGTAGCAACAGAATGATACGGTTACTTGATGGGTAACAACAGAATGATAATGTTACTGGATGGGTAACAACAGAATGATACGGTTACTGGATGGGTAGCAATAGAATGATACGGTTACTGGATGGGTAGCAACAGAATGATACGGTTACTGGATGGGTAACAACAGAATGATGCGGTTACTGGATTGGTAGCAACAGAATGATGCGGTTACTGGATGGGTAACAACAGAATGATACGGTTACTTGATGGGTAACAACAGAATGATGCGGTTACTTGATGGGTAACAACAGAATGATGTGGTTACTGGATTGGTAGCAACAGAATGATGCGGTTACTGGATGGGTAACAACAGAATGATGCGGTTACTGGATGGGTAGCAACAGAATGATATGGTTACTGGATGGGTAACAACAGAATGGTACGGTTACTGGATGGGTAACAACAGAATGATGCGGTTACTGGATGGGTAGCAACAGAATGATACTGTTACTTGATTGGTAGCAACAGAATGATACGGTTACTTGATGGGTAACAACAGAATGATGCGGTTACTGGATGGGTAGCAACAGAATGATATGGTTACTGGATGGGTAACAACAGAATGGTACGGTTACTGGATGGGTAACAACAGAATGATGCGGTTACTGGATGGGTAGCAACAGAATGATACGGTTACTTGATTGGTAGCAACAGAATGATACGGTTACTTGATGGGTAACAACAGAATGATGCGGTTACTGGATGGGTAGCAACAGAATGATATGGTTACTGGATGGGTAGCAACAGAATGATACGGTTACTTGATTGGTAGCAACAGAATGATACGGTTACTTGATTGGTAGCAACAGAATGATACGGTTACTTGATTGGTAACAACAGAATGATACAGTTACTGGATGGGTAACAACAGAATGATACGGTTACTGGATGGGTAATAACAGAATGGTACGGTTACTCGATGGGTAACAACAGAATGATGCGGTTACTTGATTGGTAGCAACAGAATGATACGGTTACTGGATGGGTAACAACAGAATGATACGGTTACTGGATGGGTAACAACAGAATGATACGGTTACTGGATGGGTAACAACAGAATGATACTGTTACTTGATGGGTAGCAACAGAATGGTACGGTTACTCGATGGGTAGCAACAGAATGATACGGTTACTGGATGGGTAGCAACAGAATGTACGGTTACTCGATGGGTAACAACAGAATGATACGGTTACTGGATGGGTAGCAACAGAATGATACGGTTACTCGATGGGTAGCAACAGAATGGTACGGTTACTCGATGGGTAGCAACAGAATGATACGGTTACTGGATGGGTAGCAACAGAATGGTACGGTTACTCGATGGGTTGCAACAGAATGATACGGTTACTGGATGGGTAGCAACAGAATGATACGGTTACTGGATGGGTAACAACAGAATGATACGGTTACTGGATGGGTAGCAACAGAATGGTACGGTTACTCGATGGGTAGCAATAGAATGATACGGTTACTGGATGGGTAGCAACAGAATGATACGGTTACTGGATGGGTAACAACAGAATGATGCGGTTACTCGATTGGTAGCAACAGAATGATGCGGTTACTGGATGGGTAACAACAGAATGATACGGTTACTTGATGGGTAACAACAGAATGATGCGGTTACTTGATGGGTAACAACAGAATGATGCGGTTACTTGATGGGTAACAACAGAATGATACGGTTACTGGATGGGTAACAACAGAATGATACGGTTACTGGATGGGTAACAACAGAATGATACGGTTACTGGATGGGTAACAATAGAATGATACGGTTACTTGATGGGTAACAACAGAATGATACGGTTACTGGATGGGTAGCAACAGAATGATACGGTTACTTGATGGGTAACAACAGAATGATACGGTTACTGGATGGGTAACAACAGAATGATACGGTTACTGGATGGGTAGCAATAGAATGATACGGTTACTGGATGGGTAACAACAGAATGATGCGGTTACTGAATGGGTAGCAACAGAATGATACGGTTACTGGATTGGTAGCAACAGAATGATGCGGTTACTGGATGGGTAGCAACAGAATGATACGGTTACTTGATGGGTAACAACAGAATGATGCGGTTACTGGATGGGTAGCAACAGAATGATATGGTTACTGGATGGGTAACAACAGAATGATGCGGTTACTGGATGGGTAGCAACAGAATGATACTGTTACTTGATTGGTAGCAACAGAATGATACGGTTACTTGATGGGTAACAACAGAATGATGCGGTTACTGGATGGGTAGCAACAGAATGATATGGTTACTGGATGGGTAACAACAGAATGGTACGGTTACTGGATGGGTAACAACAGAATGATGCGGTTACTTGATTGGTAGCAACAGAATGGTACGGTTATTTGATTCGTAGCAACAGAATGATACGGTTACTTGATTGGTAGCAACAGAATGATACGGTTACTTGATGGGTAGCAACAGAATGATACGGTTACTTGATTGGTAGCAACAGAATGATACGGTTACTTGATTGGTAACAACAGAATGATACAGTTACTGGATTGGTAGCAACAGAATGATACGGTTACTTGATTGGTAGCAACAGAATGATACGGTTACTGGATGGGTAACAACAGAATGATACGGTTACTGGATGGGTAATAACAGAATGGTACGGTTACTCGATGGGTAACAACAGAATGATGCGGTTACTTGATTGGTAGCAACAGAATGATACGGTTACTGGATGGGTAACAACAGAATGATACGGTTACTGGATGGGTAACAACAGAATGATACGGTTACTGGATGGGTAACAACAGAATGATACTGTTACTTGATGGGTAGCAACAGAATGGTACGGTTACTCGATGGGTTGCAACAGAATGATACGGTTACTGGATGGGTAGCAACAGAATGGTACGGTTACTCGATGGGTAACAACAGAATGATACGGTTACTGGATTGGCAGCAACAGAATGATACGGTTACTGGATGGGTAGCAACAGAATGATACGGTTACTTGATGGGTAGCAACAGAATGATATGGTTACTCGATGGGTAGCAACAGAATGATACGGTTACTCGATGGGTAGCAACAGAATGGTACGGTTACTCGATGGGTAGCAACAGAATGATACGGTTACTGGATGGGTAGCAACAGAATGGTACGGTTACTCGATGGGTTGCAACAGAATGATACGGTTACTAGATGGGTAGCAACAGAATGATACGGTTACTGGATGGGTAACAACAGAATGATACGGTTACTGGATGGGTAGCAACAGAATGGTACGGTTACTCGATGGGTAGCAATAGAATGATACGGTTACTGGATGGGTAGCAACAGAATGATGCAGTTACTGGATGGGTAACAACAGAATGATACTGTTACTTGATTGGTAGCAACAGAATGATGCGGTTACTGGATGGGTAACAACAGAATGATGCGGTTACTTGATGGGTAACAACAGAATGATACGGTTACTGGATTGGTAACAACAGAATGATGCGGTTACTTGATGGGTAACAACAGAATGATACGGTTACTGGATGGGTAACAACAGAATGATACGGTTACTGGATGGGTAGCAACAGAATGATGCGGTTACTTGATGGGTAACAACAGAATGATACGGTTACTGGATGGGTAACAACAGAATGATACGGTTACTGGATGGGTAGCAATAGAATGATACGGTTACTGGATGGGTAACAACAGAATGATGCGGTTACTGGATGGGTAGCAACAGAATGATATGGTTACTGGATGGGTAACAACAGAATGGTACGGTTACTGGATGGGTAACAACAGAATGATGCGGTTACTTGATTGGTAGCAACAGAATGGTACGGTTACTGGATGGGTAGCAACAGAATGATACGGTTACTGGATGGGTAACAACAGAATGATACGGTTACTGGATGGGTAGCAACAGAATGGTACGGTTACTCGATGGGTAGCAATAGAATGATACGGTTACTGGATGGGTAGCAACAGAATGATACGGTTACTGGATGGGTAGCAACAGAATGATACGGTTACTGGATGGGTAACAACAGAATGATGCGGTTACTCGATTGGTAGCAACAGAATGATGCGGTTACTGGATGGGTAACAACAGAATGATACGGTTACTTGATGGGTAACAACAGAATGATGCGGTTACTTGATGGGTAACAACAGAATGATGCGGTTACTTGATGGGTAACAACAGAATGATACGGTTACTGGATGGGTAACAACAGAATGATACGGTTACTGGATGGGTAACAACAGAATGATACGGTTACTGGATGGGTAGCAATAGAATGATACGGTTACTTGATGGGTAACAACAGAATGATACGGTTACTGGATGGGTAGCAACAGAATGATACGGTTACTTGATGGGTAACAACAGAATGATACGGTTACTGGATGGGTAACAACAGAATGATACGGTTACTGGATGGGTAGCAATAGAATGATACGGTTACTTGATGGGTAACAACAGAATGATGCGGTTACTGGATGGGTAGCAACAGAATGATATGGTTACTGGATGGGTAACAACAGAATGGTACGGTTACTGGATGGGTAACAACAGAATGATGCGGTTACTGGATGTGTAGCAACAGAATGATGCGGTTACTGGATGGGTAGCAACAGAATGATATGGTTACTGGATGGGTAACAACAGAATGGTGCGGTTACTGGATGGGTAGCAACAGAATGATACTGTTACTTGATTGGTAGCAACAGAATGATACGGTTACTTGATGGGTAACAACAGAATGATGCGGTTACTGGATGGGTAGCAACAGAATGATATGGTTACTGGATGGGTAAAAACAGAATGGTACGGTTACTGGATGGGTAACAACAGAATGATGCGGTTACTTGATTGGTAGCAACAGAATGGTACGGTTATTTGATTGGTAGCAACAGAATGATACGGTTACTTGATTGGTAGCAACAGAATGATACGGTTACTTGATGGGTAGCAACAGAATGATACGGTTACTTGATTGGTAGCAACAGAATGATACGGTTACTTGATTGGTAACAACAGAATGATACAGTTACTGGATTGGTAGCAACAGAATGATACGGTTACTTGATTGGTAGCAACAGAATGATACGGTTACTGGATGGGTAACAACAGAATGATACGGTTACTGGATGGGTAATAACAGAATGGTACGGTTACTCGATGGGTAACAACAGAATGATGCGGTTACTTGATTGGTAGCAACAGAATGATACGGTTACTGGATGGGTAACAACAGAATGATACGGTTACTGGATGGGTAACAACAGAATGATACTGTTACTTGATGGGTAGCAACAGAATGGTACGGTTACTCGATGGGTTGCAACAGAATGATACGGTTACTGGATGGGTAGCAACAGAATGGTACGGTTACTCGATGGGTAACAACAGAATGATACGGTTACTGGATTGGCAGCAACAGAATGATACGGTTACTGGATGGGTAGCAACAGAATGATACGGTTACTCGATGGGTAGCAACAGAATGGTACGGTTACTGGATGGGTAACAACAGAATGATGCGGTTACTGGATGGGTAGCAACAGAATGATGCGGTTACTGGATGGGTAGCAACAGAATGATATGGTTACTGGATGGGTAACAACAGAATGGTGCGGTTACTGGATGGGTAGCAACAGAATGATACTGTTACTTGATTGGTAGCAACAGAATGATACGGTTACTTGATGGGTAACAACAGAATGATGCGGTTACTGGATGGGTAGCAACAGAATGATATGGTTACTGGATGGGTAAAAACAGAATGGTACGGTTACTGGATGGGTAACAACAGAATGATGCGGTTACTTGATTGGTAGCAACAGAATGGTACGGTTATTTGATTCGTAGCAACAGAATGATACGGTTACTTGATTGGTAGCAACAGAATGATACGGTTACTTGATGGGTAGCAACAGAATGATACGGTTACTTGATTGGTAGCAACAGAATGATACGGTTACTTGATTGGTAACAACAGAATGATACAGTTACTGGATTGGTAGCAACAGAATGATACGGTTACTTGATTGGTAGCAACAGAATGATACGGTTACTGGATGGGTAACAACAGAATGATACGGTTCCTGGATGGGTAATAACAGAATGGTACGGTTACTCGATGGGTAACAACAGAATGATGCGGTTACTTGATTGGTAGCAACAGAATGATACGGTTACTGGATGGGTAACAACAGAATGATACGGTTACTGGATGGGTAACAACAGAATGATACTGTTACTTGATGGGTAGCAACAGAATGGTACGGTTACTCGATGGGTTGCAACAGAATGATACGGTTACTGGATGGGTAGCAACAGAATGGTACGGTTACTCGATGGGTAACAACAGAATGATACGGTTACTGGATTGGCAGCAACAGAATGATACGGTTACTGGATGGGTAGCAACAGAATGATACGGTTACTCGATGGGTAGCAACAGAATGGTACGGTTACTCGATGTACGGTTACTCGATGGGTAGCAACAGAATGATACGGTTACTGGATGGGTAGCAACAGAATGGTACGGTTACTCGATGGGTTGCAACAGAATGATACGGTTACTGGATGGGTAGCAACAGAATGATACGGTTACTGGATGGGTAACAACAGAATGATACGGTTACTGGATGGGTAGCAACAGAATGGTACGGTTACTCGATGGGTAGCAATAGAATGATACGGTTACTGGATGGGTAGCAACAGAATGATACGGTTACTGGATGGGTAACAATAGAATGATGCGGTTACTCGATTGGTAGCAACAGAATGATGCGGTTACTGGATGGGTAACAACAGAATGATACGGTTACTTGATGGGTAACAACAGAATGATGCGGTTACTTGATGGGTAACAACAGAATGATACGGTTACTGGATGGGTAACAACAGAATGATACGGTTACTGGATGGGTAACAACAGAATGATACGGTTACTGGATGGGTAGCAATAGAATGATACGGTTACTTGATGGGTAACAACAGAATGATACGGTTACTGGATGGGTAGCAACAGAATGATACGGTTACTTGATGGGTAACAACAGAATGATACGGTTACTGGATGGGTAACAACAGAATGATACGGTTACTGGATGGGTAGCAATAGAATGATACGGTTACTGGATGGGTAACAACAGAATGATGCGGTTACTGGATGGGTAGCAACAGAATGATACGGTTACTGGATTGGTAGCAACAGAATGATGCGGTTACTGGATGGGTAGCAACAGAATGATGCGGTTACTTGATGGGTAACAACAGAATGATGCGGTTACTGGATGGGTAGCAACAGAATGATAAGGTTACTGGATGGGTAACAACAGAATGGTACGGTTACTGGATGGGTAACAACAGAATGATGCGGTTACTGGATGGGTAGCAACAGAATGATACTGTTACTTGATTGGTAGCAACAGAATGATACGGTTACTTGATGGGTAACAACAGAATGATGCGGTTACTTGATGGGTAGCAACAGAATGATATGGTTACTGGATGGGTAACAACAGAATGGTACGGTTACTGGATGGGTAACAACAGAATGATGCGGTTACTTGATTGGTAGCAACAGAATGGTACGGTTATTTGATTCGTAGCAACAGAATGATACGGTTACTTGATTGGTAGCAACAGAATGATACGGTTACTTGATGGGTAGCAACAGAATGATACGGTTACTTGATTGGTAGCAACAGAATGATACGGTTACTTGATTGGTAACAACAGAATGATACAGTTACTGGATTGGTAGCAACAGAATGATACGGTTACTTGATTGGTAGCAACAGAATGATACGGTTACTGGATGGGTAACAACAGAATGATACGGTTACTGGATGGGTAATAACAGAATGGTACGGTTACTCGATGGGTAACAACAGAATGATGCGGTTACTTGATTGGTAGCAACAGAATGATACGGTTACTGGATGGGTAACAACAGAATGATACGGTTACTGGATGGGTAACAACAGAATGATACGGTTACTGGATGGGTAACAACAGAATGATACTGTTACTTGATGGGTAGCAACAGAATGGTACGGTTACTCGATGGGTTGCAACAGAATGATACGGTTACTGGATGGGTAGCAACAGAATGGTACGGTTACTCGATGGGTAACAACAGAATGATACGGTTACTGGATTGGCAGCAACAGAATGATACGGTTACTGGATGGGTAGCAACAGAATGATACGGTTACTTGATGGGTAGCAACAGAATGATATGGTTACTCGATGGGTAGCAACAGAATGATACGGTTACTCGATGGGTAGCAACAGAATGGTACGGTTACTCGATGGGTAGCAACAGAATGATACGGTTACTGGATGGGTAGCAACAGAATGGTACGGTTACTCGATGGGTTGCAACAGAATGATACGGTTACTAGATGGGTAGCAACAGAATGATACGGTTACTGGATGGGTAACAACAGAATGATACGGTTACTGGATGGGTAGCAACAGAATGGTACGGTTACTCGATGGGTAGCAATAGAATGATACGGTTACTGGATGGGTAGCAACAGAATGATGCAGTTACTGGATGGGTAACAACAGAATGATACTGTTACTTGATTGGTAGCAACAGAATGATGCGGTTACTGGATGGGTAACAACAGAATGATGCGGTTACTTGATGGGTAACAACAGAATGATACGGTTACTGGATTGGTAACAACAGAATGATGCGGTTACTTGATGGGTAACAACAGAATGATACGGTTACTGGATGGGTAACAACAGAATGATACGGTTACTGGATGGGTAGCAACAGAATGATGCGGTTACTTGATGGGTAACAACAGAATGATACGGTTACTGGATGGGTAACAACAGAATGATACGGTTACTGGATGGGTAGCAATAGAATGATACGGTTACTGGATGGGTAACAACAGAATGATGCGGTTACTGGATGGGTAGCAACAGAATGATATGGTTACTGGATGGGTAACAACAGAATGGTACGGTTACTGGATGGGTAACAACAGAATGATGCGGTTACTTGATTGGTAGCAACAGAATGGTACGGTTACTGGATGGGTAGCAACAGAATGATACGGTTACTGGATGGGTAACAACAGAATGATACGGTTACTGGATGGGTAGCAACAGAATGGTACGGTTACTCGATGGGTAGCAATAGAATGATACGGTTACTGGATGGGTAGCAACAGAATGATACGGTTACTGGATGGGTAGCAACAGAATGATACGGTTACTGGATGGGTAACAACAGAATGATGCGGTTACTTGATTGGTAGCAACAGAATGGTACGGTTATTTGATTCGTAGCAACAGAATGATACGGTTACTTGATTGGTAGCAACAGAATGATACGGTTACTTGATGGGTAGCAACAGAATGATACGGTTACTTGATTGGTAGCAACAGAATGATACGGTTACTTGATTGGTAACAACAGAATGATACGGTTACTGGATTGGTAGCAACAGAATGATACGGTTACTTGATTGGGTAGCAACAGAATGATACGGTTACTGATGGGTAACAACAGAATGATACGGTTACTGGATGGGTAATAACAGAATGGTACGGTTACTCGATGGGTAACAACAGAATGATGCGGTTACTTGATTGGTAGCAACAGAATGATACGGTTACTGGATGGGTAACAACAGAATGATACGGTTACTGGATGGGTAACAACAGAATGATACTGTTACTTGATGGGTAGCAACAGAATGGTACGGTTACTCGATGGGTTGCAACAGAATGATACGGTTACTGGATGGGTAGCAACAGAATGGTACGGTTACTCGATGGGTAACAACAGAATGATACGGTTACTGGATTGGCAGCAACAGAATGATACGGTTACTGGATGGGTAGCAACAGAATGATACGGTTACTCGATGGGTAGCAACAGAATGGTACGGTTACTCGATGGGTAGCAACAGAATGATACGGTTACTGGATGGGTAGCAACAGAATGGTACGGTTACTCGATGGGTTGCAACAGAATGATACGGTTACTGGATGGGTAGCAACAGAATGATACGGTTACTGGATGGGTAACAACAGAATGATACGGTTACTGGATGGGTAGCAACAGAATGGTACGGTTACTCGATGGGTAGCAATAGAATGATACGGTTACTGGATGGGTAGCAACAGAATGATACGGTTACTGGATGGGTAACAATAGAATGATGCGGTTACTCGATTGGTAGCAACAGAATGATGCGGTTACTGGATGGGTAACAACAGAATGATACGGTTACTTGATGGGTAACAACAGAATGATGCGGTTACTTGATGGGTAACAACAGAATGATACGGTTACTGGATGGGTAACAACAGAATGATACGGT
The DNA here is from genome assembly GCA_014843695.1 of Archivesica marissinica. Taxonomy (NCBI): domain Eukaryota; kingdom Metazoa; phylum Mollusca; class Bivalvia; order Venerida; family Vesicomyidae; genus Archivesica; species Archivesica marissinica. The sequence continues at coordinate 35,694,377 of CM026403.1, forward strand.
TACTGGATGGGTAACAACAGAATGGTACGGTTACTGGATGGGTAACAACAGAATGATGCGGTTACTTGATTGGTAGCAACAGAATGGTACGGTTACTGGATGGGTAGCAACAGAATGATACGGTTACTGGATGGGTAACAACAGAATGATACGGTTACTGGATGGGTAACAACAGAATGATACGGTTACTGGATGGGTAGCAACAGAATGATACGGTTACTGGATGGGTAACAACAGAATGATACGGTTACTGGATGGGTAACAACAGAATGATGCGGTTACTTGATTGGTAGCAACAGAATGGTACGGTTACTGGATGGGTAGCAACAGAATGATACGGTTACTGGATGGGTAACAACAGAATGATACGGTTACTGGATGGGTAGCAACAGAATGGTACGGTTACTTGATGGGTAGAAATGAATGATGCGGTTACTGGATGGGTAGCACAGAATTATTCGGTTACTTGATGGGTAGCAAGATGATGTTACGGTTATTGGATGGGTAGCAACAGAATGATGCGGTTACTTGATTGGTAGCAACAGAATGATGCGGTTACTGGATGGGTAACAACAGAATGATACGGTTACTTGATTGGTAGCAACAGAATGATGCGGTTACTTGATGGGTAACAACAGAATGATGCGGTTACTTGATGGGTAACAACAGAATGATACGGTTACTGGATGGGTAACAACAGAATGATACGGTTACTGGATGGGTAACAACAGAATGATACGGTTACTGGATGGGTAGCAATAGAATGATACGGTTACTTGATGGGTAACAACAGAATGATACGGTTACTGGATGGGTAGCAACAGAATGATACGGTTACTTGATGGGTAACAACAGAATGATACGGTTACTGGATGGGTAACAACAGAATGATACGGTTACTGGATGGGTAGCAATAGAATGATACGGTTACTTGATGGGTAACAACAGAATGATGCGGTTACTGGATGGGTAGCAACAGAATGATATGGTTACTGGATGGGTAACAACAGAATGGTACGGTTACTGGATGGGTAACAACAGAATGATGCGGTTACTGGATGGGTAGCAACAGAATGATGCGGTTACTGGATGGGTAGCAACAGAATGATATGGTTACTGGATGGGTACAACAGAATGGTGCGGTTACTGGATGGGTAGCAACAGAATGATACTGTTACTTGATTGGTAGCAACAGAATGATACGGTTACTTGATGGGTAACAACAGAATGATGCGGTTACTGGATGGGTAGCAACAGAATGATATGGTTACTGGATGGGTAACAACAGAATGGTACGGTTACTGGATGGGTAACAACAGAATGATGCGGTTACTTGATTGGTAGCAACAGAATGGTGCGGTTATTTGATTGGTAGCAACAGAATGATACGGTTACTTGATTGGTAGCAACAGAATGATGCGGTTACTTGATGGGTAGCAACAGAATGATGCGGTTATTTGATTGGTAGCAACAGAATGATACGGTTACTTGATTGGTAACAACAGAATGATGCTGTTACTGGATTGGTAGCAACAGAATGATACGGTTACTGGATTGGTAGCAACAGAATGATGCGGTTACTGGATTGGTAGCAACAGAATGATACGGTTACTGGATGGGTAGGTGTGGTTTGTGGGTGTGTGGGTTTGGTGGGTGGTGTGGTTTGGTGGGTGTGTGGTTTTGTGGGTGTGTGGGTTTTGTGGGTGTGTGGTTTGGTGTGTGCAACAGAATGATACGGTTACTTGATGGGTAGCAACAGAATGATACGGTTACTTGATGGGTAACAACAGAATGATACGGTTACTGGATTGGCAGCAACAGAATGATACGGTTACTGGATGGGTAGCAACAGAATGATACGGTTACTCGATGGGTAGCAACAGAATGGTACGGTTACTGGATGGGTAGCAACAGAATGATGCGGTTACTGGATGGGTAGCAACAGAATGATGCGGTTACTGGATGGGTAGCAACAGAATGATGTGGTTACTGGATTGGTAGCAACAGAATGGTGCGGTTACTTGATGGGTAGCAACAGAATGATGCTGTTACTTGATTGGTAGCAACAGAATGATACGGTTACTTGATGGGTAGCAACAGAATGATGCGGTTACTGGATTGGTAGCAACAGAATGATATGGTTACTTGATGGGTAAAAACAGAATGGTACGGTTACTGGATGGGTAACAACAGAATGATGCGGTTACTTGATTGGTAGCAACAGAATGGTGGTTTTTGTTGTGGTGTGGTTTTGTTGGTGGTGTGGTTTTGTGGTGGTGATACGGTTACTTGATGGTAGCAACAGAATGATGCGGTTACTTGATTGGTAGCAACAGAATGATACGGTTACTTGATTGGTAGCAACAGAATGATACGGTTACTTGATTGGTAGCAACAGAATGATGCGGTTACTGGATGGGTAACAACAGAATGATGCGGTTACTGGATGGGTAATAACAGAATGTTACGGTTACTCGATGGGTAACAACAGAATGATGCGGTTACTTGATTGGTAGCAACAGAATGATACGGTTACTGGATGGGTAACAACAGAATGATACGGTTACTGGATGGGTAACAACAGAATGATACTGTTACTTGATGGGTAGCAACAGAATGGTACGGTTACTCGATGGGTTGCAACAGAATGATACGGTTACTGGATGGGTAGCAACAGAATGGTACGGTTACTCGATGGGTAACAACAGAATGATACGGTTACTGGATTGGCAGCAACAGAATGATACGGTTACTGGATGGGTAGCAACGAATGATACGGTTACTCGATGGGTAGCAACAGAATGGTACGGTTACTCGATGGGTACTGATGGGTAGCAACAGAATGATACGGTTACTGGATGGGTAGCAACAGAATGGTACGGTTACTCGATGGGTTGCAACAGAATGATACGGTTACTGGATGGGTAGCAACAGAATGATACGGTTACTGGATGGGTAACAACAGAATGATACGGTTACTGGATGGGTAGCAACAGAATGGTACGGTTACTCGATGGGTAGCAATAGAATGATACGGTTACTGGATGGGTAGCAACAGAATGATGCGGTTACTGGATGGGTAACAACAGAATGATGCGGTTACTTGATTGGTAGCAACAGAATGATGCGGTTACTGGATGGGTAACAACAGAATGATACGGTTACTTGATGGGTAACAACAGAATGATGCGGTTACTTGATGGGTAACAACAGAATGATACGGTTACTGGATTGGTAACAACAGAATGATACGGTTACTGGATGGGTAACAACAGAATGATACGGTTACTGGATGGGTAGCAAAGAATGATACGGTTACTTGATGGGTAACAACAGAATGATACGGTTACTGGATGGGTAGCAACAGAATGATACGGTTACTTGATGGGTAACAACAGAATGATACGGTTACTGGATGGGTAACAACAGAATGATACGGTTACTGGATGGGTAGCAATAGAATGATACGGTTACTGGATGGGTAACAACAGAATGATGCGGTTACTGGATGGGTAGCAACAGAATGATACGGTTACTGGATGGGTAGCAACAGAATGATACGGTTACTGGATGGGTAGCAACAGAATGATGCGGTTACTTGATGGGTAACAACAGAATGATGCGGTTACTGGATGGGTAGCAACAGAATGATATGGTTACTGGATGGGTAACAACAGAATGGTACGGTTACTGGATGGGTAACAACAGAATGATGCGGTTACTGGATGGGTAGCAACAGAATGATACTGTTACTTGATTGGTAGCAACAGAATGATACGGTTACTTGATGGGTAACAACAGAATGATGGGTTACTGGTGGGTAGAACAGAATGATATGGTTACTGGATGGGTAACAACAGAATGGTACGGTTACTGGATGGGTAACAACAGAATGATGCGGTTACTTGATTGGTAGCAACAGAATGGTACGGTTATTTGATTGTAGCAGAATGATACGGTTACTTGTGGTAGCAACAGAAGATACGTTACTTGATGGGTAACAGAATGTCGGTTTGTGGTAGCACAGAATGTACGGTACTTGATTGTACGTGTACGTTACTGGATGGTAGCAAGTGTGTTTTGTGTGAACAGAATGATACGGTTACTGGATGGGTAGCAACAGAATGATACGGTTACTGGATGGGTAACAACAGAATGATACGGTTACTGGATGGGTAACAACAGAATGATGCGGTTACTTGATTGGTAGCAACAGAATGATACGGTTACTGGATGGGTAACAACAGAATGATACGGTTACTGGATGGGTAACAACAGAATGATACGGTTACTGGATGGGTAACAACAGAATGATGCGGTTACTTGATGGGTAGCAACAGAATGATACGGTTACTGGATGGGTAACAACAGAATGATACGGTTACTGGATGGGTAACAACAGAATGATACGGTTACTGGATGGGTAACAACAGAATGATACGGTTACTTGATGGGTAACAACAGAATGATACGGTTACTGGATGGGTAGCAACAGAATGATACGGTTACTTGATGGGTAGCAACAGAATGATATGGTTACTCGATGGGTAGCAACAGAATGATACGGTTACTGATGGGTAGCAACAGAATGTACGGTTACTGATGGGTGCAACAGAATGATACGGTTACTGGATGGGTAGCAAAGAATGGTACGGTTATGATGATACGGTTACTGGATGGGTAGCAACAGAATGATACGGTTACTGGATGGGTAACAACAGAATGATACGGTTACTGGATGGGTAGCAACAGAATGGTACGGTTACTCGATGGGTAGCAATAGAATGATACGGTTACTGGATGGGTAGCAACAGAATGATGCGGTTACTGGATGGGTAACAACAGAATGATACGGTTACTTGATTGGTAGCAACAGAATGATGCGGTTACTGGATGGGTAACAACAGAATGATGCGGTTACTTGATGGGTAACAACAGAATGATACGGTTACTGGATTGGTAACAACAGAATGATGCGGTTACTTGATGGGTAACAACAGAATGATACGGTTACTGGATGGGTAACAACAGAATGATACGGTTACTGGATGGGTAGCAACAGAATGATGCGGTTACTTGATGGGTAACAACAGAATGATACGGTTACTGGATGGGTAACAACAGAATGATACGGTTACTGGATGGGTAGCAATAGAATGATACGGTTACTGGATGGGTAACAACAGAATGATGCGGTTACTGGATGGGTAGCAACAGAATGATATGGTTACTGGATGGGTAACAACAGAATGGTACGGTTACTGGATGGGTAACAACAGAATGATGCGGTTACTTGATTGGTAGCAACAGAATGGTACGGTTACTGGATGGGTAGCAACAGAATGATACGGTTACTGGATGGGTAACAACAGAATGATACGGTTACTGGATGGGTAGCAACAGAATGGTACGGTTACTCGATGGGTAGCAATAGAATGATACGGTTACTGGATGGGTAGCAACAGAATGATACGGTTACTGGATGGGTAGCAACAGAATGATACGGTTACTGGATGGGTAACAACAGAATGATGCGGTTACTTGATTGGTAGCAACAGAATGATGCGGTTATTGGATGGGTAGCAACAGAATGATACGGTTACTTGATTGGTAGCAACAGAATGATGCGGTTACTTGATGGGTAACAACAGAATGATACGGTTACTTGATGGGTAGCAACAGAATGATACGGTTACTTGATGGTAACAACAGAATGATACGGTTACTGGATGGGTAGCAACAGAATGATACGGTTACTTGATGGGTAACAACAGAATGATACGGTTACTGGATGGGTAACAACAGAATGATACGGTTACTGGATGGGTAGCAACAGAATGATACGGTTACTGGATGGGTAACAACAGAATGATGCGGTTACTGGATGGGTAGCAACAGAATGATACGGTTACTGGATGGGTAGCAACAGAATGATACGGTTACTGGATGGGTAACAACAGAATGATACGGTTACTTGATGGGTAGCAACAGAATGATGCGGTTACTGGATGGGTAGCAACAGAATGATATGGTTACTGGATGGGTAACAACAGAATGGTACGGTTACTGGATGGGTAACAACAGAATGATGCGGTTACTGGATGGGTAGCAACAGAATGATGCGGTTACTGGATGGGTAGCAACAGAATGATATGGTTACTGGATGGGTAACAACAGAATGGTGCGGTTACTGGATGGGTAGCAACAGAATGATACGGTTACTTGATTGGTAGCAACAGAATGATACGGTTACTTGATGGGTAACAACAGAATGATGCGGTTACTGGATGGGTAGCAACAGAATGATATGGTTACTTGATGGGTAACAACAGAATGATCGGTTACTTGATGGGTACAACAGAATGTGGTTTGTGGGTGTGTACGGTTACTGGATGGGTAACAACAGAATGATGCGGTTACTTGATTGGTAGCAACAGAATGGTACGGTTATTTGATTCGTAGCAACAGAATGATACGGTTACTTGATTGGTAGCAACAGAATGATACGGTTACTTGATGGGTAGCAACAGAATGATACGGTTACTTGATTGGTAGCAACAGAATGATACGGTTACTTGATTGGTAACAACAGAATGATACAGTTACTGGATTGGTAGCAACAGAATGATACGGTTACTTGATTGGTAGCAACAGAATGATACGGTTACTGGATGGGTAACAACAGAATGATACGGTTACTGGATGGGTAATAACAGAATGGTACGGTTACTCGATGGGTAACAACAGAATGATGCGGTTACTTGATTGGTAGCAACAGAATGATACGGTTACTGGATGGGTAACAACAGAATGATACGGTTACTGGATGGGTAACAACAGAATGATACGGTTACTGGATGGGTAACAACAGAATGATACTGTTACTTGATGGGTAGCAACAGAATGGTACGGTTACTCGATGGGTTGCAACAGAATGATACGGTTACTGGATGGGTAGCAACAGAATGGTACGGTTACTCGATGGGTAACAACAGAATGATACGGTTACTGGATTGGCAGCAACAGAATGATACGGTTACTGGATGGGTAGCAACAGAATGATACGGTTACTTGATGGGTAGCAACAGAATGATATGGTTACTCGATGGGTAGCAACAGAATGATACGGTTACTCGATGGGTAGCAACAGAATGGTACGGTTACTCGATGGGTAGCAACAGAATGATACGGTTACTGGATGGGTAGCAACAGAATGGTACGGTTACTCGATGGGTTGCAACAGAATGATACGGTTACTAGATGGGTAGCAACAGAATGATACGGTTACTGGATGGGTAACAACAGAATGATACGGTTACTGGATGGGTAGCAACAGAATGGTACGGTTACTCGATGGGTAGCAATAGAATGATACGGTTACTGGATGGGTAGCAACAGAATGATGCAGTTACTGGATGGGTAACAACAGAATGATACTGTTACTTGATTGGTAGCAACAGAATGATGCGGTTACTGGATGGGTAACAACAGAATGATGCGGTTACTTGATGGGTAACAACAGAATGATACGGTTACTGGATTGGTAACAACAGAATGATGCGGTTACATGATTGGTAGCAACAGAATGATGCGGTTACTGGATGGGTAACAACAGAATGATACGGTTACTGGATGGGTAGCAACAGAATGATGCAGTTACTGGATGGGTAACAACAGAATGATACTGTTACTTGATTGGTAGCAACAGAATGATGCGGTTACTGGATGGGTAACAACAGAATGATGCGGTTACTTGATGGGTAACAACAGAATGATACGGTTACTGGATTGGTAACAACAGAATGATGCGGTTACTTGATGGGTAACAACAGAATGATACGGTTACTGGATGGGTAACAACAGAATGATACGGTTACTGGATGGGTAGCAACAGAATGATACGGTTACTGGATGGGTAACAACAGAATGATGCGGTTACTTGATGGGTAACAACAGAATGATACGGTTACTGGATGGGTAACAACAGAATGATACGGTTACTGGATGGGTAGCAATAGAATGATACGGTTACTGGATGGGTAACAACAGAATGATGCGGTTACTGGATGGGTAGCAACAGAATGATATGGTTACTGGATGGGTAACAACAGAATGGTACGGTTACTGGATGGGTAACAACAGAATGATGCGGTTACTTGATTGGTAGCAACAGAATGGTACGGTTATTTGATTGGTAGCAACAGAATGATACGGTTACTTGATTGGTAGCAACAGAATGATACGGTTACTTGATGGGTAGCAACAGAATGATACGGTTATTTGATTGGTAGCAACAGAATGATACGGTTACTTGATTGGTAACAACAGAATGATACGGTTACTGGATTGGTAGCAACAGAATGATACGGTTACTGGATTGGTAGCAACAGAATGATACGGTTACTGGATGGGTAGCAACAGAATGATACGGTTACTGGATGGGTAGCAACAGAATGATACGGTTACTGGATGGGTAGCAACAGAATGATACGGTTACTTGATTGGTAACAACAGAATGATACGGTTACTGGATGGGTAGCAACAGAATGATACGATCACTCGATTGGTAGCAACAGAATGATACGATCACTCGATTGGTACCCACATGATGCATGAGCAGGGTATTTCTCCAGATATTCTGGCTTCCTCTCAGTATTTTAACCTACAAAATACGGAGGAATACAATGGAGAAGTGCCAGCGAGCACAAACAGGGAGAATCCATTTCCAAAATCACACTCTATCTTAAGACGTGCCTCTTCTTGGAAGGACCTTGAATCTGCATTAATGACAGTGACTTATGCATATTAATAAATAGAGGATGTTAGATTACTGTCTAAAAAAAATTTTATTTATTTAAGCGAGTTGGAGAAAATATAAAAGGCTAGCCGTGTATTTTTCGGAGACGAGTCTAATAATGTAAAATCTATAAGACAATAACCTAATATTTATCCTATATTCTGACAATGCGATCAAGAGAAGATACAGACTATTCATGACCTGAATGGTTATAGTTTATCATACCATCTGTCATCCACACAGCGTTAGGACGTCACAAAAGTTTATTAGACTGGCCGTTTTTGATCAACATTATGCATGAAGGTAGGTATGCAGGTTCCGTAAATCCAATTAAAGCTAATCAGTAGGAGAAGGTAGCAGAAGGTTGGAACCTACTTGTCCTTCAAGAAATAAGCAGCCATGTTGGTTAAATCATCCGGCACATCGTCATCCGTCTCGCTGTCAGAGTCGGAATTAGTCCAGCCTTCACTGTCATCGTCATCGTACGTTTTCTGAAATATGGATCAATGCCATCAATGTTTCTATCCCAACATTGCTCCAGCTAGGATTAGAAATGGGCAATGATCAAAGCTGGAAGTTGTACTCTTACTAAGCTTAAAATATCAAAACATGACCACTACCTTCACCATTAGTCTATACAAATTTATTCTAGCTCGATTGCGAAACAAGTTCTTACAACTTATATTAATCACTCTCGAGACCTCATTCCCGATGGAATCCATCGCCACGAGGGAGAGAGAAGAGGCAACGTGGAAATTAAATGCCTTGCCTAAGGACACAATCGTAACGGCTCCAGTGGGGCTCGAACTACGGACCTTTCGAACCTTCGACATTGCACCAGTATGATCTAATCATTTCTTATACATTTTTTGTAACTGCACTTTTACTAGTAAACATTTCTTTTTCTGACTAAAAAGAAAATGCAATAAACGCACAACATTAAAAATAGGCACGGACAAAGTACTAGAAGAACAGAAAGGTTGTGGGGGTTGCTTTTATTTATTGGTGGGTGTGGTAGCACGGATCCGTAGGTGGGTTGGGCAGATGAGATCGAGGATAGGGCATCCATATCAGTGTGCAGGGCACAGCACCATTCAATTCAGGCCTACATGTAGTTGGAACACTGTACAATTCACCTTTCTAACATTATATATTTGTTAAATTAACTCTCTGATTTGTAGCGTTATACCCAGGTTTCGCAGTTGGAATGATAACATAGCTCACACAATTCACAGGTGAACACGACAGATTTACTCGATATATTGTACATCACTTTCTAAACAACATATTAATTTGAGGTGACAAAAACGTATGGGGCCATTTCACGGTATTCGTTTTGTTGCGGACAGGACATTCAGAGACTTGTTTCTTTCACAGAAATTATTCTTGGGTATATTTTAAAAGTTTGAATGCATGAAAGTGAAGTACTTTGGTACCACTTCATATGATAACAAAATCAAATCTTTGGAATTTCAATTTTGGGGGGGAAAATGTGAAATAAAACGGGTTGCGGACAGGACAGAAAGTGAAGTGGGTTTTACTGTATGTTAGAAAAACCCAAAGTTCTGTCCATCCACTTGTTTTCTAAGATATTAAACCCTGCATATTTATATCTAAATGCCATAGGTATATTTTGGAGAAAATTTGATTCCAAAATGTTCAAGAATGACCGAGGGGGTAATTAACTGTGCGTTGCGGACAGGACATGGACAGAGCGTTGCGGACAGGACACGTTTTCACTTTGCATATAAATGAATTAAAATGCATTTTAATAAGAATAAAATAACTTTATTATCTAGTGTGACATGTATATACAGTGTTCCCCATGATGGATTTCATCAGGGGTATGGATCGGAGCTTGCCCCCCCCACCAACTTTTTTCCAAATGTCATGGTTTTCACATCTAAATCTGCACTAACACTGTCATTTACTTTTTTTTTTAAATATGTACAACCTCAATATTCTGCATATAATAGATTTTATCAAGCTCCTGATCCCTGCCCCCCCCCCCATATTAACATTGAGTTTTTGAGTCTATTCCTTTACTGGGACGGCAAGCGAAAATGTATAACGTCCACGATTGTCCATCACAGGTGCATCTAAGACTCCAATCACATCGTGTCGATCAACCCAGGAATCATCATTTGTTTTGAAGGTGAACACTTTCTTGTCATTGTCTTTCGATCGAAGGAATGAGAATTTGATAATGTTCTCCATATGATCAATGTCAGTGCACTGTCCAAGGAACACCTTCTCCAATTTGCTAGCGGTGAATCTTACCAAGCAAAAGTCACCAATTTTGCAGTCACGACTAGATATAGCAAAGTCCTTCTCAATAGGCATAGGTTCCTCGGTTTGATTGTTTTTCACCGTCTGTATGACACGTGCGATGGTCATAGGCTCGTGGCGTGTGAATGGCGAGTTCAGCGCTACTGCGAGACTACAGTCGTCATTGTGTCGGAGATAGTGCAGCGAATGTGTTCCACTGACTGCAAGACACTTCGCGAAACGATTGTCCAAATGAGCGGTACATTCCTTGATGTCGTCACTGGAGAGCCAAAGTACATTGATTTTGCCCGTGAGCCTTTTGGCAACGTCGTAGAACTCACGAGGATTTGTCACGGTTTCACGTTCTTGCAGAATTGCTCTCCAAACGACTCGTTTTGTTTCGCCACCAATTCCGTCGACTGGACCTTTCCCATGAGCTGTACAGAAGAAGCTCCAATCTGCCGTACACTCGAAGTCCCGTTCATGGAAAGCGAGGTTGGCGAAGTTGTACCGATTTTTGAATTGGCTTGCGGCACCGTCCGACCAGTAGTGGACAGTTGTAATGTCCCACGGCAAGACCATTTTCAGTTCACGCAAAACCAAGCTGTTGTTGGCATAAACAGCCTTCTTGTCATGTACAGGTTCATCCGAGATAATCGAGAATGACAAGTGTTCCAGGTCAGATGTTTCAGTTCGACGAAAGTAGACCACAACGGTAAAAATCGTCACACCGCCAGATGCCCAGTGAGCTGACATGATCTCTGACTGATGTTTGATAGAGAAATTCTCGGAGAAGTCTTCTTGAATGATGACTTCACCAGGTTTGATTGTCCCTTTCAAACACCGCAATTCCGCATGCTGGCGACGCTCATCGTACACATGTCGAGAAAATCGATTGAGCTGACTTTTCAGTTCGGTACTGGTGCTTTCAAGATCCGAGTTGATCAGAGTTTTTACGGTTTTGCCGTCCTGAGTTGTCCATTGGTAGTAGGACACGGGTGATGTGGCGTCGATTTCAGCGATGTTACCATTGATATCGTCAACTCCACACATAGGACACTTTCGATCGACACAGTCAATGTTTGCAAGGTCACAAACAGTAAGTTCCACAACTTGGACTGGATCACACGGAATGGCGGGTACGATTTTGTGAAGACCAGTCGCAAGCAATGCAATGTTCTGATGGTACTTGCACATACACACTTCTTGGTCCTGATTTGTCATCGGTTTCACATAAGGTGGGCGTAGCTCGGTGAACTTGGTGAAGCCAATAATGTCCCCATGCTCACGACAGAAAACCTGGTGCGATTCGGACAGTGACAAATATAGCAAACGTTTTTGCTTGTGTTCTCGTTTACCAGTGACAGAGTCTTTTACAGATATGCAGTCTCTTTTTCCTGGACACATCCTACTTATGTCATCACGCAAGTAAAACTGATGCACAAGCTCTAATGTCTGATTGGGAATGGCATCAGAACGTTTCTTTCGTTCATCATCGATAAGACTTCGTCGAACTCTAGTGTCTCTGACCGTTTTACAAAGTTTATCCCGTTTATCTCGAGGCATCGATGATAACACAGCACCAAGTACATGTGTTTCCCTCGTTGGCGTTCCAGGTAGAGCACGTATTACCTTGGCCACAGCCTTTCCAAGCGTGTTCTTGGACTTGTATGGTCCTATTTCCTCTGGCTCTGCCTCCGGTCTTCGAGCATTCGCCTTTTCTCTTCGTTGCCGTTGTTTGGCCTCCCGTTCCTTTCGCTTTTTTTCGTTCTTCTCCCATTCAGTCATAGTGACCTTTTTCAAAGCTCGTTGTTGCTTTTTCCTGTCTCGATCTTTTGCTTTAGCAGCCTCGTGTTTCTCGTCATCATTCCAGACCTTCGCTCTAAAACGATGGGATCTTTCTGTAGCAGTTAATGCTGGCATGACTTCTGAGGTGCTGAGTTGATCTGGTGAAACATGAACTTGGGCTCTATCTTATAAGTCCCAGTTCTGTTGTTATAGTAATCAAGCCTGTTGAGTCCTAAAAGGTGTTTTAACACCTCTTTTGATAAAGCCATCCTAGCACAAACCTGTTAAGAAGCCCTTCCTGGTCTTCATGATTTCATTGTTTCTTCCATGGAAGCCAAACAAAAGAAGAAGACATTCCAATCATCAAGGATTAAGCCACTAGACTAAATTTTAAGTGACCAACCTACATAGGAAAATCATGATTAATAACAGTTTTCTTTTCAAAAATCACTTTTGAGTAATTTTATGTCCTGTCCGCAACGTTTTTGTCCTGTCCGCAACAGAAATGAGTTGTGGGTTCCCATGAAGTGTGTTATATGTTTGTCTTTACTTTTGGTTGATATTATTCAGATATACCCCAGCTAAGAGAATATAAAGTTTGGGTTTTCAAATCCAACTATTTTTGGGTGAAATTAAAACTTTTCGACCGAAAACGTTGCGGACAGGACACCTTGGGTCTGTGAAGTGGATTTTGTATGGCTTCACATTTATAAAAAAAATTAAAACTGCATCATGTTATACTTAGACATAACACTAATGCTGTCAACAACAGAAATTGACCTAAAGTTAAATACACCACGAGAAAACTTAAAAAAACATTTGTCCTGTCCGCAACGCTGAAATCCATTTGTTCGTGTTAAATAGCTAATTTGCATATATTAAAAATGTGCAATTTTGACCCAAATGCCAATTTCCGGTCTTCAGATACCTATCTAACATATACATTTGGTACTTTGCTCAAATTCAGACTTTAATATTTTTTATGTCACTTCACATATACTGTGAAATGGCCCTATGTCAGAAATAGTCTTACGTCGCAATGATCAGAATTTCTACATATAAGCCGCCATATACTTATATAAAACATATTAAAATGTCCATTGAAAGGAGTCCTTTTGGACACGGTTTTCTAACATACCTGTTCAGCCACAATCCCACATCACTCTCGCCCTCTAGAATTTAATGTTAAACAATCCTGCATCACTCTCGCCCTCTAGAATTCAATGCTAAACAACCCTGCATCACTCTCACCCTCTAGAATTCAATGCTAAACAACCCTGCATCACTCTCACCCTCTAGAATTCAATGTTAAACAATCCCGCATCACTCACACCCTCTAGAATTCAATGTTAAACTATCCTGCATCACCCTCTAGAATTCAATGTTAAACAATCCCGCATCACTCTCACCCTCTAGAATTCAATGTTAAACAATCCCGCATCACTCTCACCCTCTAGAATTCAATGTTAAACAATCCTGCATCACTCTCACCCTCTAGAATTCAATGTTAAACAATCCTGCATCACTCACACCCTCTAGAATTCAATGTTAAACTATCCTGCGTCACCCGCTAGAATTCAATGCTAACCCATCCCGCATCACTCACACCCTCTAGAATTCAATGCTAAACCATCCCGCATCACTCTCACCCTCTAGAATTCAATGTTAAACAATCCTGCATCACCCGCTAGAATTCAATGCTAAACCATCCCGCATCACTCACACCCTCTAGAAATCAATGTTAAACAATCCTGCATCACTCTCACCTCTAGAATTCAATGCTAAACAACCCCGCATCACTCACACTCTCTAGAATTCAATGTTAAACAATCCTGCATCACTCTCACCTCTAGAATTCAATGCTAAACAACCCCGCATCACTCACACTCGCTAGAATTCAATGTTAAACAATCCTGCATCACTCTCACCCTCTAGAATTCAATGTTAAACTATCCTACGTCACCCTCTAGAATTCAATGCTAACCCATCCCGCATCACTCACACCCTCTAGAATTCAATGCTAAACCATCCCGCATCACTCTCACCCTCTAGAATTCAATGTTAAACAATCCTGCATCACTCACACCCTCTAGAATTCAATGTTAAACAATCCTGCATCACTCACACCCTCTAGAATTCAATGTTAAACAATCCTGCATCACCCGCTAGAATTCAATGCTAAACCATCCCGCATCACTCACACCCTCTAGAATTCAATGCTAAACCATCCCGCATCACTCACACTCTCTAGAATTCAATGTTAAACAATCCCGCATCACTCTCACCCTCTAGAATTCAATGTTAAACTATCCTGCGTCACCCGCTAGAATTCAATGCTAACCCATCCCGCATCACTCTCACCCTCTAGAATTCAATGTTAAACTATCCTGCGTCACCCGCTAGAATTCAATGCTAACCCATCCCGCATCACTCACACCCTCTAGAATTCAATGCTAAACCATCCCGCATCACTCTCACCCTCTAGAATTCAATGTTAAACAATCCTGCATCACTCACACCCTCTAGAAATCAATGTTAAACAATCCTGCATCACTCTCACCTCTAGAATTCAATGCTAAACAACCCCGCATCACTCACACTCTCTAGAATTCAATGTTAAACAATCCTGCATCACTCTCACCCTCTAGAATCCAATGTTAAACAATCCTGCATCACTCTCGCCCTCTAGAATTCAATGTTAAACAATCCCGCATCACTCTCACCCTCTAGAATTCAATGTTAAACAATCCTGCATCACTCTCGCCCTCTAGAATTCAATGCTAAACCATCCCGCATCACTCACACTCTCTAGAATTCAATGTTAAACAATCCTGCATCACTCACACCCTCTAGAATTCAATGTTAAACAACCCCGCATCACTCACACCCTCTAGAATTCAATGTTAAACAATCCTGCATCACTCACACCCTCTAGAATTCAATGCTAAGCAACCCTACATCACTCACACCCTCTAGAATTCAATGTTAAACCATCTCGCATCACTCTCACCCTCTAGAATTCAATGTTAAACAATCCTGCATAACTCTCGCCCTCTAGAATTCAATGCTAAATAACCCTGCATCACTCTCACCCTCTAGAATTCAATGTTAAACAATCCTGCATCACTCTCACCCTCTAGAATTCAATGTTAAACTATCCTGCATCACCTGCTAGAATTCAATGTTAAACAATCCTGCATCACTCACACCCTCTAGAATTCAATGTTAAACAATCCTGCATCACTCACACCCTCTAGAATTCAATGTTAAACAATCCTGCATCACTCACACCCTCTAGAATTCAATGTTAAACAATCCTGCATCACTCACACCCTCTAGAATTCAATGTTAAACAATCCTGCATCACTCACACCCTCTAGAATCCAATGTTAAACAATCCTGCATCACTCACACCCTCTAGAATTCAATGTTAAACAATCCTGCATCACTCACACCCTCTAGAATCCAATGTTAAACAATCCTGCATCGCCCGCTAGAATTCAATGTTAAACAATCCTGCATCACTCTCGCCCTCTAGAATTCAATGCTAAACCATCCCGCATCACTCTCACCCTCTAGAATTCAATGTTAAACAATCCTGCATCACTCACACCCTCTAGAATTCAATGTTAAACAATCCTGCATCTCTCTCACCCTCTAGAATTCAATGCTAAACAATCCTGCATCACTCTCACCCTCTAGAATTCAATGCTAAACAACCCCGCATCACTCACACCCTCTAGAATTCAATGTTAAATAATCCTGCATCACTCTCACCCTCTAGAATTCAATGTTAAACAACCCTGCATCTCTCTCACCCTCTAGAATTCAATGCTAAACAATCCTGCATCACTCTTACCCTCTAGAATTCAATGCTAAACAACCCTGCATCACTCTCACCCTCTAGAATTCAATGTTAAACAATCCTGCATCACTCTCACCCTCTAGAATTCAATGTTAAACAACCCTGCATCACTCACACCCTCTAGAATTCAATGTTAAACAATCCTGCATCACTCTCGCCCTGTAGAATTCAATGTTAAACAATCCTGCATCACTCACACCCTCTAGAATTCAATGTTAAACAATCCTGCATCACTCACACCCTCTAGAATTCAATGCTAAGCAACCCCGCATCACTCACACCCTCTAGAATTCAATGTTAAACTATCCCGCATCACTCTCACCCTCTAGAATTCAATGTTAAACAATCCTGCATAACTCTCGCCCTCTAGAATTCAATGCTAAATAACCCTGCATCACTCTCACCCTCTAGAATTCAATGTTAAACAATCCTGCATCACTCTCACCCTCTAGAATTCAATGTTAAACTATCCTGCATCACCTGCTAGAATTCAATGTTAAACAATCCTGCATCACTCACACCCTCTAGAATTCAATGTTAAACAATCCTGCATCACTCACACCCTCTAGAATTCAATGTTAAACAATCCTGCATCACTCACACCCTCTAGAATCCAATGTTAAACAATCCTGCATCGCCCGCTAGAATTCAATGTTAAACAATCCTGCATCACTCTCGCCCTCTAGAATTCAATGCTAAACCATCCCGCATCACTCTCACCCTCTAGAATTCAATGTTAAACAATCCTGCATCACTCACACCCTCTAGAATTCAATGTTAAACAATCCTGCATCACTCACACCCTCTAGAATTCAATGTTAAACAATCCTGCATCTCTCTCACCCTCTAGAATTCAATGTTAAACAATCCTGCATCACTCTCACCCTCTAGAATTCAATGTTAAACAATCCTGCATCACTCACACCCTCTAGAATTCAATGTTAAACAATCCTGCATCACTCTCACCCTCTAGAATTCAATGTTAAACAACCCTGCATCTCTCTCACCCTCTAGAATTCAATGTTAAACTATCCTGCGTCACCCTCTAGAATTCAATGCTAAACAACCCCGCATCACTCTCACCCTCTAGAATTCAATGTTAAACAATCCTGCATCACTCTCACCCTCTAGAATTCAATGTTAAACAACCCTGCATCACTCACACCCTCTAGAATTCAATGTTAAACAACCCTGCATCACTCTCGCCCTCTAGAATTCAATGTTAAACAACCCTGCATCACTCACACCCTCTAGAATTCAATGTTAAACAACCCTGCATCACTCTCGCCCTCTAGAATTCAATGCTAAACAACCCTGCATCACTCACACCCTCTAGAATTCAATGTTAAACAACCCTGCATCACTCACACCCTCTAGAATTCAATGTTAAACAATCCTGCATCACTCTCGCCCTCTAGAATTCAATGCTAAACAATCCTGCATCACTCACACCCTCTAGAATTCAATGCTAAACAATCCTGCATCACTCACACCCTCTAGAATTCAATGCTAAACAATCTTTAGAACCAAAGTGACCAATACATACATTAAAATGCTGTTTATACCCAGTATTGGAACATCTTCAGCGCAAAGAGTTGGGGTGTTTGAACCAATATATATTTTCTATCAGCTTATTAAAGACACATAACGTGAAAACTTCCATTACAGTCCCAAAACAAAAATTCTACATATCACTAAATGTTTCACTTACAGCTGGTTTAACTGGCTTCTCCTTCAGTAAGACTGCGGCTACAGGCTCATCATCGTCAGATTCTTCACTGTCCATAGCTGTAATAGTAACATAGAAAAGAAATGGAAACCAAGGTAACATTCTCCACATGCAATCCTCCCAAAATCCGTAGAGCCGCCGGACATTTCATACACAAACTCCTTCGGTCAGACAAAACCAGTTTGCAATTTTAAGTGCATTTCATTAATCATTTGTCTGAGTTGTGGCAAAGTTTCGTGAAGACTGCTAACAAATCAGGTGTGAATGGGAAAAAAATAATGTTGCATCAAGTTTGTACTCTGTTGCATCAAGTTTGTACTCTATGTCCCACTGTCTGATTAAAACATTCACACATACCATCAACTGCATCAAGTTTGTCCTCAATGTCTCCCTTGTCTGCTTAAAACATTTATACATACCATCAACTGCATCAAGTTCGTCCTCAATGTATCCCTTGTCTGCTTAAAACATTCACACATACCATCAACTGCATCAAGTTTGTCCTCAATGTCTCCCTTGTCTGATTAAAACATTCACACATACCATCAACTGCATCAAGTTTGTCCTTAATGTCTCCCACGTCTGATTAAAACATTTATACATACCATCAACTGCATCAAGTTCGTCCTCAATGTCTCCCTTGTCTGCTTAAAACATTCACACATACCATCAACTTCGTCCTCAATGTATCCCTTGTCTGCTTAAAACATTCACACATACCATCAATTGCATCAAGTTCGTCCTCAATGTCTCCCTTGTCTGCTTAAAACATTCACACATACCATCAACTGCATCAAGTTTGTCCTCAATGTCTCCCTTGTCTGATTAAAACATTCACACATACCATCAACTGCTTCAAGTTCGTCCTCAATGTCTCCCGCGTCTGATTAAAACATTCACACATACCATCAACTGCATCAAGTTTGTCCTCAATGTCTCCCTTGTCTGATTAAAACATTCACACATACCATCAACTGCATCAAGTTTGTCCTCAATGTCTCCCATATCTGATTAAAACATTTATACATACCATCAACTGATTCAAGTTTGTCCTCAATGTCCCCCTTGTCTGATTAAAACATTTATACATACCATCAACTGCATCAACTTCGTCCTCATTGTCTCCCTCGTCTGGGTTTTCGCGATATTCCTCAAGCTCCTTCTCAAAGTCCCGAGAATATTTTTTCAGTTTCTGCCTCAATGTGGTCAGACTTTTGGCATTTGCCTTGCTCATCTTTTTGCGGCCATCTCTGTCCTCCCAGCACTATATAGTAATATAAACACACAGTAAGAATGAGCCTCACATTACCACCAAGTTGTTCAAAACTTTAACAGCTGTTGAAGCTAACGGGTTTGAAAAATGCAGTTCACTATTTCTTGGAAATAACAATTGTTTGATAGGTGCAGCATATGATTGGTCGACAAGTTTAACGAGTTTTCTTCGTTTTCTATAGCCACAGTTATTCTCCTGTATCCTGCACAATCATAGCCGTTATAGTGAAAAGGATGAATGTTCATCAAAAGTTACTCTTTGTGCTTCAAAGTATTACCAGCATAAGCAGTCGTTAATGTTTCGAACAGCTCGGCACAGGTTTCAAACTTTGGGAGAAAAACGGAGCAGTATAGTCTAAATTTTGGGAGAACACCGTCGCAAGGGAAATGAAAAGTGAAAAATTGTGGTTGACTGCATGATTTAGTGAACAGTATCCAGGGGGCAAAATAGTAGACCTAGGGATGCTGACTTTGTCCCCTGGGGGCCCCCACGGCTCCCTAAATAATTTGTTTTTAATTTTTATACAAAATGCTATATAATGGACAAGATTTTTACCGGACAAGATTTTGCATAAAAATTGCAAAAACAAATTTATTTCCTTGTCGGTATCCCTAGGTCAACTATTTCTCCCATGGGTGGGCCCTGGGTATGGCTTCTCATTAAATCATGCAACCAAACACAGTTCTTCACTAGTAGTTTAGCTTGTCAACAAACATTGTGGATTTAGAAATATGGTACCTCATTTTGAAGAAGATAATTATTGGCACACATATCAATAGTTAGTTTGATATAAATGGACCCCTGGTAGAGATTCTTACCTCGGCAACAAATTCCTCCAATTCTGCCAGTGTGCGGATGTAGAATCGGGGTATTCCTTCCTTATCCACAACCTTCTTAGCCTTGTCATACGCCTTGCACAGAGTTTCAAAGTCTGTAATAAACGACAATTATACTAATGTATGTTTTGAACAGACTAAATTACGACAGATCAATGTGTTGTTTGTTTTTAGGTTTTATGTGTTTAACTTCGCACTAACAGCTTACATGTGAAGATAATATGGCGACGTCCCAGCTATTATTGGTGGAGGACGACCACAGGTGCCACTCCCAGCTGTATTTCAACCATGGGTGTGCAGCCAGGTAGAACCACTGACCTTCCTGCAAGACAGCTGGACAGCTTCCTCGCATGAAATAATTCCAAGACCGCCCTGAGATTCGAACCAGCATGGGTGAGAGGCAGAACAATGGCTAGAAGTGTTTAAAACACGAATATGTCTAATTACCCGGCTGATATTTCCGAGTACTGTTGGAGTATATTAGCTATATCTGCTAAGAGAGTACTTGTGTTTGTCTAAGAGTCGCACAAACATCTATAAGCATGTTTGTTTGTGGAGTTTAACATTACACCAACAGCATGATAAGTCACTACGACGACTCTCCAGCTGTTATTGGTGGAGGAAGACACTTCCTCAGAGCACCCGTGTCAAACCACCGACCTTCTGCAAGCAAGCTGGATAGCTTCCACACATGGAAAATCATATTTAAAGCAATATATACTTGCACAGATGGGTACTTATGGAACGTACAACCGCAGAGATTAACGAACAGTAACTGGTGGAAGCAAGGGACATTATTGGGGTATGTCAGGGGGGGGGACTGTTGGTTCTGTACATAAGTCAGCATCTGTGCTACTATTTGTTGAATGGAAGTGGAAAGAATCTAACACCCAGGTGGGATTCGGACCTATAGTGGTGACGGGCAAGTGATTTGATGTAAACGACCAGAAAGAGTCGGTCACGAAGGAAGATTACACGTGCCATTCCGAGAATTGCTCCCAGGTGCGAGTGGACACCAGGATCGAGGCATCAAACTTCTGCAAGCCAGTTGCCTAGCTTCCTAATACGAAAGAATTTGACAGCCGTGGTGTGATTCGAACTCACAGCGTCGAGAGATTTGAAGTATACAACTTTAAATTCTACGCCATGAAGGCCAGTGAAGAGATGTAAAAGTTATGACAGCTAAGCATTTCCCCCAATATTTGCAAATATGTAGTACTAGTGACCACCTAAATCAGTCAGGGTAAATGTTTTCAGTTTGATGTCGTAACAGACCGACGCCGCGGCATGCCATGACAATATGAATAACTTTTTTTCAATTAACAACCGAGCCGGGTACCAGCATCGGGTTTTATTACCGGACAGGACATTGCTCATATCTTTAATCTTCTTCTTGTTCTTTAAACTTTTGATGATATTCAGCAACTCCTCAAACCTGAAAAAAACATGTTTCAAAATTAGACTATATTTACTATAAGACCTTCAAAGTTCACTGCATCTACTATTTTAATATACAGTCAACCCTGTGTTAGAGGTCACCTCCATTAAGCAGCCAGTTTCCAGAGTCCCAGTATGTTGTTTTATTATACATTTGACCTCCATTAAGCAGCCAGTTTCCAGATTCCCAGTATGTTGTTTTATTGTACATTTGACCTCCATTAAGCAGCCTGTTTCCAGATTCCCAATATGTTGTTTTATTGTACATTTGACCTCCATTAAGCAGCCTGTTTCCAGATTCCCAATATGTTGTTTTATTATACATTTGTTATGTTATATTTCGGGTTTTATGCCCGCATCAGCACCATTTTGGGCTATATCGCCGACAGGGCAGTTTACCTAACCACCTTTCCTGGGCAGGCTCCAGCGGTTAACCAGTACTTTGGTGCATCAACCTCTGTAAGAAACTGCCAACTTTTTCACATAAATAAGACACGGCCTGAGCGGGGCTCGAACCCGTGATCATCAGTGATGATAGGTTAAAGTTGTATACAAGTCAGTGACCGTAACCACTCGATCACGGAGGAGGACTTATACATTTGACCTCTATTAAGCAGCCACTTTCTGCGATTCCCTTGGCTGGCTGCTTAAGACAGGTTTTACTATGTTATTAATAAGTGGATTTACCTGCCCTCTTTTATTCTGATTGGTTTGCCTTTTTACACTGTACTCTTTTTTTATATAAAGTTTAGGTTTTCTCTAGAGCATAATGACAGGGTCCGCCACCCTGCCCTTTTATAAATATTTGTTTAAAATTGTCTTTAAATATAAGCCTCAAGATGAGCTACCGGGCAGCAGGCAGACATATATAACTTAGAACTTGTCTGCCCTTTTCACCAATATGTTCAGCATTACTGCCTCTTTAATCAATCACGTAATTTAGCTAAATAACTTCTGAAATCATTGGCCAAAATCAGCTTCAATGGGTTTACCTCTTGGGGGGGAGGGGGGGGGTTCTGGGGACAGTGAACAAGCCCCTAGAAACAGTATGCAAGTTATCAAAGCACTCCATTCTTTTTTTAGTCAATTATGAACAATGCATTCCCCCCATTATCTGCTCAAATACGGTAAAATAGTTCATTTGGCTAAAACATTATATAGCCAGTGATGTTACTAAGGTGACAACTTATACAAGACGAGTAATTCATTCATTAACACTACATTTCAAGCAACATTAACACTACATTTCAAGCAACATTAACACTACATTTCAAGCAACATTAACACTACATTTCAAGCAACATTAACACTACATTTCAAGCAACATTAACACTACATTTCAAGCAACATTAACACTA
The DNA here is from genome assembly GCA_014843695.1 of Archivesica marissinica. NCBI lineage: Eukaryota > Metazoa > Mollusca > Bivalvia > Venerida > Vesicomyidae > Archivesica > Archivesica marissinica. The sequence goes on from CM026403.1 coordinate 35,717,728, forward strand.
CAGTTCAAGCAACATTAACACTACATTTCAAGCAACATTAACACTACATTTCAAGCAACATTAACACTACATTTCAACCAACATTTGTATAGAGAACGACCAAAGACATAACAAACCTTTTATCTTTTTCACTGCGGACCACACGTCTCGTCTCCTCTTCATCATCACTGAACTGGAATACTCTGTAAACACACAAGGTGTATTTAGTCATATATAGGTTGCTTACAAATCAGCCATTACAGTTCAAAATAAAAATTTAGGAAGTGGTGTGGAAATCTCCAAATTGTTCACGTATCCATGGAGACAGTAAAAATTGACATCATGTCACATGCCCGTCACTGAATCCTACTTGCCCGTCACTGAATCCTACATGCCCGTCATTGAATCCTACTTGCCCGTCATTGAATCCTACTTGCCCGTCATTGAATCCTACTTGCCCGTCACTGAATCCTACTTGCCCGTCATTGAATCCTACTTGCCCATCACTGAATCCTACTTGCCCATCACTGAATCCTACTTGCCCATCACTGAATCCTACTTGCCCATCACTGAATCCTACTTGCCCGTCATTGAATCCTACTTGCCAGTCACTGAATCCTACTTGCCCGTCACTGAATCCTACTTTCAATGTCGAATGACCCTTGTGATTCAGAATTTGACATACAAACAACACACTTGGTAGACAATGTGAAGTCCACGACAAAAAAATGACATTCTGTCTGTGTGCATATGTGACATGTAACTTTATCATGAACGCCTGCTTGCATACACGGAAACTCAATACGTAACTGAGGAATTTATTTTATCGCTCGGTAAATGCGGAAACTGTGCCCGCCAGCAGCAACCATAACTAAAAATTAGTCTAGAAGTAACGGCGATACACTCGGTGTAGTCCATCAAGTCACCAATAATTGATAAACGCGATGTCGCTTTACCGCATCGATAATCATAGTCCATTTTCGACATTCCCGAAGGAGAATATTTTCCTCTGAAGGAATGAAATCGGCGCTACGAAAATAGCCATAAATAAAAAATTTACGCCATCTTCGCTTTAAAATATAAAATATGGTTTCCGGCCAATTAAAAATTATAATTGATAATCGGTCCACGATTATTGTTAAACGCATAATTTGTCAAATTTGTTCAAAATGGAGCCAATGTGGCAACATTCTAGGACATTTGGCAAGAGTGTTTTATCAACTAAAACATATAGACCGGTAGTTATAATCATAAATGTAGCACTAGAATGCGATAATCAACACTCATCCATGTCTTTTTAACCGTTCCACGTGAATGAGATTGCTTAATCACATGGCAACTCAATTACTGCCTGATCTAGTGAAGTTTATTTCAAATTATTTGTCATGTTGATCATTCGAAAGCTCTGAAAGTGAAATACCGTAATTTGCTATGTATAACGCGCACTTTTATTACCGAAATCCTAGCGGAATTTGTCATTATACACAGGTACAGTCTTCACAACATTTTTTCCAGGAGAAAGTAGGTACGTTTGGCAAACGTTATAAAATAACTGTTCTAACAATGTACCGATGATATATATGTATAATGGCATTGATTTAGACCAACTATGAACTTAGATAGCATTTATTTGCTTTGAATTTGGGGAAAATGTCTATTTCCCGTACATTTTCGTACTATATCGTATAAACGATTCTTCTCTATTGAGCTCTAGGTCTAGGTAGGTAAGATAACAGACCATTGGAATTTATAGTTTATCTGAGATATTGAGATCATATGTTTTAAATATATTTATTTGTTTCTTTATTAGAAATATTAAAATGTAATTCTTATAAACAAATACAAATAATGTGTTAGCTTTTAACAAATTGTTTGTAACACTGTTTATGAACCCAATACAATGGGGCCCCTGTTAATTAGTTTGACACGTTTTGAAGTTTGCATGGACCTATTTGAGGTGTTAAGAAATATAAGCAGGTGTAGAGAATTTTGAGAAAATAATTATTGCTTGATGCCAGGGTTGGCCGGGAAATACCGCCGCCCCGGGAAATAAGCCCAGAAGTGGGAAATACCGGGAAATAAGATTATGTGTCTTCCAAACACGTTTTTGCTCATTTTTATGCATTGCTACCACTCTATAAGTGCTTAAACTATTTCGTCCCTGCCAGGGGTACTCATCAGGTGGCATCATTGGCAACCACAACAGTTTTTTTAGTTTTTTTTTATTTTATTGTTTTTTTTCCCATTTATTTTTTCGTTTTTCTTGTTGGAATGTTTCTTCAGCCAGTAGTCTGTCTTCACCAGTCGATTTCCTCGCTACCTCTCAGGAAGCAGTAGCATAGCACCAGCTTCGCTGCTTTCTCAACGCCCAGTCTGTTGCGTAGTTTCGTCTGTATGATGCCGAAGTTGGAGAACACACGTTCAATGGCGGCTGAACTTGCTGGCAGTACCATCAATTTCCTGGCGAGCTGACTGAAGTCTTTGGTGATCACGCCCGACCTCTCCACACATGACCACCATACAGCTGGCTTCGAGTTGTTGATGGAGGATTCCTGTTGTAGCACCTTAGGAATTGGCAGTGTCTCGGACATGTAGTTGAGGAGTTCGGGTACAAGTTCCGGCTTGGTCTCATGAAGAAGCTCCTGGGCACTGGTGACGTGTTGAAATTGTGTACAAACAAACAGTGTGGGTCATCTCAAATTATGATTCTGACTTCTTTAATAACTAATTGATTATTTTAATAATACAGCTATATTATGAACACATTTCAGGGATAATCCTAAAAACATTTGCATTTTGCCTACTACATTAAACATTTAAAATACCTCCAATAAATGTATGTATAAACTCCTTAAACTGTGTTTGTATACAATGTATATTAGAGTAATAATGAACAGTCTCAATAATGTTAGATCTCTAACATTTATATAAAGATTATAAGCAATGCGTAAATGCCACTATGAATGCCTGTATTTTTCGTCATATTCTTCAAAAGCAGTTCATTTTCATCCTGCACACATGATACTACAATCAGTACACCGGGTAATAGAAATTGTATGGTATATATACCTGTATTTACCACCAAAATCATCCAAATTCTTATTTCCCGGTATCCAAATTCTTATTTCCCAGTATTTCCCGCCGTCCCGGGAAATACTCTTATTTCCCGGGAAATTGCCAACCCTGCTTGATGCATATTTAATTCAATGTCATAGAAGCTGTCATTAGACTAGCAGTACACTCCGTTGATTGATATCTATCACTCAAAATACAACTCAGAATTGTCAAATCTCAGTTATTGTCACAGTACTTAAAATTCAGAAACCCCTACACTGCTAGAGATAAGCTCTCCATTATCAAGTATACAGAGGCTCATGGCAATCGGAAGGCACGAACACAGTACGGCGTCGGGGATTTATCAAAACCATGCACTTCCGGATGCAGGCCGCACAGTTTTTTCTTTTTGTACGGGAATATAAAAATCATAGAATATGATTACCAGGTATATTTCAGAACCATGCACTTACTTCTGCACGTAAGGCCCCACAATTTCATCTTTTTTTATCGAAATATATCATATCTTGAGAAATTTTGGCTTGTGAAAATGATATTTTACAGTGCGCGGTATACACCAGAACTACGTTTTCCCCCAGATTTTTGTGCCAAAAAGTGGGTGCGGTGCGCGTTATACATGATAGCGCGTTATACATAGCAAATTACGGTACGTACATCTTTAAAGATGATTTGGATTCCAAAAGGTAAAACTTGATAAAAACACTTCAAATAATGTATCATGTATGCATGGAAATCCTGCATGTATGTCCAACTCGTACGATTTGTAGAACGGACAACTGGAATTGTTCATTTAAGATGTAGATTAAATGTCTGTATGAAAAATAAAATACTCACAGAAAACAATTTCATTGTATGCATGCATGCTTACTGTAGGAATATATTCTGTTTAATCTAAGAAATTAGTCAGCGGTGACGGCTATGTATAAAACATTTACCAATGTCAGCGTACAGTGCCCAATCCACGACACATGCAATTTGTCAAAGTTTACTTTATGGATGTTTACAAATTGCTAGATTCAGTGTAGTATTAACGTATCATATTTTAATCAAGACAGAGCAACAGTTACATCGTGCAACTTCAAATAATAACAATCTGAACAGAAGGAGAAACTCCAAATAAATATTGATGTGTTGATTATATATCCAATTGCCCACCACTAGTTAACAAGCACACTTACTTTGTGGTAGCGGGCCGCTGAACTTGAAGCTCTTCTTCATCATCTGAACTGTCCGACTCCGAGTCTGATCCCTTGAAGAAACGCGACATCTTTACTTCTTAATCTGCAACGAATATAACGAGGTAGACGATCAACACAAAAAGCTGTCAGATTAGCACAGTGGTTAGCGCCCTCACTTCGCACCAATGCAACTCGGGTTCGATCCTCAGACCTGGAAGTATGCGAGATGTTACGGTGGTCGTCAGATTGTACAGGTGGGTTTTCTCCGGGTACTCCAACACGAATGACCACATTTACGCTTTCATCCGCGCCAGCGAGAGTGATTAATATAAGTTGTTGGGGCTTGCTTCGTAATCGTTGTAAAATAAATAATTAAAGCTTACTGTTAACACAAACAACTGCTCTATACGCGGTTTCCCTGTAGAGCAAATGCTGTATTTAACGACATATTGTGCAATTTAAAAAATGAAACCATTTAAGGGCGCAATCATGCGGTTTCTCACTTCTCCCAAACATTACGACCAGTCACCTACGATGATCCCTGATACACATAGAATATTATAGAGCTCTCAAATTGCTTGCGACTAGTGTAGCTTATAAATTAATAAGTGCAGGCCTGGCGAGGGCCGTTGTCTAATGTTGTTAAAACTTGTGGCCCAAACCATTTGTATGTTCATGCTATGTATTGTATCTGTATGTGTATGACATATGTAATATTGATTTGCAATAAAATATGATTAAATAAAAAGATTAAATTAATACGGTAATTGTACTGTACTTGGAAAATATTTGGCGCATCTTTTTGGCACGTTTTGGCATCAAATATTTATTTATCAACTATATGGCTCTTAGTTGGCTCCAAGTTTTTTTAATTGGCTTCAGTGTTTTTCAATTGGCGACAGCAGTGGAGCAGACAAACATTCAGACAGAGGGAACCCTGCACATATGTGATTATATACAGGGATGGTGTGTGGCTATGGTTTTTTCTAGAGCAAAATGGGAGGGCACCTTTTAAATAAATTAATGTTTTGTTTTTAATTTTTAGTTTTTATATATACCTCAACAGGGGAGATCCTTAGATCACCATACATGTAAGTTAGCACAATTTTTTAGGGGCTACCCCCAAAATACACACTGCCTCTATATGATACACCTAACCTTTTTTGAGTTTTTTCCACTTTAAAGGTATGGCGATAGATCTAGCCAGAGATGTCTATAAGTCCATGACAATACATCGTCACAAGTTTTGAGTCGCCTTTTTTCTGCGATAGAGGTTACCAAACACGGTTCATGATTATATTTCTTATGGTTCTATTGTCACCCATGCCAAACCTGGCATCTCTTCACCTCCAGCTGCTGTATGTTCTTACTGGAGTGAGGGCCAGTAGGCAGCCGATACTCCATAATATGCTCCCATAGCATTGGGCTTTGACATCCCTGAGGCACCTGTAGTGGTATATAGGGAGACTTATACTGTCTCGCAGCTCTCGCTATAGAGTTAGCTTTTATAGCGACGCAGTAGTGTTCGCCTCCAGGAAATGGAGGATCAGGCAGTCGTGGGTTCAAACCCCTACTTGGGATTGGTTATGTATGTATGTTCCTTTAATGTCAAACCCCTCGCGGGGACTTAGACATGTTTTCCTGGACAGGCTTAGCTGACCTAAGCGATTAACCAGTACTAAGCAATGTGTGTGAGGTGCCTTGCTCAATGACACTACATACATGGCCTGACCGAGTATCGAACCATGGACAGTTCGATTCCAAATCCGACACTATTACCACTGGACCACGGACGCCACACGGTTACTTTACATCTGGAGTGTCATGCGACTTCTTTGTCTTGTCAGACACAATGTACATGGCGTGACGGAGTATCGAAACCCGGGGGCCTTCGATTCCAATTCCTGCGCTCGTCTTAAACACTGAACATTGCAAGTATACTGAGTACATATGCTGAGTGACACAAACACTATAGTCTATAGATGATGATGATGGACGTCACATATGTTCACCCGCTTATTATTATTATATATAAATGCCAGTTAAGCCTGTCCAGGGGGGAAATGTCCAGGTCAGTCCTAAATTTTAAATACAATCTCTGATTAGGAGAGGGGTGTAAAAATAGTTTCAATATAACAAGTCTTCCGTGGTGGGTGGGGGTGCAGAGTATATTTTCAGAACATGCCGAAATCGGATACAAGCAGCATTTTCAATGAAAAACTAAACTTATACAATTTTCTTGTATCGCATGCATTAGGGTCTTACCTATTCCGTAGTAGGAGCTTGTATGTTCATTCAAATCGAACGATAATTGATGAAATACTGTGAAATATGGAACAAACGGCAGCAAATGGCGGAAAACATGCACATGCGATGCGCTAAACGTCATCAATTTTTGCGTTGTTTTGGGGTAAGGCTAAATATTTTCTCTAACTTATATAGGTCATCACGACCGAGAGTAATCTACATTCATGGGTGTGGTGATCTCACCCAGTAGCATATACAGTATAGACATGCAGCCATGACTGTCCCTTCTTGTCTGATTCTCTGAGGATTATAAAAAAAGTATTGTTAAATGGAATAAACGTATATCAGGGGCGTAGCTTGGGCTAGATGGATGTGTAAGCACACTTATGAAGGACGGTATCGGAGGTATGCACACCACGGAATATTTTGAAAGTCTATATATATACGCTCGCCCATATGGTTCGCCGGAGGCGAGGGTATATAAGCTCAATCATCATCGAAAGTCTATATCGACGCAGCTGCATTCTGAGACATTTGAAGGAATGTTTTGACCTTTTATCTGGTATTTAAAGATTGTTTCTGTTTTGGAGAATAACGTGGAACATGTATATTTCTCGATCTAGACTTTCAGTTCTCCTTGGCAGATCAACAACATATCAGTTGCTGGGCTATGTTTCGTCCGTTTGTGTGAATATTTGTCTATGATCTCATTGTGTACTTGGCTTCTTGTACGTGCTTATATTACGTACATGTTTCATTAACTGCATACTGGTGTGCTGTGTGTTTTACGTTTATTTATCGTCTAATAATGCATTGCAAAATAATATGTTTATGGGTGTTTTGTTGTTTGTTGAGCCGAGACCAAGAAGGTTAAATGTAACGTATCAACTATTTGATCCAGACAGGCACAGTTTGAGATGTCAATAAATATATATTATATAATTACCATTTCTACTAAGGTTATGTGACGAGAATACATTGTTATATATGCAATGTCGCATTATAATATACTACTGTGACAGACATGCCACAATACAATAAAGTATTGCACCCATCCTGCATCCGCCCTTTGACTTTAAAACTACAACGTTATGTGCTAACATACTTTTAGATAAGACAACGATGATTAAAGTATATGAAATATGTACATGTACTATGATTACACTATGGAATTTAAGAATGTGTGAACTGTCTTAATGTGTATCTGTACTAGTTCATAACTGATCCCAGAGTACATATATTTATATACATGGGAACTTATAATTGTGTTCACATATCACATTTAAGCTCATTCAACAGTTCATTTCAGCTATAGTTTAGACGGCATTTTTAGTTTTCTTTTATAAACCATCTTAGTTGCCTGCATGGCTGTTGTCTTATTCTTTTATTATGTAGCTTCTTGTGTTCATCTTATGTCTAATTTTACTGACTGTTCTACTAAATAAGCATGTTCTGTTTTAGCATAGAGTGTCTTTTAATTCTATTTGTTATTTCCCATAACTGTTTAACTTCACATGTTGTTATATAGTCGGTTATAAAAGCTCATCAGAGCTTATGTTATTTGCTATATGTATTGCCGCCTCAAGATACAATTTATCTTATCTTATGCCTTCAGCCTAGGTAAAACAAATTATGGTGGTGTTTTATATTTCTGAATTGAATGCTCAATAGAAAATAACCAATTGTATGGTATTTAATGAAACTAACCAATCGTATGATATTTAATGAAAATAACCAATCGTATGGTATTTAATGAAAATAACCAATTGTATGGTATTTAATGGGAAATAACCAATCGTATGGTATTTAATGAAAATAACCAATCGTATGGTATTTAATGACATTTTTTAACCACCATTTTAAATACAAGGGGTGTTATTTTTAAACTTTATTTATTTTACAACGATTGCGAAGCAAGTTTTAACAACTTATATTAATCACTCTCGTTGGCGCGTATGAAAGCTTATATGTGGTAATTCGTGTGTGATGAAACCGGAGTACCCGGAGAAAACACACCTGTCCGATCTAGCGACCACCGTACCATCTCACATACTTCCCGGTCCGAGGATCGAACCCAAGTTGCATTTGCGAGAAGCGAGCGCGCTAACCACTGTGCTAATTGGACAGCGTGTTCAATATATATTGTAAGATTTCTATTACTGGACTTATTTAGGAGATATTCGGCAGTGTGGCATTTAAACGCGTTAAGCAGATACCTTGCAAGCATGACATACCAGGCTGTGCAATAAGTAAGAAGAGAATAACAGCTGTCGCTTCCTTTGCAAGGCTATGTCAGGCAATGTTATACCATCAATATTGCTAATATTTGTGATACATTGAACGTGGAATATCATTGGCAAAAGTAATTATATGCCAGACTAGTGTCTGTATAATACGATCACTCAAAACAGCATAATTGCATCAAAAGATAGAAAACTGTACATGGTAATATAATAAAGATGATATAGCCGAAAATTGCAGTACATTCCAATACATAGCCGAATCTTTCAGTACATTCCAATACATAGCCGAATATTTCAGTACATTCCAGTACATAGCCGAACCTTTCAGTACATTCATATACATAGCCGAATCTTTCAATACATTCCAGTACATAGCCGAATCGTTCAACATATTCCTGTACATAGCCGAATCTTTCAGTACATTCCAGTACATAGCCGAATCTTTCAGTACATTCCAGTACATTGCCGAATCTTTCAGTACATTCCAGTACATAGCCGAATCTGGAGTCCCACAGGGATCCGTACTTGGACCCCTGCTTTTCCTAGCCTACTTAAACGACCTCCCACAAAACATCAGTTCCAATGTCCGTATCATTGCAGATGATACCACAGTCTATCTATCACCGACATCTGCAATTGAATCGGTCACACTCCAAAACGATCTTAAGAGATTAGAAGAGTGGGAGTTGGAGTGGGACATGGAATTTAACCCCTCCAAATGTCAAGTTATCCACGTCAACAGAAGGAAACATCCTATTCCCAGTCAATACAAACTTCATGGA